>CM065121.1:27437628-28037628 GCA_033026305.1 Cirrhinus molitorella | reverse complement strand
AAACAGGATGACCTGAGGGTGAGTAAACGATCAGCACATTTTTATTTCAGGATGAGCCATTCCTTTAAAGGCTCGGATTTGGTTTGAACCTGATGCAATAGGTGAGATTTCAAACAAGTGAGGCATTAAAGCACGCAGACGTTTTATTTGCATCACATAACGTCGTGTTCCTGGAACACTTGTTCGCTCCTGGAATGCGTCCATGTCCTGAAAGTCTTTTAAAGCCTCCGCTTTTCCATCTCCTACTATTCTGGAGTGTCTGTTATTGATCAGCTGAGATGGTTTACTGCGTGTGTCATAACGTGACCCGCTATATTACCGGCACGCAGCTGTGAGTCTAGGAATTCTGACATTTACTATCGTCATCGTCGTCATCACCATCATCATCAGCGAGGGGGCGGAGCTTATCAGGTGCCCACAGTGCACATATATTGCATTAGTGTCAGGGCTCTTTATGTGAAAGAGCCTGTGTGTGTGTGTGTGTGTGTGTGTGTGTGCTGGCAAATCATTTGCGGTGTATATTAAGAAATGCATTGGTCAGCAAGGAATTTCTGTCAGGAATCCAGGAAACACCTGCATCTGTGACTAGAGCAAAAGGCTCATGTGGGTTCCATTGTGATTCCTCTTTTTATCCTATAATGTACATACATCAGGAAGGCATTATATGCAGACACACACACACACACATGCTGTGGATAGAATAGAGAAGAAAGAGAATGACTCACAGAGGGAGAAGCAAATCAGTGGTTTTTAAAATGAGACAAACCCTTACATGGCACAATAGCTTACCATGGTATTTTGAAGTGTGCCACAATATCATCACATGTTTATAACAATTGCCCCAAGGGATTTCAAAAATACCACACAGGAAATATTATTCGTACATACATTGTAGTATATATTATAAATAATCCTGAAACTAATACATTTTATAATACTATTTTCTTTAATATATGAAACAGCGAATAATAAAAGGAATATTCCATTAAAAAAAAAAAAATTATAATAATATATTTGTGTTGTTGTTGTTATTAATGAAAACTATTTAAACTTTTAATGGTTTCATTCAATTATATACAGCTTAAAGAAAAATATTATGTAAATATTAGATTAGAAACTTTAACTTAAAACACTTAAAAAGTAGAAATGCTGCCTGTAAGTTGATATTGAAGTTCTTAAATAACTAAAACAAAAATTAAAATAAATTTTAAATTTAAATATATGCTTTATATATACAACATTTCTTGGTATGCGCCAAGGTATTTCAAAAAAGGCCACAGAATAATAATTGTACCATTTGTTGTACTGTTTAGTATAATTAATTTTGTATGCATTAGATTTACATGTACTTACATATTACTAAAAGTAACAACACATTTTTTGTGTTTTAAATATTTTATTGTGTAAAATATGCTATATATTTGAATAAATATTTTATTTATTTAAAATATAATACAGTTTCATGTATAATAATAATAAAATAAATATTACATTCTAAATTATTTTCAATATTTGAATATATTTGTGTTGTTATTGTCAATTAAAACTATTACAACTTTCTATTACAATTTCGTTACATTTTATACCGCTAAAATAAAAATAACTATTAGAGTTAATATTAGAATAAAAACTCAAACACTTTGAAATAAAAAATAGAAATGTCGCCTGAACTGAAATAAAATAAGTTTAAGTACTAAAAGTACTCAAACAAAAACTGAAATAAACATAAATAAATCTAATAGAAATGTTTAAAAATTAATGAACTTATAAAAATGGCAAAAGCACATAAAATATTATAATGTAAATATATTTTTTAAAATGTTACTAAAATTAAAATAAAAGCTAATTAAAAATATTACTAATAACACACACACACACACACACACACATATATATATATATACATATATATAAATTTATAACATAAAGATACATATATTACTAAACGTAATAATTAATTAATATAAAATATAATATATTTTCTAAATATTTTATTTCTTTAAAATATAATACAGTTTGATATAATAAAAAATAATAAAAAAAATTATATTAAATTTTAAATTATTATAAATATTTGCTTATATTTGTGTTGTTATTATTAACTAAAAACTATCCCAACTTTTTATTATGGATTTATTTATAAACAGCTAAAATAAAAATAACAAGAAATTATCATATTAAATACTGAAACTAAAAACACATATTGCAAATTAAATCTAAATAGAAATATAAAAAAAAACTAATAAACTTACTTTTTTATTAAAACTTAAAATCAAAACTGAAAATGAAATAAAAACTATTTAACATTTTTTATACATACAACATATGTTGGTATACCAATTGCTCCAAGGTATTTCAAAAATAGCACAGAAAAAATAATTGTACCATTTGTTGTATTGTCTAGTAAAATCGCATCCAAAATACAAGTTAATATATATATATATATATAGAAGAAATTATGTAAATATTACATTATAAACTTAAATTTAAAAAATGGAAATGTTGCCTGAACTGAAATAAATTTAAGTTAAACTAATAAGAATGACGAAAACACATACAATTGCTCAAATGTAAATCTAAAATCAAAACTGGAAATGAAATAAAAGCAAATAAAAAAAAAAATGTAATTACAGCATAACAGGGAAGTCATACAGACATTCATTTGATCCTCCTCACTCAAGCACTCACTCCTGTAGGCTACATGCACTATAGTACCATGCAATTACACACGATCTTCGCCTCTCATTCATTTGGCCAATGCTAGACTGGAGTGTGAGGGCGAACGGGCCTTATGTGTCACCCCAACACACTGTGATGTCATCAGCCCAGAGATTACACAGGGCCATATGGGTGCCGGCCTGCCACAGTAATCCTTCCTGTCACACACAAACACACATACACACTCACTCTCTCCTCACCCTGGGATGCATTCTGGGAAACGTTCTGTGAAAAAACATGGCCCGCATAAGCAAACAAAACAATATTTTGGTTATATTACACGAAGAAAGTGTAAAGTAAACTTGTTTTTTGTTTCTCCTTGGCTGGTGATGGAGGTGACGTAGCCTATAATCGCATTAGAGGTGCTGGGATTATGGAGAACGGATATAGGGCAGGTGGATTGGGATAGAGTGAAGCGGAAGTCACTTACCTTAGTATTAGCCTATCACTGTTTTAATGAATAAATTCAATGTATTTATTCTTATCGGAGTCGAATAACCCCACATACTGGAAATATTTTCGAGGTTTTTAAAGGAAAAAGGATCTGATTGACAAGAAAATGACACAGTGTGAGCAGCGCGGTGATGAAGCGATGATTTCAATGTTCAGTATTCGTTTCTATCATCGTTTTCAAGGGCGGGTTCAGTCAACAGATAGTGTGGGCGCGCTCCCGTGTCCATATATGGTTCGTGACGTCAAGCGCCGGAGGTTCCATTCATATAAAACCGATCGGACGGAATCCCCTTGGAGGAAATGTAGACTCAGGCACAGTACGCAGGGCTCAGTAGGCAACCTACACCCCTGAAAAACATATCCACGTCCCTACTACAAACATTTCACGCCGTCACTCCAACATGAAGGTCTCCAGCATAGACTGTCGACGCCTGAGGAAGATCATACGGAAGGAGTGTGGAAGTTGTCTCATTGTGGACTGTAGACCGTACTTCTCGTTCTCCAGCTCGAGTATCAGAGGCTCCGTTAATGTGAACTTGAATTCAGTGGTGGTCCGGAGGTCCCGCGGCGGTCCGGTGCCTCTCCAGTTCGTCATCCCCGACGAGAAAGCGCTCTTTCGGCTCCGGGAGGGCAGCATCTCCGCCGTCGTGGCTCTGGATGACCGCACACCTCATTTACAAAAGCTGAAAAAAGACAGTATTGCTCAGATTGTCATTAATAGTTTGTCGCACTTGGCGAGTAGTGCGAGCATCTGCTTCCTAAAAGGTGAGTAAAGATTAGCGATCTTTTTGTTGAAAGTAAGTTTTCTCAAGAGGAAGTGTTCAAATATTTCAAGCTCTCTTGTTTACGTTTAGAAGCGTTTAGGACAACAATAAAACAAAAATAATTGTATGTTTATAGTAGATCGATTGAATGTATTGGTTTATACCGTATTATAACGATTTTATTGCAATAAAGAATAACAAAATCGTATAACAAAAAATAAAGTATACAATTTTACAACGTAATAGCAAATTGTATTTTCTTATAAAATAAATAATAAAAAAAACAATGTAACAACAACAATGTAAAACAATGTAAAACTATATAAATATATTAAATTAATGCATTTTACAATGTAATAGCGATTTATTGTAATAGAAAATAATAAAATAATAATAAAAATAATTATGTGTGTGTGTGCGCGTATGTGTATGTATATATAATTTCATATATATACAATAGCAAATTGTATTTAATTATAATACAAATAATAAATTTAAATAAAAAATTAATTTAATGCATTTTACAATGTAATATTGTTTTTTTGTATTAAAGACTAATAATATATATATATATATATATATATATATATACGTGTGTGTGTGTGTGTGTGTGTGTGTGTGTGTGTGTATATACTTTTTTATTAGAATTTATTATTCGCATAAATGTTTAATTTTATGAAGGAATAGCAAATTGTATTTCATTATAATATAAATAGTAAAATAATATAATAAAAAGTAACAAACAAATACATTTAAAACCATATATATTCATATTAATTTAATGCATTTTACAATGTAATAGCAATTTTATTGTAATAAAGAATAGTAAAATCATAATAAAAGTACTAAAAAAGTATGTATATTTTGTATATGTATAATTTTACAACACAATAGCAAACTGTATCTTATTATAATATAAATAATAAAAAATATACAAACATTTACAACTAAATATATTTATACTAATTTAATGATTTTTTGTAGTAGCAATTTTTTGCTAATAAAGACTAATACAATCATATGTGTGTGTGTGTGTGTGTGTGTGTGTATTATGTTTTATAATTTTTTTTATGAATTTATTATTCTCAATGGGATGTATATATATAAGCAAATTGAGAGCAAATTGTATTTTATTATAATGTAAATAATAATATAATACGATATAAAACGAACAAACAAAAATGTAAAATGTTCACATTAATTTAATGCATTTTACAGTGTAGTAGCAATTTTATTGTAAGAAAGAATAATGCAATCATATAATAAAAATAATAATTATATATATATATATATATATATATATATATAGTATTTAGTTTGGTGGAGCAGATCGGATTTTTGTCTGGTTTCAAGAGATAAATTGTGTTTGTGCGTCAAAGGATGGATGACTCAGAAAGGGAAGTATGAGAGTATGAGAACCAACATAGTAATATTTATAGCTTTACCATATCATATTATTACTCCCTTCAATGATAACAATGCATTCAAATTTTACATTTTTGTAAAAATTACGTTGTAACTTTTTTAACCGGGCGATTTCAATTAATTTTCCTAAACACTCTTCCTCTGTTGGTGGGATTTTCTTCTTTGTCTCTCACGCTCTGATCAGCTCTGACCTGCTACACTTGAAGCTTATGATAAGACGAACGACTCAACAATCCTTGACGACTCATAATAACGCCACATTTTCTCATTCCAGGAGGCTACGAGAACTTCCATTCCCATTACCCCGAGCTTTGCACTGAAACAAAGTCTGTGGACCCGAGCGAAGACAAAAGCGAAAGAGGCGTCAGCAGTCACTGTGACAAACTGGGCTCTCACCGCAAACCAGACTATGATCAGGTAAGGGAGAAGAGAGCGAGCTGTTGTTTCCTCATTTCAACCCACTTCCACCGAAACCACTTCCTCTTAACTGTAGGAGTTTCTGCAACAACTCCCACTCAAAAATGAGTTGAAAAACAGAGAAAAGACCATGTGGTTAAAGATACTACTTCGTATTTATATACATCTACCCAAACCAAAGAGCTCCCTCACAAGCCTTCAAAGACATCCAACGGACATCTGAGGTCCTTTTATGTTTGACCTTTGGTCTGCAGTTCAGTTTTTATGATAAGGTCAAGCGGTGCCTGTACACCACCTGTTTTGCTATGGGTGTTGAGTCTTGAGAGTTTCAGTTTTGATATCTGTTTGTTGCTGTTTTTCAGGGACGGCCGGTGGAGATTTTGCCTTTCCTATACTTGGGCAGTGCCTATCACGCCTGTAGACAGGACTATCTCAGTGACCTCCGCATTACAGCGCTGCTGAACGTCTCGCGCAGGGACTCGCGGCCCACCAAAGGACAGTATGACTACAAATGGATCCCTGTGGAGGACAGTCACACAGCAGATATCAGCTCACACTTCCAGGAGGCCATAGAATTTATTGGTAAAAGTTACACATATACTATAATTTATAGTGTGTGTGTGTGTGTGTGTGTGTGTGTAGGTTTGAATTATTATTTTTAATTCCTTTTTTTATTGTTTTATTTAACAGTTTTTAATTATTTATTTTAATGACTATTTAATTTTTAGTTCTGTGTGTGTGTGTGTGTGTGTGTGTGTGTGTGTGTGTGTGTGTATAAATTATTATTATTTATTTAAAATGTAAATCATTAAATCGTTTTTTTAATTATAACATAATTTTATGCATTTTTTTGTATTATTATTAATATTGTTAGTATCAGTTTATTTAAAGCAGTTAATTATTTAAATATTGTGATTTTTTTAATTTATTTAACACAGTATTTTAGTACTATGATTATTATACTATAAATATTATTTCATTTAATAATTATTAATTTGATTTAATATTTATTTAATTATGTTTTATATATATATATATATATTACTTTTATTTAGTGCAATTTTTAATTATAACACAATTTTATTCATTTATTTTTGTATTATTATCAATTAATTTAAAGAGTTTTTATGCATTTAAATATTGTGAAAAAAAAAAAATATATATATATATATATATTTACTCCGTAATTTAATTTCAGTACTATAATGTTTATTAAACCATAAATATTTATTATTTCATTTAATTATAATTTTATTTAATATTTAATTATGTTCATATATCTATATATCTTATATATATATAATTTATTTTAAATTATTGTTTTTATTTAAAAAGGTTTTAGTTATTTATTATAATTACAGTTATTATTTTAAAGTAGCTTTTATTTAACCATTTTATTTGTTTACATTTTTTTAATTAATTAAAACATTTTTATTTAACAGTTGCATTTAACACAGTATTTTAATGTCCATTTAAAATTACATATTGTAATCTAAATATGTAATATGTTTATTATTTAATTGTATTTAAAATTCTTTAATTTTAAATACTAAAGCTATTGCACATATATAATTTACTTTTACTTATTATTGTTTTCTTATTCAAAGAAAGTTTAAATTATTTAATTATTATAATTACTGATATTATTATTTTTGTTTTATTATTTAACACCGTTTCCCAAACTGTGAAAAAAAAGATACTTATAAGCATAATATAATTGATTACTTTTTAATTTATTTTTTTAATTATTATTATTATCATTATTTATTTATTTTAAAAAATCATTTATTTGTTTTTTAACACAGTTGACTAGTCTGAGCGCCTTCTGCACTGTAAAAAAACAACAACTTAAAAACAAAAATTTTAAGTTTACTCAACTCAAATATCTGTGTTTTCATGTAGTACAACTTAACATTTCATGTTGACTAAATGTAAAATTTTAGGGCAGCTCGAACACGTACTTTATTTAAGTTAAAAACAACTTTTTTACATTTTTATTTTGTAATTTTTTTTATATATATTACAGTGTGGTTGTGGTCAAAACTGTTATGACTTTATCACTTGTTTCAGTAAGTTATTATCAATAAGAATAAGACGTTTTAACTCTCAGCCTCTTCAGTGTTATGTAAACTTCAGTCATATGTCCAAAACCATTCCCGGAACTGAGCGCAGACCTATAGATAGTGGAGCTTATTTCAGGCCGCTTTAAAGTAAGACTTCCTCTACTTTACTAACACACAATTTCCATAATCCGACTGGATGCCACCTTTATTTACACCTACAAATCCCAGGATACTTGTACTCTGGGAAATGCAATTAATACCAAATGCTACTGCCAAGAAAAAAATGACACATATAGATAAAGAGAGATAAACTGACATGCCGCTGTGACTCACGGTTTAGACTAATCCAAGATCTTGTGTATAATAGGCGTGGCCAGTGTGTCAGTGGATGAGTCGATGATTAGTGGCATTAGGTGTGTTTGTGGGCTATGAATGGACTGTCATGTGTTTTGTCGGTTGTTCACAGCATCTTTATCAGGTTAATGTGTTTACACAATGATCCGACAGCTATTTTAAGGCTATTTATAGGTGATTTAAAGGAAGCTTGTCAAAAACAAGTCCAGGTTCAGGCCATATTTCAACTTATAGACTTCACATCCGGCTTCACAAGGATGTTGACTCGCATATCCCACATTTCATTCGATTATACCTGAGTTTCATTTACATTTTCCTGAATATAGACAGCATTACGTAAGAGGCCGTGAGGTAATTTGGTCTCCCGCAGGAAAAGCGATAGCAGTGAAGTGAAAGAATAATCCATCGAAAGCTTCAACTAATGAGTGTGTGGTAATATTTAGGCGCATTAGCGAGTGTGATAGTCATTATGACGCCCACAGCTCTGCCCCGCTCCGCTCCAGATGGGCTTCAGGCGTGATTCACACCAGCAGGTTTTGTTTTAAAAAGACCGGCAGTGAGGGATCTCGCTCGAACACGCGCGCTTCGCTTCTCGGTGTGTGCGTCGTTCAGAGATATAAGGCAGGAATCTGCTTAGCTGTATTGAATTAGACAGGAGTACGCAATCGGAGCTTTCCATAATGGCGTGAGTGTGTGAATTTATGGATTTGTGCGTCAGAACTTTCGGGTGGAAATGAAATTGATATGACATTATGATAAAAAAGGGTCAGGGAGGAAATGAATTAGCCCAGCGATAATGGACAGGGGATATCAGAAGAACTGCGAAAGATAACCATGATAACGTTTCACTCGTTCCCTCTCACAACGACATGACACCATTTAATGGCATTTACATTGTTAAATATATATATATATATATATATATATATATATAGCCATTTCGGTGCATGTCTCTTTAAATGCCTTGCTCGCCCCACCCCCTTCTCTGTTTTTGTGTATTTGATTGCGTCAAATACAAAACAAATCCGCTGCATCCTCAGTGGCTCTGATGTCAGGAGAAAACGAAGACTCTTATGTTCACTCGTATGTTAAGTTGTAAAAAAAAAAAACAAAGATTATTGAAGTGCAAGAAAATACTACAGACGTTTATTTCAAAATTTCACATTCAGTTCATTATTTTTTTAAATTCACTAGCAATTTCTGAGTGAACATTGTTTTAAAGCAAACACTACACAAACGTTTTCAATGATTTCCCTCAAAAGTCAGAATGTTTTGGTATTTTCAAAACATTGCTTTGTTTGCTTGAAGTTTCGACCAGTCCAGCATAGCAACTGTGGCTCAACCAATGGTCTGTATTTGGGGGCAGGGCTATTTGTTTGACTGGCCAATGGCAGATGAGGGGCATGTTTTTCTCTTTCTTTCTTTCTTTCTTTTCAGTGCATGTCTCTTTAAATGCTAATGAGCTACTGCTCACCCCACCCCCTCTTCTGTTTTTGTGTAGGCTATTTGATTGCACATTATTAATCACTTTGTCCTCAGTGGCTCTGAAGTTGGGAGAAAACAAAGACTCTTATGTTAACTCTTATGTTAAGTTGTAAAAAAAAAATACGATTATTAAAGTACAAGAAAATATTAGAGTCGAGCATAGCGACACTGGTTCAACCAATGGTCGGAATTTGGGAGTGGGGCTATTTGTTTGTCTGGCCAATGGCAGATGAGGGGCATATTTGGGGAAACTTGTTTGAAAACAAACATTATTATTTTGCCAGGTGCTGCTACTTCAAGTTTTATTAGTATTTTTTTCTTTCTTTCTTTGCTTCCATAAGCTTAAAAGTGCACTGGACTAGTTAAAGATTCGACCAGTCTAGCATAGCAACAGTGGCTCAACCAATGGTGTGAATTTGGGGGCGTGGCTATTTTGATTGACTGACCAATGGCAGATGGGGGGCGTGTCTGGGAAAACTTATTTGAAAACAGTCATTTTTATTTTGTCTGGTGCCGCTACTTCAACATTTATTAGTATTCTTTCTTTCTTTCTAACTTTCTTTCTTTCTTTCCGTAAGTTCAAAAGTGCACAGGTCTGGTTAAAGATTTGATTAGGAAAGCTTGCTTGAAAACAGTCGTTATTATTTTGTCTGGTGCCACTTTGGTCACATTTTATTACTATTTTTTCTTCCTTTTTTTGTTTCCATGATTTTAAAAGTTCTCTTCTGTTGTTTTTAAATATGCTTTATAAATAAAGTCTGGCTTGAAGTTTGACTTAGAGGGGACATGGGATGCCCATTTTATAACATCTATAACAAATTTTGGTTAATATTCCTCAATGGTCATGTAAAACAAACCCTTTTGACCTTGTCAAAAACAGCTCTGTTCACAAACAAAACTAACCCACTGAAAATGAAAATAAAGATCCTTATGTTCACTTTTTACTAAACAGCTTGATCATTTTATTTGAGGATTTAAAAAAAGGAGAGAATGGATTTTTATCATTGTAGGGGGGTTGTGATCAGACATATTTAAATGAAAACACTGCGTAAAAGTGAGTTTTGCTTCCGATGCCCCCTTTAAAAGACAGTCTGTATTTTTGGTGACTCACGCTGTTATTTGGAGAGCTTTTGTATTGAATTCATTTTCTTTTCTCTCCGCAGAACGTGTGAAAGCAGAGGGAGGTAAAGTGCTGGTCCACTGCGAGGCTGGAATCTCTCGTTCTCCCACCATCTGCATGGCGTACATCATGAAAACCCAGCGGTTGCGCTTGGAGCAGGCCTTTGACGTCATCCGACAGCGGCGTGCCATCATCTCGCCCAATTTCAGCTTCATGGGTCAACTACTGCAGTTCGAGTCGGAGGTGGTTTCTTCCACGCCTCCGTCCGTCACTCCTGCCGCTCAGGAGACACCCACCTTCTTTAGTGGCGACTTCACGCTCGAAGCCGAGAACTTCGAGTCCTCGGTTTTCACCTTCCCTACCTCCTTCCTGACACCAATGCCCATCCAGCCATCGGTTCACCAGTTCAAACTGAGTCCAATAACTGCGCTGCCTTAAAATGGCTGCCTGACTCATCGCAGTCTCAGTGTACTTGAAAAATAAGGATGGGCGGACGGAACAAAGTAATGGACTATCACAGGGAATAAAAATACTTATGTTTTCATATTTTTAAAAACAAAAAACAAAAAAAATCATGGAAGACAGTGTTTGCTTTTCGATTTTGTTTGCCTTAGAGAAAACCACTGCACAATGATTACACTGCAATACCTGCCTTAGCTCGATGATGTTCTGCCTATAACAGCGCCTAGCTGGGCAAATTAAATTATTATTTTTTTTAAACTGTTTCTTTTTTATGAATTGTGGATCTGTTAATAAACGTTTTTACAGAAGTGCTAAATTTGTTCATGGTGTCAGTTTATTATCAGCAGTTTTCAAGTTCTGCAAATATACTTCAGTCAACTATAATTCACAAAGACGCACCTATGTCATGAAAGGAACAATATACCAACTCATGCCTTTGTTATTATACTGACAGATTGTAAACGTTTGCGCTCAAAAAACAATTATAAGGAGTTTAGGCCACAGTAAAAAGACACAACAGTGACCTCTGCTGTAATAAATACTGCAGAAGTATTTGTGAACGATATATATACTTTGAAGTGAAACATTCGTAAGCCCTTTTCACACCACACACAAATGCAACGCAAATTTATTTTGGTGCTCATTTATAATTCACACTATAGGCACATAGAAAATTAGAGTTGCCACATAAAACACTTTGAAAATGCGTTATGAAAGTATAAATCAATAAAAAAAGAAGTAAAAGCTATTGTTGCAATATTAAAATAACAGACCAAAATACTCATCCATTCTTTGGAAAAAATAATTAATTAATTAAAAATGTGTATTGAACTTCATTAGAGTTCTGCACACAAACAGCAATTTCTATCCACCAAATAAGACTGGATCCAGGTAATTAAGCAGTTTGGGTTTCATTTTGCGTGCATTAATTACCATTTGGATATGAATTAAATTGCCTCCTTGTGTAAATTAATTTAAATGAGGATAGGGTTCGTGATAATTCTAAAATAATGATAACCATTTTATAACTTACGAACATTATATGTGATATTTGTAGCAATAGCCAACAATACATAGTATGGATCAAAATTAGCCAAAAATCATTAGGATATTAAGTAAAGATCATGTTCCATGAAGATATTTTGTAAATTGCCTACTGTAAATATATCAAAATGTAATTTTTGATTAGTAATATGCATTGCTAAGAACTTCATTTGGCCAAATTTAAAGGCAATTTTCTCAAAAAAGTTTTTGCACCCTCAGATTCCAGATTTTCAAATAGTTGTATCTCAGTCAAATATTAACCTCCCAATCCCAATTACTTTTCCTTAAAAAAGTAAAGTAAGGGACTACTTTTAATTTTCATGTCATTTAATTACATGATGACTTCCATTATACTTGCCTTAAATAAAGTATATACAATTCTATTTAAAACATGCAAATTTAACATCAAAATTCAATGTCTAATTATTTGAATATCTATTATTTATATGAAAGATTAAAAAGGTATGTTTCATGTCTATCCTTGAACTGGATCAAGGTTGCTATAGGATTTAGAAAGTAATTAGTAAGAAGTAATCTAATACGTTTAGAGAGAGTAATTAGTATAGTAACTTAATTACACTGTAGAAGATGTAATAAGCAGCTTTCTTTCTTTCTTTCTTTCTTTCCATAAGCCTGAAAGTGCACAGGACTGGTTAAAGTAAGTACTTACCTGACACTGCTAGTAACCCATTATTTTTTGTTTCTGTATAGCGCTGCAGTTCAGTTATGTGTGAATGAAAAATGCAAAAAAATAATGAATACTGTATTCATACACTGTATTTAGCCTATATACTGTCCAAACCATGCGCAATTACCATGGTTTTAGAGGGTTTACACTTACGATCTACACTTTACTCGGATGCGTGGCCATATTGGCGATACTCAAATGTAAACAACAGCATGAACTGCACAGTTAATGTACTACTGAATATGTTGTTCTGCTAATTTATGCTGTCTTAATCATTGGAAAAAAGCTGCTAAATCATATAGAGAAAGACTTAAGCAGGGAAGTGCGCTATATTTGGACAAACTAAAGTTAATATATGGTAAGAGCAGTATCAATTAAGATATTAGCCTAATATTTCACCTACCTGACTGGAAATGATAAAAACAAACACAAATGTTATCAAGACTCTTATCCTGGAAATCCTGGTTCAGTTTGGCCAGCCACAAATGCTTTTTGTTCATCAGACAGTTTTTTGCACTCTTCTCCTTGATTTGTTACAACATTTGGTAGTCTATAGTTATCCAAATGATTTTCCCAGTCCGACCAATTAGCACAGCCCAAAACATGACAACAACTGATCATTCTCAGCAGCAATAATCAGCAAAATATGCGAGTTTAGTTTGGTTCAGGTGCATTTACATTCAGCGCCGCCAATATGGCCAATTGATGACAGGTTGTACAATCTTGTAAAAGTGTAGTAACCATGTATTTTGGCATATTAATTACCATTTGTTGTATAACTGAAGGTTAGAATACCAAGGGTTAATGTGTCGTTACCATGGTTTAACTAATGTAACCATGTTTTTATTTTATTTATTTATTTATTTTTTTGTAGTAAAACCATGGTTAATTTTCGTAAGGGAAATATCACTGGAATACTATGGTACTTTTCTCTTGGGAAATTAATAGAATGGATTAGAAACGGGAAGAAATAATAAATAAAACTGTACAATGTTCAGTGGTAATAATGAATGCGCATAACATTCTTTACTCAAGTGTTTATTCTATAGAGCAGCTGTCTTGGCGCCCAATCTCTACCTCGTAAGACTAAACTAACTGTACAGAAATAGGGGTAGCGTTGAAGACGAAGTAGATGTAAAACTAATGAAAAAGCAAGGAGCTCATTAAACATTCAATTATTACCCAATATAATTAAGTTATATTGATATATGAAGCTCCTGAGCTCAATTTACTCTTCCGTTAGACATGAATAATACACGATAATTATAAGCGCCCCTAAAAAGTCAAGTAGACTCGTCCGCTCGTCCCGCCTCTTTGTCGCCATTTTGACTGTTATGTCTGTTTCGTGAGGGGAGGGAAAGTAAAAATTGATAGTACAGAATAGTAAATATCGGACAAATTTATCCGGTGTGCAGATAATTTTATCTTCACTTAACCCTTCTTCTCTCTGAGGAGGAGGGTGTTTCATTCGGCTATATTCGGCTGGTTTCTGAGGAGAGTTTTGTGCATAAGCCGCCATGTACATTAAACAGGTAAGTGAATGAGATGCGACTCACACGCTGCTTATGAAAATATGATTTAAATGTTGAATTATGCGCTTCAGCTACTTATTGAGATATTTTAACTGTCACATGTGCACAAAAACGCATTTTTTTCTTATCTTGAGCATGCTGGGTTGTAAGTTTTGACGAGTGCATGGCCTTCAATGAAGTTAGCATTAGCTTTAGCATTAGCTGTCAAAAGCAGCAAAACATTGCGATAAAATTAATTGTGCCATATGTATATTAAACATTTACTACTGAAGCTAACTTTTATTTTCCGCTGCTGTTTAAATGTGAGCCCACTATTAGTAGAAAATGAACTTAAAAGAGTAGTTAAAACTAACCATGAGTTATGTATTATGTAAATACTTAATACAGTGCTGTTGTAACGTCGCATGCATAGATAAACCTCTGCAAGTTCTTGTTAGCATTATACAGTTATTATGAAAGTATACTTTACTTTAAGCATATTTGGCTGAAAAGCATTCTGACAGGTTGCTATGGCACTCTATTGACAGTATATTTAATATGATATTTTGTGTGATGTGGCTTTCAGGTTATTATTCAAGGGTTTCGCAGCTACAGAGATCAGACTGTGGTTGATCCCTTCAGCTCCAAACACAATGTTATAGGTAAGTTTGTCCAAACTCGTAGCATCTGAAATTTTCATCATAGTAGAAATGTATCGTGTGTGTGTGTGTGTGTGTATATATATATATATATATAATAAAATGTAATATGTATGTATTTATGTATGTATATGTGTGTCAAAACAAAAATTTGATAAGCTAATACTTTTTTTTTTTTAATAATTTGTATGTACAGTCAGTTTTTTGTCACATACATAATCATACATGACTTTTTATGACCACAGTTACAAAAAATAAGAATATTAGAAATAAAAAATGAAAATATAATACAAAATTATAATAAAATAATATAATATAATAATATAATATACTTAAATAGTATATTAAAATAAAATAATAAGTAAATTAGAATTAAAAAAATAAGAAAAAATTAAAAAGTTGAAAAAGTATATAAAAGTGGGTAAATGTATATATTTAAACATTTTTAACATTCATTTGTTTGTATATTTATATTATTGATTTTTCGCAGTTGGAAGAAATGGATCAGGAAAGAGTAACTTCTTTTATGGTAAGTAAAAGTTAAATATTATTATTTCTATTTTATTTTTTAAACAATTTAATACATTAAAAAACTAATATGTGGGTGAATAGTTTGTGTTGATAATTTTTATTTTTCCCCCATCAGCCATACAGTTTGTACTCAGTGATGAGTTCAGCCATCTTCGTCCAGAGCAGCGTCTGGCTCTGCTTCACGTGAGTTGTTTTATTCTATTTTATTATTTTATTTATGTTCTATTTCAATATTTTTAAAAAAGAATGACATTTTTGAAAGATTTGTGAAGTGTAAATATTAGTCTTATTGTCATTGATTGTTTTCATATTTTTTTTCTTTTGTTAAATTTGATTCTTGTTTTTGTTTTTTTTTTTGTTTTTTTTAATTCTTTCTAATTTGTATATGGGCCGTTGTGCAGAATTGGTCCAAACTGCTGTCCCACACCCAAAAAACACATTTAAAAAGCATTTAATTACACACATTTTCTATAATTAAACACACTTTTTGGAGTTTTTCTATAACATTTAGTTTCTATACGCGTACAACTGTTCAGAACTGTGCTAGCTTACTATGGGCTGATTGACATCTTTGAGGTTGGCTCAAAAAAAGATCACTGCCAAAACAGTCACAAAACATTTGGTGATGTCTCGGTGGTGACATCTTTGTTTTTTTGGGGTGTTATTGCATAAAAGTGTCACTACCGTAACGGTCATTACCGAAACATGTCATCATTGTTTCAGTTGTGTTAAATGGGAATATATAATCTTTTATGTGGGGGAAATAAACTAAATTTTAGTACAGTTATGCTAATTTTTCAGTAGTATGTGGGATAAAATTCTGTAATGTGATGTCGTTGCTACCAAAACATTACTGTAACTACAGAAAATGTGCAGTCAAGACTGAAACATGGGATGTTTTGTGAAAAATAAAGTAAACTGAATGATCAAGTAATGTTATGATTTGGTTCATTGTATATTCAAACTAATGAATCACTAACTTTGAAATCAGTATGATCAATTTTTTGCCTTTTACAAAGAAAAATTGGATTCAAAATACAGCAAATCTCATAAATTACATGTTAAGTATAGTTAAAATTGTAATTATTATTGATTTATCTCTGAAAACCTTTTAATAAAACAGAAAAAAAATATATTTACAAGGAAGATGTCAGCAAAATCTTAAGAGGTCAATGTAACCCTTCTAATTTTTTCAAAATTTGTGGAAAAAGACACATTTCCAAGAATGGAAGAATGGCTCATATAAAAATAGTTTTCACTAACCATGCTAAACCATGTACTTTCATGTAATTTTCAGGAAGGCACTGGTCCTCGAGTCATTTCAGCCTTTGTGGAGATTATATTCGACAACTCCGACAACAGGCTGCCGGTAAGAAATTTATCCTAAATGTTGAGAAGTGCACTAAAGTAAAGACAGGCGAGTAACAAAACCCCATTGCTTTCAGATTGATAAAGAGGAGGTGTCTCTGCGCCGTGTCATCGGAGCAAAGAAAGACCAGTACTTCTTGGACAAAAAGATGGTCACGTAAGTTTATTTCCTGTAACACTAGCTTTGACTCCTTGCAGCTATAGCTGAATGCATTGTATTCTCTCTGTTTCAGTAAAAACGACGTGATGAACCTTTTGGAGAGTGCTGGTTTCTCCCGCAGCAACCCTTACTACATCGTCAAGCAGGGAAAGGTAAGCTAGTAACAAGTGAACAAGAACGTGGCTCTTTCTTTCTTCAGTCAAAAAGAATGACGGTTTTTGAAAAAACCTTCCAGGATTTTTCTCCATATAGTGGACTTCAATGGGGTTGAATGTCCAAATTGAAGTGCTCTACACACAAATTATACACTTTTTTTTTTACACAAATGCTCATCTTACACTAGCTTGATGTTGGAAAGTTCATGCGTGATTCATGTTTACAAAGTGAATGTGCAAGAAAGTGAAACGCCATTTAAAAAAAAAAAAAGGTAAAACAACAATGTCGGATAATTTTGAGACCCCAGATTCAAACTGGGCTTATTCAAGTCATCTGTTTTGCATCTCCCACAGTGTTTTTGTTATTGACTGTCCTACTACAGGGTTTAACACAGAGTAACAGCTCACTACCGGTTACAAAAGACACTGTAAAGGCCCGTTAACACCAAGAACGATAATGAGAAGTATAACTATAAAGATAACGTTCTAAAAATCGTTTAAAATTTAAGAGAACAGCAGATTTCACACTACATCTGGGCAACGATATCGTTGGGATCACTTTTAGAACAATTTTTATAATTTTTTTTTTTTACAGCTAATGAAAGATAAAACACTGACCGCTAAACAGACTTCATTAAATTTGAATGGGCTTGCTCATTTGAAATAGCAGGCGACATTGTAGAATAGCAAACAGACATAGCACAGTGAACAGAGTAACATAAAACATAAAATTACCTCAGGAATTCATTGCAGAGTTGGACAACATTGTCCTGCCTCCTTTGAAGGTGCAGTAGCAAAGAGTACTGTTTTAGAGAGTATTGAGTATTGTTTTTATTCCACTACATGGTGGAACTACATGGTGAACTACACTTGAAGTTGTGTAAATGCAACAAAAAACAGAAAGTTATTATTCACTGGTGTGGGCGCAAATATAGTTATCGTTGTATTTATAGTTATTGTTCTTGGTGTGAACGGGCCTTAAACAGTCTGTCACAGGCAATTCTAGTTGCATTTTTTCATCAATACATTTCTTAAATTATCCTTTGACTATGTGGCAAAGTTTTTTTTTTTTTTTGGCCCAATGCCAAACCAGGGCTCGAAATTAACTTTTTTACTTGGCGTAAATGTAATCCATTCCAGTATCACTATTCTATGTGATATTTGCCTTAAACTTTTTAACTTCATGAAGGCCAATATTTTCCTAACCTTACTAAATGTACGTGTCATTATTTACGTCAGATCAATACATTTAGTTAGAATAATTAGACATATTAAATCAGTATCAACCAACTCCATTTTTCCAATACAGAGGAAAACAAATCCTAAGTGCATTTAAATGTCTTTACTGTTTAATGAAGATAAGAGGTTCCAAAAAATGCATTTGTGCAATAAAATTTGTGCAAATGCATAATGTTATAAAATTAAAGTTTTAGTTTTTTAAACATATACATGTAAAATGTTGGTAAAATGCAATAATTTTTAAAATATGAAATGGAACCACCAATAGGTGGCGGTAAGAGACTGTCTTAATGAATAAGTCATGGATTCAACGTGTTCGTTCAAACGGTTATTCAGAATGGCTCGAAGATTCGCGACTGTTCTGCTGCGCCTTTGCTTAGAACTATTTTCGTTAGCAAAATGGTCAATGATGTGTCTAAAATGTAAGTCAGTTAATATTAACTACTAGTTTATTGAACTGCTGTTGCATAACATCAATGTCATATCGTAATGGTGCTTGTTAGTGTAATGTTTCTTACCTATATATGTTATATGCAGTTTTTTTTCTACCACAGTATGTTTGTTTCTTTCTGTTTGCTGTTGCGCCTATTAGTTTTGAGCCTCAACTGACGCAACCTTGATACTGTCCGTTTTCAGTCACCCTTTAAGACAGTCAGAATCATCTCAAATTTCGGTGCTGCGCTAGTTATTGTTTGTTATTGATTTTTTTGATCGGGTTACTGTCCGGTAGGGCAAGTAAAATTCTCTTTCACCAGTGCCATTATTTGTAACGTTAGGCAGTTTGCAAAAGAAATCTGTCAGTGTTCTTCTCATTTTCCCTCTTCTTCAGCCCTTTACATTTCCCGTAGTAGTAAGCAGAGTGATTGACAGCTCATATTAACCAATCTAAAATCTGCACGGCAGAACGGTCACCGTATCAGCATTCAGTACACAGAAGCCACATACTGTGAACGTTTTTAGTGAAATGAAAAGAGGTCGCACGACAACAGTTACATGTACTCGCACAAATGCTCCCAAATATATTTTGAGGTTGCATAGATTAAATTTCGGGAGCATATGCGACCAAAATGGTCGCAATTTCGAGCCCTGCAAACTTACATGCCTGACCCCTGACGTAGAACCTTTTGAAGCTGCATTGATCCCCATTGAAGTCCACTATATGGAGAAATATCCCGGAATGTTATTATTATTTTTTTTTCTACTGAAGAAAGACCGACATGAACATCTTGGATGACATGGGGGTGAATAAGTCATCAGGAAATGTTCATTCTGGAAGTGCGCTGATCCTTCAACACATTCCCAATGAGTTTGTTCACTTTCTTACATTCATTTTATTGTCTGAAACATGAAAACAGATCAATCAGATGGCAACAGCGCCTGACTCTCAGCGTCTGAAGCTTCTCAGAGAGGTGGCCGGCACTAGAGTCTATGATGAGCGCAAAGAGGAGAGTATTTCGCTCATGAAGGAAACCGGTAGGATATGTTTCTATTCAAATGTGTCATTAAAGTAAAAAAGCTATTTATTATTAACTGCTAAAGCAGTGGCAGGAACAATGCAGTAGATGCTTGGCTGTTTTATGGTCAAGGGTTTGTGACGTGCAGTTTGTTCTTTGGCGCATGTGTGCAGAGGGAAAGCGTGAGAAGATTAATGAGCTGCTAAAGTACATCGAGGAGCGTCTGCACACTCTGGAGGATGAGAAAGAGGAACTGGCTCAGTACCAGAAGTGGGACAAAATGAGAAGAGCTCTGGAGTACACCATCTACAACCAGGAGCTCAACGAGACCCGGGCCAAACTGGATGAGGTACCAGCATCAATTCTTACTTGTCATCGCGCTCTCAATCTAATTCAGTCATAACTGTAAATTACATTAGCATTCGGCACTTTATAATGCTTTGTTGCTGATGATTTAAAGATGGTGTGATTGTCTCTTCTAGTTGTCCTCTAAGAGAGAGACCTGTGGAGACAAATCTAGACAACTGCGAGACGCTCAACAAGATGCTCGAGACAAAGTGGAGGTAAACTGAGCTCTTCAGTGTGTTCTTGTTTTGGGAAAGTGCTACAAAAAAAACTTGGAACAACTTCCAAGCGATCATCAGACAGCCTAATATCACAGTGAAACATTTTGTGTAGGAAATTTGTCACATTTTCTTCTGAAAATGTGAACAAATCATTTTTTTCAACATTATTTTTAACAAGCTTGTGCAGTCACACAACAAAAAAATATATTTTTTTAAGGTTCTATGAAATACTTTTTTTTTTTTTTTTTTTTCTCAAATTCAGTTGTATTTTTACCAAATTCTGGATTAAATTTTAATGGTTTCATTACATTTAAATAATCAAAAGCATCTCTAATTAATTACATTTATTAAAGAAAAGGATTTTTATTTGAATATATTTTCATTTAAATTTATTTACTTAAGTTTTATTTTTTACCAAATTTCAGGGTTTTCCCTCCCCTCAAATTCAGTTTTCATTTTACCAAATTTAGGTTTACATGAATTGTCTGGGTTCCATTTTAATGATTTCATTAAATTTTAATAATTAAAAGCTTCTCTAATTAATTGATTTTATTTAAAAAATGCTATTATTTTTTTATTTTTTTTCTCAAATTCGGTTTTATTTTTACCAAGTTCTGTTTCCATACATTTTTCTGGGTTCCATTTTAATGGTTTCATAAAATTTTAATTATTAAAAGCACCTCTGATTAATTGATTTTATTTAAAGTTATTATTTTATTTATTTATTTTTTTCTCAAATTTAATTATATTTTTTACTAAATTCTGTTTTCCATTTACTTTCTGGTTTCCATTTTAATGGTTTCATTGATTTAAAAAAAAAAAAACATCTCTAATTAATTGATTTATTTTTATTAAAAATATATGTAATTATTTGCTTGTGTACCAACCAACTTTTGATTTATTAATCCAAAATGCATCAAATTCTATGACATTCCAGTTATACAGTAGAAAAAAAAATCGTTTCCATCGAATTCCATGATTCCATCTGCACTTTCCACAATGCAGAAATCATAGGGCCCTGAAGTTATCCAGTTACTTGATTAATGGTTAGAATAATCAATCGCTTACTCGATTACCAAAAGTAATCATTAGTGACAACCCTATCCCATATCACATTTTGATTTAAGTTTGCTGACCTAAATTTGATTTATTGATCCAAAATTTGGTAAATACCATGATATACATATACAGTAAATTCAGTTTTTATGAGTGGATTCCATCCTCATTTTCCACATGACGCAAATTGGGCCCAAGTCTTAAAATCTGAAGATCTACTAAGAACTTGCCTTCACACGTCACACAACAGCTTATATTGTGTAATCTTACCTAACCTCGGTCTCTCTGTGTCTCTGTAGGAGACGGAGCGTGTGGTGAGGGAGCTGAAGGCTCGAATCTCCGCCATGAAGGAGGAGAAAGAACAGCTGAGCGCCGAGCGACAGGAGCAGATCAAACAGAGGACCAAACTGGAGCTCAAAGCCAAAGATCTGCAGGACGAGCTGGCAGGAAACAGCGAACAGAGGGTACGACTAGCAGACGCACACGCTCTAACACATGCACGCGCTACAGGCACACATATGCACTCGACACACACATTTAAAAATGTGTTTCCATCTTGGAAGAGAGAAAGTTAGTATTTGGGGGAATAAAAAAATTCTGCAACCGTTTTTCAACCAGGCTGCATTTAATTGATCAAAAGTGTAGTAAAAACTGTAGTATTGTGAAATTATTTTACAATTTAAAAGAGCTGATTTCTATTTTAATATATTTTAAAGCGTAATTTATTCCTGTGATGCAAAGCTGAATTTTCAGCATCATTACTCCAGTCTTCAGTGTCACATGATCTTTTGCTGCTCAGAAAGCTTTGTCATACAAGTGAAAACCCCATTTCGTCAAACAAATATGCACCTGCTTGCTTTTTCTCAATGCTAAAGCTCCTCGCTGCAAAAGCGAAGCGTTAACCAAATTCACATAAGCAAACACGCGAGTTTGATACACATGCTCGCGAATGCAAACACACTCATAACTGCAAACGAACAGCCAGAGAGCTGCAGGAAATGCTGGCAGCCACTAGTGAACAGAGGGTCCGCAGTGTCTCCGTCTGCGTCACTATCTACACACGCTCACTCCAGCCCGGGCTTGTAGCCAGACGCAAACACACACATAACGCTTGTGTATCCCTGTATGTGTGAAATACACACTTTCGGTCGGCCCTCCTGCATCCCTCCCTGGCTTAGAGAGGGATTAGCCCCACCTGGCCAAGTGTGTGTGTGTGTGTGTGTGTGTGTGTGTGTGTGTGTGTGTGTTTTCCTATGGAGGAGAGGCAGAAGTGCGTCATTTGCCCTTTGATTGGTGAATGCGAATGTACGTTTGCTCAGATGGAGATCCCCTTTGTTCTGCTTGTGACGCTGAATCGACACACCTGCTTGCGCGCCGATTATTCTTCTCCATTTAAATATGAACACCTCTTCGCGCATTTGCGCAAAATTTATTTACTCTTTCTATAAAAAGAGGCAAGATTGATGTCGCTGTCTGTGATTCAATACTCTGTTCCCTCTGCTTCCTGTTCGACAGAAACGGCTGCTCAAAGAGCGGCAGAAACTTCTGGAGAAGATTGAAGAGAAACAGAAGGAACTGCAGGAAACTGAACCCAAATTTAACGCTGTGAAAGAAAGAGAGGAGCGAGGAATTTCCCGGTAAACTGCTTGAAGTGTTGAAAGGGCCCATAGAGTGTGGGACTTTGTCGTCTTTGTTGTTGATTTATTTCCTAGTGAAACAGGAAGTTGGGGTGGGATATACAGTTGAAGCCAAAAGTTTACGTACACCTTGCAGAATCTGCAAAATGTTAATTATTTTACCAAAATAAGAGGGATAATACAAACTGCATGTTATTTTTTTTATACAGTACTGACCTGAAAAAAAAAAATTACGTACAAGTTTATAAAAATGACACTGTTTAAAAGCGTACATACGCTTGATTCTTATTTGGTTTTCCAGCATTTTTGTTTCTTCTGGGAAACAAGTGTGTATCTTCTGTAGCTACTGAAGAGCAGTACTTAATGAAAAAATATATGATATGTAGGCAAAATACACATCTTCATTTGGTTCAAAAGTTTTCACCCCCGGCTCGTAATGAATTGTTTCTCCTTCTGAAGCGTCAGTGAGCATTTGAATATTTCTGTAATAGTTGCATATGAGTCCCTCAGTTGTCCTCCGTGTGAAAAGATGCATCTCATAATCAGTCGTGTTGTAAATACACAAAAATGTTGGAAAACCAAAGAAACTGTGGGACCTAAAGGATTTTTCTGATGAACAGCAGGCAATTTAACTGTTCAGGACAAACAAGGGACTCATGAACAACTATCACTAAACAAAAAATCACAGCTGTGGATCATTCAAAGATCCACAGCATGAGCCTTATTCAGTTCAGTACTAAAAAAAAATAG
The DNA here is from genome assembly GCA_033026305.1 of Cirrhinus molitorella. Taxonomy (NCBI): domain Eukaryota; kingdom Metazoa; phylum Chordata; class Actinopteri; order Cypriniformes; family Cyprinidae; genus Cirrhinus; species Cirrhinus molitorella. The sequence goes on along the minus strand of CM065121.1, from coordinate 28,013,549 downwards.
CACACCTAATTTTAGGGGGCATAACATTTAGCAGATTCTTTATGTAAACTTTTGACCATATTGAAGTGCTTTCTTTTTTTCCTTTTTTTTTTTTTTTCCAATACCTAATATTCTTTGTCACAATCTTTCAAAATCATAGTTCGCTTATTGCTACCACTACTACACTTTTGATTTTGTTAGTTCATCAAAATGGCAATATTTTTAGACAGTTTTAGACTCTTCTTTTTCATTTTCGATTGGCCATTTTTCATGATCCAGTCATGTACTTGTGTATAAAATCCCAACATGCCATTTTAAGCAGGATAAATGCATTACAAATGCTTTTCTTGGCTTTAACTAATACTTGAAGTATGTTTTGTTCTGGAGTCATTTGTTTTGTTTGTTTGTGCATTTTCAGACTGGCTCAAGCCACACAAGAGCGAACAGATCTATATGCCAAACAAGGCCGAGGCAGTCAGTTCACCTCTAAAGAAGAGAGGGACAAATGGATCAAGAAAGAGCTGAAGTCTCTAGATCAAGCCATCAACGACAAAAAACGGCAGATCGCTGCCATCCACAAAGATCTGGAAGACACTGAGGCCAATAAAGAGAGAAACCTGGAACAGTACAATGTAAGATTTGGGCTATATTTGAGCTCATCCTGGTGTTGAACAGTCAGTATGCAATGTTTGACAGTTTTACAGGCAGCATTTGTTCTTCAAAGCAACCTAAAAATGAGAAACTGCTCATCCAGAAATAAGAAGTTACTCCCCTTCAGGCCATCCAAGATGTAGAAAAGTTTATTTCTTCATCAGAGCATTACATCACTCTGCAATGAATGGGTGCCGTCAGAATGAGAGTCCAAACATCTGATCAAAAACATCACAATAATCTACAAGTAATCCCCACATCTTGTGAAATGAAAAGCTGCATGTTTGTAAGAAAGAAATCTATTATTAAGACATTTTTAACTTCAAACCATTGCTTCCTATTAAAATGTGCCTCTATAGTCCTTGATATTGCTTTCTCCAGTGAAAAAGTCATCTAGTCTGAATCAGGAGAGAAATATGCACAAATCAAACACTATTTCCAAGCCAAAACGACTTTTTCCTTGGAGGAAGCGTTATGGATTATGACTTTCAGTTTGATCAGAAGTGATGGTTTAAAGTTAAAACACCTTATTGATGGATTTGTTTCTTATAAATGGGCAGCTTTTCACTTCACTAGATGGACCGAAGTGGATTACTTGTGGATTTATGTGATGTGTTTGTTATCTGTTTGGACTCTCATTCTGATGGCACCGATACACGTCCATTGGTAAGCACATGATGTAATGTTACATTTCTCCAAATATGTTCTGATGAAGAAACTCATCTATATCTTAGATGGCCTGAGGATGAGTGAACTTTTGGTTGAATTAGATGTTTTTAAGCCTTTAACATTCTTGATTTCTCCCACAGAAACTGGACCAGGACTTGAACGAAGTGAAGACTCGTGTGGAGGAGCTGGACAAGAAGTACTACGAGGTGAAGAACCGCAAGGATGAACTCCAGAGTGAGAGAAAGTAAGATCCATCATAGGAAAATGTCTGGCTTTGGTCCATTTTTCCAACGTCCCACCTTTTCTTATTACCTGTGCGAACCGTTCCCCTCCTCACCTGGCATTTTAGTTATTAATAATCCACGAGCCATAGGTTTCACAGCACGATGAGGCTTGACGGATGGGCTATAGAATAGGGTCTCCTGCTGAAGCCAGGCGTAGTGTTTGTGAGCCAGGGCTGACGGGTGTGTCCGTGTCCCTCCTCCTGCAGCTACCTGTGGAGAGAGGAGAACGCAGAACAACAGGCGCTGGCAGCCAAACGAGAAGACCTGGAGAAGAAACAACAGCTACTGCGAGCAGCCACCGGAAAGGTTAGAAACCAAAACAGACGTGTTTTTAACACATTGATCATTTTAATTTTAATTAAATCACACCCTTTGATATTATATAATATAATCATACTAAACACGATTAATTCATTATACGTAAGCGGTGCGTGTATATATTTAAAATCACGTAAATATGCTGCCCACACTAGTTCAACTGTGTATCAGGTGAACTGAACCATATCTCCTAAACTCAACTTGGCAGCTGGATCGTTTCTCATGGAATGAGTCAGTCACTAATTATAGTAACTCTCCCACATTACAAAAATATACATCAGTATAGATGAAGTGGGATTTTCAGAGCTTCAGTTTGTCATCTTGGCTCGAAATGAAAATACGAACTTCGAAACTGTGTTTTGATTTTTTTCTCCAGGCTATTCTGAATGGCATCGACAGCATTAATAAAGTATTGGAACATTTCCGCCGGAAAGGTATAAACCAGCACGTCATCAACGGTTATCACGGCATTGTCATGAATAACTTTGAGTGCGAACCCGCCTTCTACACCTGTGTGGAGGTGACTGCTGGCACCAGGTCAGACACATTGTTTATTATTAAGGTTTTCTGATAAATGTCCATCTGTGTGTGCATTGACTGTGATGTTGTGTGTGCTGCTGTTTGTTCAGGCTGTTTTACCACATTGTGGAAACGGATGAAGTGAGCACCAAGATTCTGATGGAGTTTAATAAGATGAACTTGCCTGGAGAGGTCACCTTCCTGCCCCTCAGCAAACTGGACGTCAGGGACACTGCTTACCCTGAGACTAACGTAAGCTTACACTATTGACATGACATTTCAAATGCACCCTGGTCATGCTGTACTGATTCGTTTCCCCATTTTAGTAAATCAAGGCCATGTTGTACCGATTCGATTAAGGATGCACGATATTGGATTTTTACTGATAAGATTTGTACTCTCGTTTTAGTGAATCGTGGCTGCATTGTACAGATTTGTTCCCTCGTTTTAGTGAATCGTGGCCATGCTGTACTGATTCGTTCCCTCGTTTTAGTGAATCGTGGCCATGATGTACTGATTCGTTCCCTCGTTTTAGTGAATCGTGGCCATGATGTACTGATTCGTTCCCTCGTTTTAGTGAATCGTGGCCATGATGTACTGATTCGTTCCCTCGTTTTAGTGAATCATGGCTGCATTGTACTGATTCGTTCCCTTGTTTTAGCGAATCATGGCCATGATGTACTGATTCGTTCCCTCGTTTTAGTGAATCGTGGCCATGATGTACTGATTCGTTCCCTCGTTTTAGTGAATTATGGCTGCATTGTACAGATTCGTTCCCTCGTTTTAGTGAATCGTGGCCATGATGTACTGATTCATTCCCTTATTTTAGTAAATCGTGGCCATGTTTACGGATTCATTCACTTGTTTAGTCAAATTGTGGCCATATTGTATAAATTCATTACCTCACTTAAATTTAGTTAATTCTTAATTCTGTTTAAAATACAATAATATATATATATATATATATAAGGGCTGTCAAACGATTAATCGCATCCAAAATAAAAGTTTGTTTACATTCTATATCTGTGTTTACTTTGTATATTTATTATGTACATTTAAATACACACACACATACATGTATATATTAAAACATAATATTTATATGTATATATATTTATACCTGTATACAATTTAGATTTTAAATAAATATAAATAATTTAGATATAAATCTAAAATATTTTTCATTAATATATACATGCATGTGTGTGTATTTATATATATATAATAAATATACACAGTACACAAATATATAGTATGTAAACATGAACTTTTATTTTGGATGCGATTAATCGCGATTAACCGTTTGACAGCACTAAAATATATATATATATATATATATATATATTCTGTTAAGTGGAAATCTATGGAAATGGCCTTTAATTTCCTTCTCTACATTTCTGTAGGATGCAATCCCCATGATCAGCAAGCTCCGTTACAGTTCAAACTTTGACAAAGCCTTCAAACATGTGTTTGGAAAGACGCTGATCTGCCGCAGTATGGAAGTGTCCACCCAGCTGGCTCGAGCTTTTACTATGGACTGCATCACTCTGGAGGGTAAACTGGCACTGCCCTATTTGCGTACTACTTTTATTCAATTCGTGTGATTTCTAAACCCTTGTTTTGTTGTATCAGGTGATCAGGTAAGTCATCGTGGCGCTCTGACCGGTGGCTACTATGACACACGTAAGTCCCGTCTGGAGCTGCAGAAGGACATGAGGAAGGCCGAGGAAGAGCTCGGAGAACTGGAGGCCAAACTCAATGAGAACCTGCGTAGAAACATTGAACATATCCTCCTCATATACAACTCATGCACAGGCTTACTTACTGATGCAGTAGCGTGAAATCGAATTGATTGTTGTCTTAATTGTGTTTGTCTTGGCCAGTAGAGCATTTTGGTATAATCGGCCTTGATGGCACAAGGTCACAGAGGATCACAGAATGAGTAAGCTAGTTATTAACGTGTGTGTGGTCATGCGTGAGCTGTACACGTGGTGTTATTTTAGTGAATAGAGGGATGAGATATTGTGTGTCTAGATTGGCGGACGTGATTCTCAAGGCTTTGAGTGATGTTCATTTAAAGCCAGATTAAGTTTTTGGTCAACTCAAATTGGTTTGGTGTGGCTCATACTCTGTGACTAATTCAGAGCTAATATGATGAGGTAATTATTTTCTCAGCTTTAGCAAAAACAGGCCAAATAAAGGTATTCAACAGCTTGTCAAAGTATTCGCACAGCTGAGATAAGCAGATTTAGTACAATCAGATTTTGATTATATTTTTAGTATTTCAAAAAGCAGTTGTTATTGTTAACTAAAACTATTCAAAATAATTTTTGTTAATTGAAATAAAGCTGAAATAAAATAGAAATATTGGATTAAAAACTTTCACATTTAAATAATAATGTCTTGGCAGATCACTTAAAAATAAAAAAAAACAATTAAAGCTCAATAGAAAAATTTAAAAATAATAAAAATGTTATAGAAATAATACTAAAATAACAGGTAAGCAAGAAAAGAGTTCTTGTCTACTCCTTAACGCAATTCTTCACGTATCAATAATGAAATTGACCAGCTGATGAATCAGATGCAGCAAATCGAGACCCAGCAGAGGAAGTTCAAGGCATCCAGAGACAGCATATTGTCGGAGATGAAGATGCTAAAGGAGAAGAGACAGCAGTCAGAAAAAACATTTATGCCAAAGGTAACCCTTGCTGTACTGTATTTTCAAGCAGTAATACTATAGCTGCTATTATTTACTGTTATATTTTTTGTGTACCAAATTTTTAATTTGGTTTCTCTCTGGTATTTTCCCCAGCAACGCAGTCTTCAGAGTCTGGAGGCCAGTCTGCATGCCATGGAGAGTACGCGAGAGTCCCTGAAGGCAGAGTTGGGAACGGACCTGCTCTCTCAGCTCAGTTTAGAAGATCAACGCAGAGTGGACGACCTTAACGATGAGATCAGACAGCTCCAACAGGTTCAAAAACACAAACAAAAATCATGTTGTCAATTACAGGGCAATCTCATTTCCTCAATTCAATTAGAGTACTAGATTAAAAAAAAAAAAAAATCCTTGATTACATTTTACTGGGTCAAGAAACCAGCAAAATACCGGAAGTGCCGCATTTCAGGGAAGAGAATCCATGCAACACATTATCAGACCGTTTTCCAAGGCTGCATGAGGTATTAAAACTAATTAAAATTCCTAGTAAAGCATACTTTTATTTACTGCATAATTTCACAAACACTACGATTCAGTTAAATTAATATATGTGATGCAGGTTTAATATATGTGCTTTATTTACATGTGTGTCGGTTACGTACGCACTATGTCACAGTAAATGCTGCTCCACATGAATCCATCTCTGCATATTGTGAGTTTGGGTTTATTATAACATTTCTCTGAGAAAGCAATATGCACTATTACTATTATTTCATTAGATTTGTAAGGTAAATCATTTATAAACCTAGCAAAAACAGGACAATACACACCCTCTGCAGTTTGTGCATTAGTAATGTACATTAGCTCTATTGTTTATAATACATTAGGTATTTTAACAGTTTTAGTTAAACCATATGATTACTTGCTTTTGATACTTTATTTGAACTAATTATTATTGCTATATGTATTTTAAGTAATTTTAAAGGCTATTGTTTGATTAATCGATTAACAAAACGATCAGATTAATCGTCAGAATTGCTTGATTACAAAAATGATCGATTAATCATCATAATCAACATATTGCTTGATTATCCAAATTCTCAGATTACTCGATTTAATTGATAGAAAAATAATCAGATTACCAAAAAAACAAACAATTACTCTATTAATCGTCAGAATAATCAACAGTTTACTTGATTACCAAAATTTTTCTATTAATTGGCAGATTAACCGTCTGAACAATCGTCAGAATTGCTTGATTACAAAAATGATCGATTGATCATCATAATCAACATATTGCATATTGCTTGATTATCCAAATTATCAGATTACTCGATTAATTGACAGAAATATAGTCAGATAAAAAAAAAATTACTTGATTAATCGTCAGAATAATCAACAGTTTACTTGATTACCAAAAATATCCTATTTATTGGCTAAATAATAAATCAGGTTACTCGATTAATTGTCAGAATAATTGGCAGTTTACTTAATTAAAAAAATGTATTGTCACAATAATCAACATATTGCGCGATTACCAAAATTATCCAATTACTCTATTAATAACCAGAATAATTGTCAGATTATCAAAAATATCAGGTTACTCTATAAATTGTCAGAATAGTAGTCAGATTACCAAAAATATTTGATTACTCAATTAATTGTCATAATAAGCGCCAGATTACAAAAATATTTGGATGACAGCCCTAGTCAATTACTTACTGTTACAAATTGACTTTGAAAACATGCATTTATTTATTTTTTTTTTTACCTGCCTTTATAACATAATATTTCCTTAAAATATAAAAATATGAAAGCTAATTAAAAGAGTTGTTTGTTTCCATTATGGCCCAAAACAATGAAAATAAAACAATGAATCGCCCGGCCCTACTGGCCGGTACATATGGCAACATGGACTGTTCACTGACCATCAGATGTGAGAGCAAAACCTTGTCTGTTGTCAATTTCGATTTGATTAGTGAAGTCGCAGTGAATTATCCCTGAAACTACAGCTGCAGCTCTTTACCACCTCCAGCCCGACACACAACACACACGCAGCAGACAATTGAAAAGCTACTTTAAATGTTGTATAACCGGCCCACATCATTAGCCTTTGTTATTTTCGTATGCCCTTCAATTTGGTTTGCTAATTTGTCTGCTTTTGTGCTCTCAGACAGGCTTAGCGTTGAAGCATATGCATATGAGATGTATTTATTCCTTCAGATGTGCGTTCATGTGGCCAAAAGCCACATGTTCTGTTTTTAGTCTAAATTGCCTTTCTAATAAATGATTAACCGACCCCAGACTGAAGGGCCAAAAGCCTCATGTGCGGTTTTAAAGATGTTTGTTTTTCACGTGTGGCCTGTTTTCGCTATAGGACAACAGGCAGCTGTTGAATGAGAGAATTAAGCTGGAGGGAATCATGACCAGGGTGGAGACGTACCTCAACGAGAACTTGCGCAAACGTCTCGACCAAGTCGAGCAGGTAAACAGACCTTTTTACCTGTACAACTTTTATGAAACACAATGGCATGTAGTGTAGTAAAAAAAAAAAGAGTATGTGTTTGTGTAGGAATTGAATGAGCTGAGAGAAACTGAAGGCGGAACCGTCCTCACTGCGACAACGTCAGAACTGGATGGCATTAATAAGCGCATAAAAGACACTTTGGCTCGATCGGAAGGTGAGTGAAGACTCAAATAGGCATTTATTATTATTATTATTATTTTTTTTTTAAAAGCCTTAGTTTTGTAAGTCTGCATTTTCCTCATCGTCTATTTTTTCAGATTTGGACTCCCTCATCGATAAGACAGAGGTGGAAATAAAGGACCACCAGAAGAGTATGGAGCGCTGGAAGAACATCGAGAAAGAGCAGAACGAAGCTATCAACCACGACACCAAGGAGCTGGAGAAGATGACCAACAGACAGGGGATGTTACTGAAGAAGAAAGAGGAATGCATGAAGAAGATCCGCGAGCTGGGTTCCCTGCCGCAGGAGGCCTTTGAAAAGTACCAAACGCTCACCCTCAAACAGGTACAGCAACCATATCTGGAGCTTATTGTTTTCGTTCTGCACTGAAATGCAAGGTTTTTTCCCCTTTAGTCAAAAGTTCTGTCTAATTTTCTGTGACTCATTTAGAGTGATATTAAACTGTATTTTCCTCCTCGCTGTCGCAAATGAGGTCATAAACGAGTGTTACGTAATCGTACGAAGACCACGGCATGACCGGGTGCCCTTGAAGAAGCCTCTTGCCTCCTCCTCGGCTCACGTCTGGCTTTAGATTTCCCTCTCATCCCCCTCCAGTCTCGCAGCCCTCCCACCTGGCTCTCATATTCGTTCTCTTAGTTGATCTTCCTCCTTCCTCTCTGCCGCTCCAGTCAGGGGCTCTATTGTGTGTCAGCCCTCCTACATAGAGGTGACTCATTCTTCATTACCCCTTGCCTGCGCTCTTGTTTTTTTTTTTCACCCTTTCTTGGTGAACCTGAGTGCGTGGAGTTGAGGAGGGAGGTTGAATTGTGCCACCTCTGTCTGTTTCGTTAGCTATCTTCTAGAATTTTCTTTTTTGCAGGTTATGGTGTAATTACGTGTAACGTGCATTTTGGTGTGAGCAAAACTGGTGCATTTTGTAGTTTGCCAAATTATAATTAGGAGCTGAAATTTATCAGTGTTTATTTTGTTGGTGTTTTGTTCTGTAGACCTGTTAAGGGGATGTGGTGATCGAAACTTTGCGTCCACTCGTAAATTTTTCCATTTGCTTGCAAAACTTGCATTCTCTTACAAAAGAAACTATCTAACTCATAACTTTTCCATTCGCTTCAAAATTTCGGTCCCCTGAAACATTTTGTTTTTCCCTCAATAAACTTTGCAAACTTTCACATTTTTTCCTATTTGCTTACAAAATGTTTGCATTTCCCTGAACACCTTTTATATATTTACTATATTTTACCCCAAGAAACTTGGGTAAACTCTCTAAAAAAAAACTGCAAAAATTCTCTTTCCCTCTATAAACCTTGTAAACAATTTTCACGTTTCCTCAGAAATGTTGCAAACATGCAGGATTTTCTTTTTTTTTTTTTTAGAAATTTGTTTCCCTAAAAATATTTGTATTTAGTTGGGTAATTGTCTCAACTCTCAATTTTTACATTTCTCCCAAGAAACTTAATGTAAACTCAACTTTTCCATTCACTTCCAAAATTTTGTTCCTCTGAAAACATTTGAAGAATTTTCATTTTCCATCAGAAACTTTTTTTACATTTGCTTTTAAAATTTTTACATTCCCCTGAAAAACTTTGCTTTCGTAAACAATTTTCTTTTCTATGAGAAATATTTGCAGAATTTTCACATTCCTTCAGAAACTTTGCTAACTTATTCAAATTTCTTTTGTTCAATTTGCTTGCAAAATTTTCACATTCCGCTAAAAACCTCATTTACAAAATCTTCTTTCTCCCAAGTGACTTTTTGCATTTGTTTACAAAATGTTACCAGTTGCTAACAAACGTTTTACATTTACTTGAAACTTCACTCACTATTTTTATTTTATTTTATTTTTTCACATTTGTTTGCTTCAGTGTTCCCCAATAAATTTTGTATTCGCATACAAAAATATTATATTCCCTCAAAAACTTTTGCCTGAACATACTAATTTTTTATGTTCCCCTGAAAACCTTTGCGTTTAAACTCAAAATATTTTCTTTTCCTCGAGAAACCTTGCAAACAGAGAATTTTCAGTTTTTTTTCTCATTTGCTCACACAATTTTGTATATTTTACGTGAAATTTTTTTCATGGAAAATTGTTTGTTTACCTTGAGAAGCTTTGTGTTCACTTGCAAAATGTTTACATTTGCTTGCGAAACTTTAGTATTCCCAGGGAATCTTTGCATTTATTCACAAACTTGTCATTACCCCAACTTTGCATAACATGCAAAATTTTTATATTCCCTCAAGAAAGTTTGCATTAACTTGCAAAACATTTACATTCCCCTGAAAACCTTAGCGTTCTCATACAAAATATTCTCTTTCCCTGGAGAAAGCTTGCAAACGCTCACTACATTTTCATATTTCCTCAGCAACTGCAAACTTGCACATTTTTTTTCCATTTGTTTGCAAAATTTTTGCATTTTTCCAAAAACCTTTGTATTTAATCATTAAATTGTCTCTTTACCATGAGAAACTTTGTTCGCTCGCAAAATGTTTACATTTGCTTACAAAACTTTTGTTTCCTGTGACTCTGTATTTGCGTACAATTTATTTTTTTTTTGCCTTACCCCAAGAAACTTTGCATAAACTCGCAACATTTTTACATTACTCTGAAAGCCTATGCATTCACATGCAAAATGTATATATTCTCTCAAGATACTGCAAAAACTTACATTCCTCTAAAAATTAGCATTTGCATACAACATTTTTACCTTACCTTTAGAAACTTGTCGTTTGCTCACATCGTTTTTGCATTACCCCCAAGAAACAATACTTTTACTTTCAAAACCATTGCATCTGCCAAACTGTTAGATTTCCCCGAGAAACTTTGCGTTCTCTGGCAAAATTTATTTTGCTCACAAAATGTTTGTTTCAGAAACTGCATTTGCTTGCAAAGAATGCAAAAGCTTCCCAGGGGAATGCAAAAATTTAGTGAGAGAACATAAAAGTTTTCCTTCCTTTCATTTTCTTTTCTATCACCATGTCCTCTTAGAGGCTTCATACTATTTAATTGATCACATGTTTATTAACATGCAATTTTTGTGTGTGTGTGTGTGTAGTTGTTCAGGAAGCTGGAGCAGTGTAACACCGAGCTGAAAAAGTACAGCCATGTGAATAAAAAAGCCCTGGACCAGTTTGTCAATTTCTCGGAGCAGAAAGAGAAGTTGATTAAGAGGCAGGACGAGCTTGACCGAGGCTACAAATCCATCATGGAGCTCATGAACGTCCTGGAGCTGCGCAAATACGAGGCCATCCAGCTCACCTTCAAACAGGTATGACTGTGAAAGACCTTTTTGTCCTTTCCCTTGCACAAGGACATGTTCTGTATCCTGTTTAATATCTTTGTCTCTCTGCAGGTGTCTAAGAATTTCAGCGAGGTATTTCAGAAGCTGGTGCCTGGCGGTAAGGCCACTCTGGTGATGAAGAAGGGCGACACTGAAGGTGGACAGTCTCAGGACGAGGGCGAGGGAGGAGACGGTGAGAGGGGATCTTCCTCCCAGAGCAGCGTGCCCAGTGTAGACCAGTTCACTGGAGTGGGCATCAGGGTAAGGAGATGATAGAGACTCAAATGTTTGCACGTACAGTTATGATGTGCTGCTGTTTGACCGGTCGTGTGTTTGTGTGTCAGGTGTCGTTTACAGGTAAACAGGGAGAGATGAGAGAGATGCAGCAGCTTTCTGGAGGTCAGAAGTCTTTGGTGGCTCTGGCACTCATCTTTGCCATCCAGAAATGCGACCCTGCTCCTTTCTACCTTTTTGATGAAATCGACCAGGCTCTGGACGCCCAGCACAGAAAAGCAGTGTCAGGTACCATCAGACAATGCATTGTTGACCTTAGTGATGCACCAAAAGGCTTGGCCAAATATAAACTGTTACATCACCACAACAGTTGACAGAAGGAACAGCAGCATACATGTAAAATGATCTAGTTTTTATATATATATATATATATATATATATATATATATATATATATATATATATATATATATATATATATATATATACCACAAATGTATTTTCTTTACGTTTCTGATGTTGACACAACAGACAAATAACAAAATGTTTTATTTTTCACTACAAACCAATTTTCACAATTGTTTCGATTTGTAATTCTCTTAGTAATATTTAAGTGTCTGTTTTCAACATATTATTTTTTGTTTGTTCAACACGTTTTGTTTTGTCACTAAAAAGTTTAAATTTTCTTTCTCACATTTATCTTTTTGAGATTTCAAGTTTTTTTTCTTTTCACGTCCCCCCCCCATGCTTTTTTCACAAACTAAATGTTTTTCACTACAACATGTTTTGTTTTCACTGCAAATGCCGTTTTTTACTACAAACAAATTGTTCTTTTTCCACTACAAACAAGGTTATATTTTTTCAACACATTGTCTTTCATGTTTTCATTTTACAATAAACTAACTTTTTACATTTGTAATGCTATCTCAAACATTTAATTTTGAAAAAAGTGTCTGATTTCAACACGTCTTTTTGTTTTCACATTTTCTCACATTTTTCTTTTCACATTTTTTTTAAAGGTTTTTTCCCCTTTTTTTCACTTTGAATGTCTTTTTTGTTTTTACTTCAAGAATTTTTTTTACTGCAATGTTTTCATGTTTTCATTTCACAACAAATTGATTTATTTTCAAAAATTTTTTCCCATTTGAATTTCTGTGCAAATATTTTCAGTCAGATTTTTTTTTTCACATAAAAACTAAATGTTTTTCACTAGAAAATGTTTTGTTTTCACAACAAATGTTTTTTTGTTTTTACTACAACATGTTTCCACTACACTAAGTTTTTTTTTCACGTTTTTTTTTTTTCAAGTTTATAAAAAAGAACTGTCACTTTTTTAATTCTATCACAAATATTTAAAATCCTTTTAGTGTCTGATTTCAACATTTTTTGAGAAAAAAAGCATTTTTTTTATCCCTACTTTTCCCACAAACTAAGCTTTTTTTTTTTGCTAAAAACAAAAGGTTTGTAATACTATCACAAATATTTAAATGAAGTGTCAGATTTTTTTCACAAAATGTTTTGTTTGCACTACGAAAGTCTTTTTTTGTTTTACTACAAACAAAATGTAATGTAATGTTTGTGTTTCCACGAAAAACAGTTGTTGTTTTTCATGTTTTCATTTCACAGCAAGCTATTTTTTTTCTTTTATTCTTTTATTCTTTTTCTTTTTGTTTTAATTTTTTCATTTTGACACGTTTTGTTTTCTCCCAAAAAAGTTTTATTGCTCACATTTTATTGCAAATGTTTTATTGCTCACATTTTTTTTTCTTTTCATGTTTAATTAAAAAAAAAAAAATCCCTTTTTTTCACAAATGTTTTCACTACAAATGTCTTATTTTGCTACAAGCTAAAGCTTGTCTTTTTCAACTACAAGCAAGGTTTTGTTTTTTTTCACCACAGGTTTTTTTTTTTTCTCCATTACAAACAAGGTGTTGTATTACCCTTAATTAGAGGAAAAAAAAGTCCAAAAATAAACTCTTACATCACCACAACAGTTAACAAAAGCAGCATACATATACAATTATCCAGATTTAGTAAAATAATAATTTTTGACCACAAATATAGTATTTTCTTTACGTGTCTGATGTTGACGAAAACAGACAAGATGTTTTTTTCGCTAAAAAAAAGTTGTATTTGTTGCATTTTTTTTTTTTTTTTTCCATTTTCACCACAAATTTGTTCCTTTTCACTTTTTCGACGCATTTTTAGTTTTCACAAATTTTTTAAACATTTTCCACTACAAACAAGGTTTTATTTTTCACCACATTGTCTTTCATGTTTTCATTTCACAACAAATGTTTTTTTTTTTTGTTTGTTTGTTTTTTTTACTACTAAATGTTTTGTCCACTTCAAAAAATTGTTGTATTTCCTTTTTTCCACAAACATGATTGTTTTTTCATGTTTTCTTTACTTTCAGACATGATTGTGGAGCTGGCTGGACATGCTCAGTTCATCACCACGACCTTCAGACCGGAGCTGCTGGAGTCAGCCGACAAGTTCTACGGCGTCAAATTCAGAAACAAGGTAACGGGCATCATTAACACTCTGATGTGCCAAGCAATTAGCAAATGCAAATGAGTCTTCTGCACAGAAAATCAACTATAAATGGAAGTCTTGTCGAGTCAAAGCTGCACAGATGAGGCCCCCTGACTTACTGTTGTGTGTGTGTGTGTGTTCGATAGGTGAGTCACATCGACGTGATCTCAGCAGAGCAGGCGAAGGACTTTGTGGAGGACGACACCACTCACGGCTAAGAGAGAAACAATAACCTGCATCAGTCATTTCCTCGTTTCTCATCCCCCATCTCAACTGGTGTGTTTCCTTTTTCAAAGCCCAGTTGGAATGAATGCGACGCTTTCATCTTGTACTCTGAGCGGGATATACTGACTAATTGTTGTTTTACTGTTATTTTATATTTTCTTTCCTCTTTGTTGATTCTCGTATTTCAAGGATAAAACACTGAACATGCTTTTCAAATATTTTAATGAAGTGTGCCATGCTTTACACCTGCTTCAGCCCCGAGTTATTTAAAGTCGAGGACGTTCAGTCACTTTGTTTCAGAGTTAAGCTTCAGTGAGGGGAAATAAGTAGACTGAATACACAGGTTAGGTGTATGTTAAAGAGCCATTTGGCACCAGTTCTCTCTTCCTCACTACTCTAAACCAGCATGAGCTGTTCCTTCATGCTTCCTTTTTTTAAGCGATATATGAAAACGGCTCGTTTTGTAGTTTTCCGAATGAGCCTAAATGTTTTTATCATTGTTTCGTTGGTTCCATTACTACTTTAGGTCATTGTGATTTATAGTCTTTTAATGTGTTTACCCTAAAAAGAATAAAATAACCTTGGTCTTTATCAACACACACTGGTTTCTTGCCACTAGAGGGCGCTGTGTCTTACATTTTACTGTTTTGATGTTACTACAATGTGGTCATGCAAGGAAAAATCAAGACTTGGAGGCTGCTTTTGGCTTGGGCAAGTAAGTATTTTTTTTACTACGAACATACTATACATTTTATATATGTGACCCAGGACCACAAAACCAGTCATAAGGGTCAATGTTTTTAAATTGAGATTTAAACATCATCTAAAAGCTGAGTAAATCAGCTTTCCATTGATGTATGGTTTGTTAGGATAGGACACTATTTGACCAAGATTTTAAAAATCTGGAATCTGAGGGTGGAAAAAAATCTAAATATTGAAAATCACCTTTTAAGTTGTCCAAATGAAGTTAATGCATATTATTAATAAAAATTTACGCAATATCTTCATGGAACATGATCTTTACTTAATATCCTAATGATTTTTTTGGCTGTTGCTACAAATATATATTATAATGTATTTTTTTTTTCTTTTCTTTTTTTTATGCACTATGGATTTTTGTAGGCTTTTTGAACATTTGACAAGCACCTATGCAATAAACCTCAAGGTAAAATACAAACCATTTCTATTTTATAATGCTTCTGTCATTGTTTTCTATCCTAGTGTCGTAGCGTGTGGAGACCAGGCTTTGGAAAGGAGCGTGCTTGTCTGTAATAGGTTTGTAGTCGTTCTGTTAAAGGTGAGTCATGTTCACTGAAACGTTGAGGGGAAATTGGATCCTCTTTCCATCTGCCAACAACACAAATGCAATTTTATCTGCCAGATCGGCTCAGCTGATCGCTAAACCGGTCCAAGGGTCCTTTGGGTCTCTTAACTGCTCACGCGCTCCTCTCTGCCAGAATCGCTCTTTCGCGAACTAGATCAGCCCCTCGACATAATCAACCACCCCATAATCACGGCGAGGCCTCGATAAACCTCGCATAAATCTGTCCCTGCTTTACAGTCGTCCGACACAAGTTAATTTGTTGTCTGACAGGTGCCGTGTCAAACCTATAAGCACTTGGTCTTTCCATGTGGCCTTGACTCTGTCTGTCTGTGTGAACAGTGTTAGGGTCCCATTAAACTTGTCAGTTTTGTGAGCAGCGGCCTGCTGGGAGAACAGATGCTGCGGTCTCAGTGGCTGTTTAAGGCACTTTACTGTCACGGGATGAATGTGACGTAACATTCAGCTGCCCATACCATTAGCATTGTTTTTGGGGCATTTGTTTAAAATAAATAAATAAATACACTGTGTGCATAAATACGAGGCATGTTGATATTCTGGTCATGTTGTGTTTTTTTTGTTTGTTTTGTTTGTTTGTTTTTTTTGCCCCCAAGCACATTTTACCAATTCCAAACCACATCAATCTTAATAGCTACTATTAATTTTGTATTTAAGTTTTTATATATATATATATATATATATATATATATATATATATATATATATATATATATATATATATATATATATATATATATATATATATATATTATATAATAGTCCAGGAAGGCTGGAAGTGTAAAATATTGTATATACTCAAGCAAATTATATGTAAAAATCTTCAGGATATAGACAGAAATAAAACATGTAAAGTTTGGTGTGTGTAAGTGCTACAGAAGTGGAGATTTATGGCTAAGAGTAGGACAAAATCTCATTTTGAGAAATGGCCTCAAATAGATAAAGTGATATATTTTGGATGTTTTCATTCCACTAGTCTGAAAACACACTTTATGGAAAAACAAAAAACCCAAAATCTCAAACTTGACAGGTGACTGAAAAAACTGCAGTGCCTCGCCTTAAGGTGAAGAATTAGGTGTAAAACACTTAATAGAATAACATGCTGAAGTGTTACATGAAATGCATGTTTTTTTTATAGGTTTTATAGACCGATAAATTGAGAGACTACATTCTCTTGTAGCACTCTTTCAATAATTTATCCTCCAGAATCTGGCAGTAAGTTTTGGGACTTCCTATTCTAAAAAAGTCTGTCTTGTAGACATTGACTAAAATGAACTCCCAAGACTTACTAGGTCTTTTTTTTTTTTGTTTTTTTTTTTTTTTTAGGATTTTTTACCCAAGCAAACTCTCTGAGAACCTGACACATTGCACTTCTGGAGACTCCAGGTAGGTTGCAGTTCTGGAAAATAGTGGCGCTGGAGACTAAATTGTTCCTGATGGTTTCACACATTAAATTCTTAATTCTTTTGCAATTCTTGTTAAGGTTTTTTTTGTTTTGTTTTTTTTGTCACCACCTGTTTTTTTTTTTCTCACTATGCAGACCCCGCGAGCATTTCGCTGTCTAATGGTCATGCCTTAACTTTGCACATTCTGGTATTGCATTAGAATGCATCCTTCTCATGGGCATTTAATAATTTTTGACTTTTCAGTCTGAGTTAAATCTCTTTTTTTTGGCTTATTTCATCTGTAAAAGAAAATGTGCCTAATAATTATGTACCCCTGAATATAGGAGTTTTTCACTTCCAGCCTTCATGGACAATTATGTATTACATATAAATGATTAAATACAAAATAAATGACCAGAATATCAACGTGCCTAATAACGCAGAGCTAGCTAGATTACTTACGAATTGTAATCTGTTACTGATTCCAAATTACATGACAAAAATTGTAGTGAGTAACGTAATCATTACATTACACATTTTAGGTAATCAAACTACTTTTAGATTACTTTTGCCCTAACTTGTATATCACATTGATTTAAATAGAAAAAATCTTGTACTATATTGATATAAAACTACAAATGAGTAAGTAAATATGTTTATGCTGTTGTTGCATTAAACATGTTGTTGCATGTTGAAGTGCATTAAACATTATATTATTACATAGTGTTTGTGAAGAAAATGCAGGCGGTTTATGAGTTGAATGAAAAACTGATATTTCATTAAAAATATTCAGTTAAAATGCATCATTTTAAAAATCAATAAAAAATTGAAATATTTTGTTTACCTGCATGTCATGTGACCATTAACCAGTAAACATGCAATCTCAGGGGTACTTCAAGTAAATGTAGAAGAAAGAGGATCAGATGACAAAAGTTTGTAAATTTGTGTTTTAGTGTTTTAGTGTTTGAATGATAAAAACCTCCCAAAGACACACAAATACATGGTTAAATGACCTACAGAGTGATAATTCAAATTAAAAAATGAATGTTCATCAGTAGTTGATGTAATGTTGAAACACTTCTTAAACCTGAAATGATTGCTGTGTCGCCACCTGACCTAGTGACTGATCTGTGTGTGAATGGCCACAAAACTTGAAGACTTTCTGAATGTATGTAAGCAATAGGCTGTTTTTGAAAGGAAAATTGAAAATATGAAAAAGAGGAATTGGGCAGAATCAGTTATGAATAATTTATCACTGTTGTGTAAATATGTAATCTTGTAATTCTTAATGTAACTGTGGTCTGATTAAGAGTATTTTAAAATGTAACTTACTCTAATTAAAAGTACTTAATTTTGGAATCTGATTACGTAGTTCAGATTACATGTAATCAGATACTACCCAGCTCTGTACATGCATATATACACATGCTGCTGAGTAGTAATATGTAATCTGGATTAATTTATTCTGGATTCTGAAAGTCTGGACAAAAAAAAAATATTTGAAACCTGGAAGACTTTTGGATGTCATTGTTTTTGTGCTTATTAATGTTTGTTCATGTAATGCAGCAAATCCCAAACATTTTTTTTTGTCAGCCAAACCACTTAAAATATAGCATTTGCTTGTAATATTGCTAAGAAAATTAATATTGCAATAATTTAACGAGACATTCACGTTAACCGTTTTCTGATGTGTTTAGCATCAGTAAATGGCTTCACCTTTTGCAATAGTTATGTATGAGTTCCTCAGTTGTTCTCAGTGTGAAAAGATGGATTTCAAAATCAGTGTCACTTTTGGAAAGTGTTCAAATATGCAGAAGATACTGGAAACAATAAAATTATATGTTGGTGCTGAAGGATTTTTCTGAAAAACGGCAGACAGATGAATTGCTCAGGACTCATAAACAACTGTCACAAAAGATAACAGTCGTAGATCATCCAGGAAACGACACACGGTATTAAGTATTATTAATAAATTCAGTTACTATTTTGTCTTTGTATTGTGGAGTATATAAACATCTGTTATGTTAAATAGTTTATTCAGAACTATTTATGTTAAATAGTTTGTATCTGTAATCCGTAATGGATTCTCTATAAATAAATAATACGAAACCCAAAAACTACGTAGATATAGATGTAATATATTCTGTTACAGTTTTCAATAAATAAAATATAAAATTGCTGCTATTATTATTTTATACATAGCAGTTTATTTCGTGATATTTGCGGTTTCTGTTTATTTTTTTATTTTCTTCTAAAGTTGAAGTGATTTCTCAGAAGACAAACATTTTAATTTGTGTTATTTAAAGATATCCTTTTTTAAAAAACCCAAATCACTCAGTGACCAGTGGACACATTTACCTTGATAAGTCTAATTTCATGGCTAGAATTTTATTTTAATTTAAAATAATTTAGCTTATATATAAGCTAAACTTATATATATTAGTTTAGGTTTATTTTATAATGGATTTTCATTTATTTATTATCATTTAAAATGTGATGGAAATAAATAACAGTAAGAAATTCATTAGAAGTGTTCAAATTAATATTTATGTGCAGTTCCTTTTTTTTTTTTGTAAACCCTTGTAACTGTCACAGTCTCATTAGCGGGAAGCCTTTACTATATTGCAAGTAAATCTAATCATGACAAACTATATATTGTTGGAAAGGCTTTAATTTTATATATATTTTTTTTAGCAATTTTAGGTAAAATATTTATTTTACAATACATAGAAAATATTTATTTTCTTTACAGTAAATTTAAACTTCTATAAATTTGTTATAATTTATACTTAATAATCTGCTGATTGTCTCCTTTAAAAAGAGACCAACTTTAGGTACATTTAAAAGCGTTCATGAATTTATAATAATTCAAATTTGGATAGTGCACGTTCACATTGGTTCAAAAATAAGGATGATGGTTAAAGGAACACTCCACTTTTTTTTGAAAATAGCCTTTTTTTCTCAACTCGTCTAGAGTTAAACAGATGAGTTTCACTGTTTTTGAATCCATTCAGCTGATCTCCGGGTCTGGCGTTAGCGCTTATAGCATAGCATAAATCATTGATTCTGATTAGACTGTTAGCATCTCGCTCAAAAATGACCAAAAATTTTCAATATTTTCCCTATTTAAAACTTGACTCTTCTGTAGTTACATTGTGTACTAAGATCGACAGAAAATGAAAAGTTGCGATTTTCCAGGCTGATATGGATAGGAACTATACTCTCATTCCGGCGTAATAATCGAGGAACTTTGCTGCCGTACCATAAGTGCAACAGGCACAATGATATTACGCAGTGCCTGGATATAGTCCCCAGCTAGGCTAGGTAACTTCCAACGTGACCAGCACTAGGAACTTCCAAAGCGTTTACTGTAGTGCAATCCACTAGCAATAAAATAATATACATCAAAAGTACAGACAGGATGTTTTATTATTTTTGTAACACTTCCTAACTTCCTCTCCGGTTATTGCACAAAGAAAGTGTCTGCAAAGAACACAAATACTTTTAAAGTTTCAAAAAACATTCCACGTTCACATTTTAATTAGTTTCAGTTGTTATATTTACTGTGTGAGTGTTAAAAAGAGATCACAAATTTCACAACATGCAGATCCTTTTGAATTTGACCCAGCAACTACGAGCTCCACATATAACCGCTCGCTGAGGCGTCATTGTGTCATTGCCATTCCATTTATACTCACGTAAACCATCACAGTGCCTCAACCCTGTGTGAAAAGGCATTTACAACCTGCCGTCTTGAGTGGGAACTGCATTCGTTCCTTTTTTAAAGCAGTTTTACGAGGTCACATAGGACCTGCCAATCACCCACCGATCACACCTCAGTTTTCACTCTGGATATAGTGTTATAATATACTCATACTTTAACCATTATTCCTTTTCTGATGAGTGAGTGGTGAGCGTTTACATTCAGCGTGGCGTAAATATTGGGTCATATGGGGCGAGTTATAATGAATGGCATTCGCAGCTGTGGTCCAGGTTTTTTTGTTGTTTTTTTTCTCTCTCTCTCTCTTCTGAACAGCGATTCAGTGCAAAGGGGCAACGTCATGACTTAGCACAGGTCTAATGAGCTAGGGTGCTAATTTGAACAGGGTGGATTGAAAATAAACACTTTTTATAGTACGAACGCTGGACAAAAATAGATATACATACATCACTTCCCCCCCCCCCCCCCGGAAAGCCATTTAATTTCCACCACAATGTCATTTCCAACACATTTAAAATTAGGTGTTGTTTAAAATGTGAATCTTTCACTTAGGCTAATTTCAGAGCTAGCATTTAATGTATTTTAGATGCAGTTACATAATTCACAAATTAAGTTGAACTAAATTTATGTTAGAATAGATTGACATGATTTTAGGATGGATTTTCGTACGTTGACCCTAGTAATTCAGTAAGTCTAAGAAGCGTTATATGAGCTCTCTTCATACACGGCTCCACCTGTCATTGTGGTTACGACTTTTTCAGAGGGTTTTCTGTGTGCAGTTGTCCTGCTAATGTGGAACATTTTGTTCAGGGCTTGTCGTTTTCGTGTCGGTCAATCCCTAAAGCAGATCTGCTTTCCTGCCGGTCAGGAATACTGCGGGATTGTGACTGTGAGCGTCACACTTGTCTGCAGGGGGTTAATGAGGGTGTCAGCAACAGTCTAATTGATGTCTTCTGCATTTGCTGTTGATCGTTTTAACAGTCACAAAGAGGGACATATTACGGTTCTTTATGCTTGTATATTATATACAGTATCTCACAAGAGTGAGTACACCCCTCACATTTCAGCAACCGTTTTAGTATATCTTCTCAAGGGACAATACTGTAGAAATGAAACTAGTAGTTCATGTGCAGCTTGTATAGCAGTATAGATTTACTGTCCTCTGAAAATAACTCCGCATACAGCCATTATTGTCAAAAGAGCTGGCGACAAAAGTGAGTACGCCGTAAGTGATAACATCAGTATGTTGCTTAACCATGCAAAGCCACATGTTCTATTCATCATGTTTATGTTTTTGTCTGCTTGACATTTTCCAAGATAGGTTTCATTCAGAACAGGCCTTGCAAGGGTCGATCAACGAAGTTGAGTACTTGTTCTGTGTGTCAGCTGCAGAACCTTGCTTCACAAAATGCATGAGTGCTGCCAGCTTTGCTTTAAAGGTTGTAGAAGTAGAAGGTCAGCTTGTCAGGGCTCAGACCATACGCCGCACACTGCAACAAGTCGGTTTGCATGGGCGTTGTCCCAGAAGGAAGCCTCTTCTGAAGCTGGCTCACAAGAAAGCCCGCAAACAGTTTGCTGAAGACAACCTGTCCAACAGCATGAATTACTAGAACCATGTCCTATGGTCTGATGAGACTAAGATAAACTTGTTTGGCTCAGATGGTGTCCAGCATGTGTGGCGATGCCAAGAAAATTGTGTCTTGCCTAGAGTCAAGCATGGTGCTGGTAGCATGATGGTCTGGGGCTGCATGAATGCTTCTGGTACGTAGGAGCTGCAGTTTATTGAGGAAAACATGGATTCCATTATGTACTGTACGTTCTGAAGTGGAACATGATGCCTTCCCTCCAGAAAGAAGGCTGAACGGCAGTTTTCCAACATAACAACCCCAAACACCACCAAGATGACAAATGCCTTTCTGAAGAAGGTGAAAGTGAAGGTGATGGGGTGGCCAGATTATGACTCCAGACCTGAACCCTATTAAACACCTGTGGGGCATCCTCAAGCGGAAGTTGGAGAAGTAACATCCAGCAGCTCTGTGATGTCATTACAGGGGAGTGGAAGAGGATCCCAGCAACAACCTGTGCAGCTCTGGCCATGCCCAGGATGATTAAAGGCAATGCTAGATAAAAATGGTGCTAATCAAAATACTGACTTTTGTTGCCAGCTATTTTGACAATAATGGCTGTAAGTTGAGCTATTTTCAGAGGGCAGTAAATCTGTACTGCTATACAAGCTGCACACTGTCTACTCTAAAATATATCCAAGTTTTATTTTTATAGTATTGTCCCTTGAGAAGATAAACAAAAATGGTTGCTGAAATGTGAGGGGTGTACTCACTTTTGTGAGATACTGAAGCTTACATGTGACTGTGGACCACAAAACTAGTAGCATATAACATATTATATATAGTAGCAAAGTAGCATTTTATATAGGTATATTTGTAGCAAAAATACATTGTATTGGTAAAATTATAAATTTTTCTTTTATGCCAAAAATCATTAGGATATTAAGTAAAGATCATGTTCCGTGAAGATATTTTTGGAAATGTCCTACCGTAAATATACTAAATATATTGCTACCAACTTTATAGGCGATTTTCTTAATATTTAGATTTTTATTGCAACCTTAGATTCCAGATTTTCAAATAGTTGTATCTCGGCCAAATATTGGCCATATGTCAATGGAAAGCTTATTTATTCAGCTTTCAGGTAGGTTATACATCTTTTTTTTTCCTTTGCAAATGCAAGTTTATATCTGGTAGTTTGATTTTGTAGCTTGATTAACTCAACAGTAGTTAATTAGTCAATTTTTTGAGGAAAAAAACACAAACAAAAGTGTCGGATATAAATTCATGATTCTGAGCTAAAATTTAGGAATTGCGAGAATAAAATCTGAATTGTAAATTATAAACTCAAATGGCTTCTATTTGTTCCATCTATTGCTTATCCTATTTATTGTCAATTCATTTATTTCTGTTGTTTATTTATTTGATTTATCCATTGTATATTCTATTTATTTATTTATTTATTTTATTTTTTTTTTTTTTTGTTCATTATTTTAGTTTCTTGTTAGATCAGTTTATTTGTCTTTCTGTTCTGTTTATGTTGTTTGTCTTTCAGTCTGTCGATAATTAATTTGTTCTGTATATCTATCTATTGAACATTTTTGTTCATTCTATCAATCCATCTGTCCATCTCTCATTCATTTGATCTAACATTTGTACTGTTTTATCATTTTGTCTGTAAATGTATGTCTTTATTGTTTGTTTTATGTCTGTTGTTTAATCTAACATTTGTACTGTTTTATCATTTTGTCTGTAAATGTATGTCTTTATTGTTTGTTTTATGTCTGTTGTTTAATCTAACATTTGTTCATTCTATCATTTATTTAATCATTCCATCTATCCATGTATCTATCCATCTGTCGATTATTTGATCTAACATTTGTTCGATCTGTCATTTGTTTTGTCATTTTGTCTGTAAATGTGTCTTTATTGTTTGTTTTATCTATCTGTCTGTTTGATCTAACATTTGTTCTGTTCGTTCTATCATTTATTTAATTATTCTGTCTATCCGGCTGTTGATCGTTTGATCTAACATCTACAGATAGATTGAAATTCTATCATTTGTTTTATCATTCTATCTATATATGTTGTTCAGAGAGATCTATCTATTGGTCTGTCTATAATTTATTTGTTTTATCATGTTTTTGTTTTATTTATCATGTAGAAGGACTGTTTTTTTTTCACTAATGCATTCAGGTTATGTGGACTTCAAATTTCAACGTTTCCAAGACTTCCCAAAGCCTGTTATCCAGCTTAAACTTGTTCACACATCTTTGTTACATTCAGAAGAAATCCCACCCAACGCTTTGAGTCAAATGAGACCCAAAGGCAAAACCCTTCAGCCTTCATCCAGACCTCCAGTAAATCTTTGTGTCTGGGTCTCTCCGTCAGCAGTAATGTTCCACAGCTTTACAGTGCGAGAATCAAAGGCTTTGCACGTAGACGGGCAGCAGGGGCCCCATTGTCCCCCACAAAATGTTAATGGTCGGAAATGTTAATAATCTGCGCACTGGGGTCTGGCCTTTGATGATCTGTTGACGAAACTGATCCGGCACTTTTGAGTGACTGGCTAATGGCATTCCTCACACTTGCTCTATCATTGGCTGGAGAGAGAATGAAAGTGTACAGCAGCCCTCGGGGACTCCCAAATGGTCAAGTGCCTTTGACGTCCCTGCTTCATGTCGTATTCCTCCAGCTTTACCACCAGCCCCTTTGAACACCCTTTTTTATCCACACTTTTTTTAGACGTTTGAGGGTCTGGCAGAAGCTCAGTGAGAGGGCGCGAGTGGGCTAACTTTCATTACCGCTGCTGATCCCAGAGGCGCTGGAGGCCGATCCAAAACAACACGACTGAACGGAAAGACTGGACCTCCATCGGGATTCAGAGCGGAAAAACCTCACCGTGACTCCTAGGAAGCGACTCACTGGATTTTCTAGCGGGTAGAAAGTTGTTTCTACCATGAAGCAAACTTGGGAAAAGGGTGTTTTTGAAAACGGCCAGTCAAAAATTTCAGGAAATGTTGGGAAAGCCTCCACCGAACACCTCCAGAGGTAAGAAATGCGCTGCTGTGGGAAAATTAGTTTGTGTTGCACGGAGATCTATGAGAAATCAATTTGCCCGCTACAGTTTTTGGTGGATAAATCACGCTTAAGTAGAAAGCAATCTTCTTTAAATGCTTGAAGTCGCACGGTTCTTCTCAAGACACGCTGTTATGATGGATGGGTTTGATGAGTGTAACTTGGAGTACTTTGCCAAAGCGTAATTCCACTGCGATTCTAAGCAGTATTACAGTAGCCTAAGATCTCCAACATACACAGTTATCATTCCACCAGCTTATCCCATCATGCTTTCTGTCCCATCACAAATGTAACCATGCGTTTCATCTATGTTTAATGTCATTTGAATACAATCAGTTGCTTAATGTTATTGTTTTATAAATCTCCACTTTATTTTAAGGTCACATTCGCACTATTAACAAACTAACTTCTGCCTCAATAAACTTAATTTGCCGCTTATTAATAGTTTGTAAGGTAGTTGTTACATTTAGGTGTTGGGTAGGGTTAGAGATGTAGAATATTGTCATTCAAAATATGTGCTTTTTAAGTACTAAACAGCCAATATATTAATAATAGTTATGCTAATAAGCAACTAGTTAGTGAGAATTGTTACCCATTTTTCAATGGCGTTTTATTTTACGTTTTTTAAAGTGACTAATTTTTATTCAAACACGCACTGGTTTTGGTTCAGTTTTAAGTTACACTAAAATATATTTACTTGTATCAACTGATAATCAATCTAGAAAAAAAAATAAAAGCAATGTTAAAATGTAAAACTAAATATTTCCATATGTATTTGTATGCATATATACGTTAAAAAATAATCAAAAATCCTTACTAATAATTATGGAATATTTATTGACAATTGATTTGGTCAAAACTAATTTAACTGAAAAACAACTGAAGCAAAAAAATCCACATACATTTATATACAGTTAAATTAAAAGCACTATACTTTTAATATTTATGTACTTAATAAAAATACTTTGCAATTGTATATTAATGTACAAACTGGTATACATAAGTCTGCTAAGCTGGAACAACTAATTTTATACTTAAGGCACTTTATTTTGTGAGGAAGTAGTGCTGAAGTCCAACTAAAGATAAACTGAAGTATATTCGATTGTGCTAAAGTGGAACTATTGCAAGTACACTTTAGGTACACTTGAAATATCTTGCATTTAAGGACCAATGTTAAGTCCTCATCAAGAGTGACTAAAACATTTTAGGCTTAATATAATAAAGTTTAATTATAAAAGTGTCAAACGATATGTCAGTAAATATGTTAGATTTAAACTATACATTGTATAAAATAAATATATTTTAAATATAAACCTTCAGGTCAGACTAAAGTGTTGAGAGCTACAAAATTAATTCTGCAATTAGTTTAGTAGTAACTAAAAATTACATTTCTCACAAAATAAAAACATTATTTTCAAAAATACTATTTCAAAATTAAGTGCAGTGTGAGTTTGCATGCTTGATACATGATCTAATGTTATTAAAACATACTTTCAACAAAAGGAAAAATAACTGCTATAAGTTAAATCAATTATGTAGAAGTGAAAAACGATTAGCCTGGGTCTCCACAGACGGACGACACATGCGAGTCATGTATGTGGCCCCGTTGAATGTTTTCAGCAGATGTTACTGGTGACAAACTGCTATTCGCTTGTACTAGATAAATGGCACACGGCGTGATCAGTGCTGATGTGTGCGTAAGTGATGACCACATTCCTGCAACATGCCTCTCTGTGAAATCACTTAGCACTGGTCGAGAGATAATACTGATCAAGCAAAAACACTTGTGTTCGATAGTGTTTGTGCAGTTTTTACATTTTATTTTAAACTCTAAGCAGTCTTGCAATGTTTAGATGATTGCAAAGGCAAGGAAAAATACACTTTGTATATATCCTGCCTAACATTTCAAGTAATATGTAACTTGCCTAAGTACAGGCGAACCAAATTAACCTTGTGTACCGTACAAACATGGTAGCAATATGCAGTCTTGATTGAAAACCCCCTGTAGGGTCTCCGGCGGATGACGTATAGAACCACGCGACTCTAACGTGTGTGTTACTGACAGAAATGTGGGCGTTAATTTTGTTGCAGCGCTAAAAAGGTGGCCGTTTATGGACGTGCCGTCCACAGAATCTATTTTAACCCATCAACATTCTGTTTTCGCACAAGGCGTAATACATTGAATCTGACCGTTTTACATTTCACATTCAGTTTTAGTGCATGTTAATAATTATTAAAGAACAAATGTGTAAATATACTTGAATTTCATTTATGTCAAATATTGTACTTGGGTTTAGTAAGTTACATATTTGCGATGAGGAATAATAATGCAAGAATTATACTTTTAAGACGTTAGACATCAGAAATATTATCTAAATTGGAAATGTTTTTTTTTAAATGCACTTTAGTAACTTCAAGTTTGTATTTGAACACTTTCAATCGAAACTATTTAAAAGCGACTTTTACAATTTTGTGACATTGCTTAAAATCTCCGTCGGCTTAATTGTTTATCAGTGCCTTCCAGGTTGGCTTTTGCATTAAACGCCGCAGTGCATTAAACCCTCAGCTGCCTGAGTGAAGCTTTTCACAGCCAGCGAAAGGTCGTGGGCTCTGACAGTGCGGTGAAAGATGGGGTATTTTTGATGGATTGTTTTTAAATAGCGCAGTGGGCCGCAGCATTAGGACTGGTATTGTCAGGATGCATCGGGACTGTTGTGCTGGCCTTTTTCCTCTCGTCCGCCGCGCAGTATCGCTCCCTCTCTTTTCCCATATATCCCTCCTCAGCTGCTCTCTCTATATCACTCTGCCAGCTAGACCCAAAGGGGGAAGTTGCCTCGTACCCCCGGGAACGAGAGGGCTGATGGGAGTCCCAGACGCCATTCTGGGTTCTAGCGCTTTTGAGTTTTCCAGATACTGGTGTAAACTGCCATGTGAATATGCCCCTGGAAAGGTACATGGTGTTTTTGATCGTTTTTTTGTTGTAGCATTAACTCTGTAGTTTTGGTTTTTGGTGATGTTTGATCTGTGAACGGTTGGATTTAGTTGTTTCAAACACCACATCGAGTGGTGAAAGGTTTTAAACTTGTTTCTTAGTCGAGGCCTGAGCGCCGTGTTGACCTTGGCTCTTCATAGCATGCGTGTTTGCTGGTATTACCAGGGATGCTTAAATCACAGCTGGGAAATATGTTGTGAATGCCTTTGTCCCCTTCAGCTCTTAAGACTACCGGCTATTCGGTTGCCTTTTGTCATTAGCTTCATGTGTATGCGGTCATCAAGCCATATTGTAACACAATGCGGCATGGAAACACTTGTGTTTTAAGCTGTTTGATGTGTAGATGTGGCAGCAGAGGCCTATGAAGTTCTAAAACGACAGGGAAGAGCTGAACACGTGTGCTGAAGATGGTCAACATGACATTTCAAAGCAAGAAATGTTCCTTTTGCTGGTCCTGGAACAACAATAAACCTGTAAATGTGAAAAGTAGGAAAAAAAATGGTTTGTACAATTGGTGATCACTGAATACAGACCTGTTTTTGAGTTCAAATGGGGATGTAGGATCTCCAACTGGACTGTCTAATCGAAATCTTGCTAAGTTAATCGTAATGCTTCTGTTTTATTTCTAAAACACCTTTTTTAGACATTGGAGAACACTTTATGGATGTTGGGAATGACTGCAAATCATAAATTCATTCCCAATGCCCCAAAATGATTGTCAAACATCTGGACGATAGCACACTAATCCAAAAACTTGCTAAGCAAACTTTAGCGTTGTTTTATTTTTTTAAACCCCATCTTTTAGACATTATGCAAACCTATGGATTTTGGGAATGACTTCTGATTGTAAATTCATTCCTAACATCCACATAGTTTTGTCCAGTGTCTTGACAATGGCATACCAATCAAAAACCTTCTTTTAGACATTGGGCAACACTTTATGGATGTTGGGAATGACTGCAAATCGTAAATTTGATCCCAAGGCCCCAAAATGATTGTCAAACGTCTGGACGATAGCATACTAATCCAAAAACTTGCTAAGCAACTTTAGCGGTGGTGTTTAATTTCTAAAAAAACATCTTTTAGACATTGTGCAACACTATGGATTTTGGGAATGACTTCTAATAATAAATTCATTTATGCTTATTTCTTTATATGCCTTTTTTTTTTTTTTACATTGGGCAACACTTCATGGATGTTGGAAATTACTTCTAATCATAAATTGGTTCCTGACATCCACAGTGTTGCATTCTAAAAAATGCTTTTCTTACTTAGACTGTTTGTCTTGTTGAGTTTATTTGACACATAAAGTAACAATACACTGTTACATCTTTCTTGTCAAGGATAAAACAGTAAAGTTACAGTAACTTATTTCCGTTGTGGTCCTTGATATATTTTGTTTCCAGACAAAATATCTAAAAATTCTTAAATCAAGATTTTCTAGACAAGTAAAAATTGTCTTGTTCTCAGTTTTCTGTTTGAAATGAGATTATTTTGCATATTTTAAGCAAAAACTCACTTAATTTTGACTTGTTTTTCTGAAAACAATAATTTTTTATTTTATTTTTTATTTTTTACTTGTCTAGAAAGTCCTTCTTAATTGAAGAATTTTTAGATATTTTGGTTGGAAACGAGGAAAAAAAAATCTAAGTAAGAAAAGCAGTGTGTCCGATGTCTGGATGATGGCGTAGTAATAAAAACTTGCTATTATTTCGTTATACACCATCTTTTAAACAATAGATGTTGGAAATTTGTTCCCAATGTATCAAAACCTTGCTAAGCTAACTATAGCATTGCTTTTAATTTCTTATTAGCCAACTTTGAGCAACACTTTATAGATGTTGGGATTGACTTTCAATCATAAATTTGTTCCCGACTTCCACAAACCATTGTCTGATGTCAAGATGGCAAACTTATTAAAACCTAAAAGCTAACTGTCGCTTTGTTCTTAATTTCTTATATGCTGTCTTTTAGACATTAGGCAATGTTTTATAGATGTTGAAAATTACTTCTAATCATAAAATTGTTCCCTATCTCCACAAAGTGTTGTTCAATGTCTAGAAGATGGCATAGTAATCAAAAACTTCCACTTCCAATCATAAATTCAGTATTGTTCAATGGCGTACCAAAGATCAAACCTGCAATAATACTATTAGCTTTGAAGTTTTTCATTGTCAGCAAAGAAGTTGATTAGCAACCAAATAACGGATTTGCAAATGTTTGTGAAAAAGTAATATGCAAATATTTACGAGAACAGTTCTATCTTCATTTAATTTAGCAACTTTGACTTGGTTTTAAAGTTACATCTACATGTCTCAACGGTTATGTGACATCTGCAAACCTGGATAACCAGCAAAAGATTTTTACACTTCAATTCATTGTGTCATCTTCTGAAATCTCCTTGATCTCTCTTTGTAATTGCCAAGGCCAAATGGTTCTGACGCCATTTGGCTAAATCTTGAGGTTCAGACAGTCTGTCTGAATGTGCCTTGTTTCCTCCTGTGGCCTGGATCAAATGACGGTTTATTCAGGAAGGTGTGATCTCTCAAATATCAGTACTCGCCCTTTCAGCAACCATAAGACGGGTGCTGTCAGCTGCTTTGATCGATGGACGCTGTTAAAAACTGCCGACCATTAATTATCAAAACCTGTTTGGTCATAAGGTTGGTTAAACAAATTTTGGAAGTGTCAGTGTTTGAAAAGACATCGGGCCCAAGCGCTATTTCCTTCACATCCACATACAAATGCCGTGTGAAAAGATTTGTCGCCACGGCGCCACATTAGCTTGGTGAAAAAGTGTTAGGCTTGGCCCTCAACTGGTGTCAACCGCTATCAGCCTATTTGTGGTGACACTTATTTGTTTCCATCTTTGCAGAATTGCGGGTTTCCTGCTGTGGCCGTCGGGGTTCAGGCCTCTGAGCAAGTGTTCATTGCTTTGTTGACACGTAGAAGCAACTGGGCTAATCTTTTAAGTTAAACGTATGACAGTTTAATGGCACTAGCAACTTCTGCTATTTCACTGAAAGGGAATTTCTGAACTTTGAATTGGTTAGGAAGCAAAAGGCACTTTGGTAATTCTAATGTTGAAAGTACATCACGTATGTTGCTATAAGGCAAAAAATGGAAGAAAAACTCCATAGATGTCCATTGGAATGACCAAACAAGCTAAACTTTAATGCATGACCTTGTTGTTTTGAGCTGTTTTAAATATCCGTTTATAGCATAATCAAATAAATTGTGCCTCTTCATCCACACCCAAGTGGTGAAACTACACGTCCGTATTTATGTAATTAGTAATGGGAAATTAGCCCTGATCACTGCTTCAAACCAATCTGATGCTGTTTCCCTTTTCGGATAGTACTCAATGTGACATCACTGACAGCTCTATATGTGTTTGATTGAATTATATTTAATGAGCTCTCACTGTTGGGACCGTCCTGCTGTGTGCCGAACATATGCTGAAAACACGTCGGCCAAGTGTAAAGGTCCCTGGGTAAACATCGTCTAAAATTAAAGAAGGTGTTTATCCGAGTTTAATTGGACGTCTGTCCCTGAGCAGAATCGAGGCATGAGGCAGATATGCTTATAAACTAGATTTAGCCTTTTTTCGATTGTTAAAACACAAGGTCCTCCGAGGCCAGATTTAAAAATCATTGTCATGCCGCTGTAGGTACATTCAGTGTTCAATGTCAAATTCCTTTGTGTGACATTGAGTGTCTGTCTGATAACCCCTGACAATACAGTATCACATATCATATTAAAGTCAATACTGTTTCCCTAAATAACTGTATACCAGTGTTTCCTAACCTATTTCGTCCCCCACATCCTAATCAATTAGTGGCCCTTAATTCTGTATCATAACTGTTCCTTTTAACTAAAAAAAAGGGGGGAATTGTGTCATTATTTATACTTCCTTAAAGGGTTAGTTCACCCAAAAATGAAAGTTTTGTCATTACTCACCCTCATGTTGTTTTAAACCCATAAGATCTTTGTTCATCTTCAGAACACAAATTAAGACATTTTTGATGAAATCCAAAAGCTTTCTTACCCTGCAACGCTATGTTCAAAGCCCAGAAAGGTAGTAGGACTGTAATAGCAACAACATTACTATTAACCAGTCAGATTTTTGGGTTAGGAGTCATGACTAATGAATCATGCACAAAAAGATAATAAATGTTGCGTATTTAAGTAAAGAGGTCAGTTATGATAGGAAGTTAACCTGGCATTGAGTGTTGTAACGAACAACAGCCTTGTCATGCTTGAATGTGTACTGTTTCTCTCCAAAGACTTTAGAAATCTCTTGTTTAAAGCTCAGGGTTGCACAGATGCCGCTGCTCTGTGAACTGTGAGGAGTTTGTAGCACGTGTGCTCACCATAAAGGCATTTCACTTTCATCTATGTCATCGCAATTCAGGAACATGCGTTTAACCTTCCGGCATGTTTGTTTTACAACCTGTAGCTTGTTTAGGGCCATGGTGCCATCCTTTATGATGTAAAGTCATTTTTATCATGATAATATAATTACATGTATAGTAGCATAAATGTAATATTTCTGTTAAAAACCTTCTCACTTTCGAGTTTAGTATACAGAAGCAACTATAAGTAAGCCATTTGTAGGTTAAATTAGTGTCTCTGTGGTGTTTTCAAAACATTACTTTGTTGTTGTTGTTTTACCAGCTCAGCATAGCAACAGACTCAGCCAATGTGGTGGAGCTATGTGTTTCCTTAACCAATGGCAGGCAGAGTCTCTTAGGGAGGGGAAAAAAACCCTGTTTGAAAACAGTTATTTCAGTTCCATTTTAGAGACACTGATTAAACACTTCACCACTGAGATAATAAGATTGTAATATTGGCTTATATTACATGTGCAATTTCAAAGCACAAGTTCTCAAGCTTGTTTGAGATTCAGAGTGATGTTGTGACTCATCTCCGCTAAATATGATTGTGACAATTATTAATCACAGTTCAGCAGCATGCGTTTAACCTGTAGCTCTTTTTGTGCCATTTTATTTATAAAAGTGCCCTATTTGAGTTTCTGGATTGTCAGACCAAAATACTGAAAAATCAAATAATACTTCAATGAGGAACAAAATTAATTCCAATATGTAGTATTTCTATATTAAAATACTTCCTCATTTACTAGTTTAATGTATAGAAACCACTTCAAGTAAGGTTGATTTTTCTCTGGTCTCGTGGTGTTTTTAAAACATATATATATAAATAAAACATATATATATTATTTTATTTTATTTTATTTATTTTTTTTTTTGGAAAAAAAAACCTGTTTGAAAACAGTTAAGTCAGTTCCATTTTAGAGAGACTGATTACGCACTTCACCATTGAGATGATATTAGGTTAAATTGCATGTTGCATTTTATAATTAAACTATTAAGATTAATAAAATTAAAGCACATAATCCTCAAACTTACCTGAGATTCAGGTTGATGATGTGACTCAGCTAAATATGAGTTTACAACCTGTAGCTCACTTTGTGCCATCCTTTGATGTAAAGTATAGTACATAGGCTGTACAGAATATAATGCCCTATTCGAGTTTCTGGATTGCCAAGGTAAAATATTGAAATTAGAAATACTCTATTGGAATTAGTTCTGTTCCTCATTTGAAGTATTATTTTATGTTAAAACATGTTATCATTTACTAGTTTAATATACAGAGACCACTTTAAAGGAATAGTTCAGCCGAAAATGAAAATTTCCCCATGATTTACTTACCCTCAAACCATCCTAGGTGTATATGACTTTCTCCTTTCAGATGAACACAGTCTGAGTTGTTTTAAAATTCTTCCTGGCTCTTCCAAGCTTTATAATGGCGGTGGATAGTGGCTGATATTTTGAACCTCCAAAAAGTGCATATATCCGTCGTAAAACAAATCTATACTCCTCCGGGGGGTTAACACATGTCTGCTGAAGTGGATCCATGGGTTTTACAAAAATATTTATATTTTTAAAATGAGAAACTCAAATCACTTACCTCCGGCAATAGCCGTATGCGCATTCGCAAGAGAGTGGAGTTCCTGGTTGGTGTAACGTTGCTCCGGTTCAAGCAAATAAGGCAAACAAAACTCAAGCTCTTCTTCTCTTATAGTGAAATCTGCTGACATTTTTAACTTCTCATTTTCGACTTTTAATTTGTTAACGGCATTTAGTATTGCTCTACTCTTGTTTGTTTATTGTCACTAGACCTTACACTACGAATGCAACTTACGTCATACATCAAGTCAGAGGTCAACGAAGAAGCTGGATCTCGACTAACACGAGCGTGCGTACACCGTTGCCAGAAGTCAATGATTTGAGTTTATAATTTAAAAAAATTGAAATATTTTTGTTATAAAATCCCATGGATCCACTTCAGAAGACATGTGCGAACCCCCCAGAGGCGTATAAGTTAGTTTTACGACGAATATATGCGCTTTTTAAAGCTTCAAAATAACAGCCACTGTTCACCACTATTATAAAGCTTGGAAGAGCCAGGATAAATGTTAAAACAACACTTTCGTCTGAAAGGAGAAAATCATATACACCTAGGATGGCTTGAGGGTAAGTAAATCATGGGGACATTTTCATTTTTGGGTGAGCTATTCCTTTAAGTAAGTAGGTTGATTTCCCTAAAAACACTGCATCTCTGGTGTTTTTTAAAACATTGCTTTGTGTTTTTTGGACCAGCTCACCATAGAAACAGGCTCAGCCAGTGGCATGAGACTGGGGCGGAGCTATGCGTTTCCCTAACCAATGGCAGGCAGAGTCTCTGGGGGAGGGGATAGAAAAAAAAACCTGTTTGAAAACAGTTAAGTCAGTTCCATTTTAGAAGCAGTGATTATATTTTTGTAGGCTGGTTTTTCCTAAAAACACTTAGTCTCTGTGGTATTTTTAAAACATTGCTTTGTGTTTTTTGGACCAGCTCATTATAGCAACAGACTCGGCCAATGGTGTCTCTCTGGGGGAGAAGAAAGAAAAAAACTGTTTGAAAATAAAGTCAGTTCCATTTTTGAGACCATAATTGCACATTGAGAGATTATTATTTTATACATTTTATGCTAGATTATATTACATATTACATTTTATAATTAACCTATTAAAGCGAAGAATATTAAAGCGCAAATTCTCAAGCTTATCTGAGATTCAGGGTGATGTCATGACTCATGATTGTGACAATTATTTTAATTACAAATATTAATAGGTTCTCTGGTAAATCACCTATTATCTTTGTCTCATACTTGACACTATCACACATCGAGAATAACTGTAAGCCATTTTCTTCAAATAATAAGTGTTTCTGCTCAAGGTTGATTAAACTTCTAACACCTCATGTGTAGGCAGTAGGTAGCAGTATACAATTCTCTGAAGTCTTTAGTGTGGGCTTGTAAGTGTTCAGGGTGCTAAGTACTGGGCTAAATATTCCTTTTGTTGTTTACCAGTTTATGGTGTTTTCACACATTCTCTCTTCTCAGATCTTTAGCGTACCATAAAATGGTACCTCAGGTCCATCTAAAACAGATGTGGCCTGTTCAGAGAAAGTTCAGGTGCCACAAATGCGCTTCATAAATTCTAAACAATATATCAAGCTTTTCAATTAGCATCAATAAAGGAAGATGCTTTTTAGGTCCAAACATCGCACCATCTACTAGACGGGACTTACTGATTGACTGAAGTGTGTTAGGAATCCCTCTGGACAGCCGTTAAAAACTAGTGAAACCGAAGAGCCCTATGCGGGAACGCTGTCTCCTGTCAGCAGAAGGGTCCGCTTGGCCCTCAGAACCAAAGCACATGATTAACATACAGCGCAAATAAAACTAGACATCTACAAGATGCAGCTCTGACATGGTGACAGAGAACGGTGGGCGCTAATAATAGAATGCCGCCGCATGGTTTTGATTTACGAATTTGACTTACGAGGCCTAGGCGGAATCTTAAGATGTTTTTGTTGCATTTTCAAAGCTGGGTTATGGAGAACAAACAGAGGACTATAATATCAGCCAAAAATAAAAACAAAATTGGTATTTAATTTTTAAAAGAGAGACACCTCTACACCAGTAATATATTGCCTCCACCTGTTTCCTCGTGATCATATATGGTGTGCATTGACGCTTCTAAAGAAAGCTAAGATATTACAAGGCCCTTAATTCTTGGATTATTAATTATCTATCCTTCAAACCCTGACAAGCCTTAGTTGATTTGTGGTGTATTAAGCTACAGATCAACATTCTCTATTGGATAAGTAACCTACTTTTTCCATATTAAGCCAGTATAAGGTTCTTCCACATCTGAAACAGAGACGGGCCTGCTAGCAGGTTGCACTGAGGTCTCATGGTCTGGCCAGGTGTTCGGCGTATAAATTACGAGGCAGGGCAGCGCCTAATGCAATGCCCACATTTGCCAGCAGGTGTGCTGAAGGGAAGAAAACAGCAGGGGTCCACATATTTCACTACTCACCATTTGTAATTTTAGATGCTGACTGCTGCCGATGTTAATGGATAGCAATGCCTGATATTCCTCATGGACTAACAGCGGTGTTCAGCTCTGATCACATGACTGGGCAGCGCCTATAGTGTGTACTGTGTGACCGACGTGTTGTTGACTTGCTGACAGTTGAAAATAGGTTACCTTTTAATCACTGCCAAGACCGCGGTAGCCATTGTTCAGCAAGTTAGATAAATGAGGAGGAGTGAAATACCTGGAATAATTGCCGCTTGATCCTCTGGTGTCTGCACCTGGAAACCTGGGCAGTGTTTATGATTTTTAACGATAGCTTCCTGAATTATTTGCATTAAATATCCTTAGTAAAACCCTTGTCCATTATTTCTTCAAATTAAAAGTTTACGCAAACACAAAGCCATAGAATAGACCACACATACTTGCAATCTCTGAGGGCTTCGAGATTAATTTAGAGGGCACGTGGCAACAGGCAAGCCATGTTTTACAGCGGCTTTACAGACCCTGTGACAGCTTGTCTTTCTCTGAGACTCTATATGATCTTCCTCGAAACAAAACCCCAACCAGCCATGCCAACAAAAACTCCTCACCATATTAGCAACAAAATTAATAGATGAGGGGGTGTAGGGATGATCTGAGAAGTAGTGGACATAAAACTTATCAGATTTGCTTATGAATATTAATAAGTAAGTTATTAATCAATTCGTTTTTTTTTAGTTTGTTTTATGTATTGTTCATCGAGTCATGCTAACCCATTGCTAAATAGGCACTAGCCATAGTAGCATAAGTGTTTAGGTCCACTGTGGAATTTACTAACAAGGTTCTATATGAGGACTACAAATACCAAAAGGATGCAAGTTTGTGCTTTACGAAGTAGCATTAGCATAGTAGCATTAAAGTTTGTTTTAGTTCAAGCTGTTAACAGGGTTTTAAAACAGGACTACAAAAACAGTTTCTAACAAGGCTGTACCACAACTATTGCAAAAATGCAAGTTCATGTTTGTGACATACTAGCTTTAGCATAGTAGCATTAGTGTTTTAGTTAACTGTGCTAGCTAACAAGGTTTTATGAGGACTACAAATACAATAAAAACACAAGTTTGTGCTTGACAAATTAGCATGAGCATAGCATTAGTGTTGTTTTAGTATGCAAATGAATGTTCCACATGAGGACTACAAATACCACAAGGGGGCAAGTTTATATTCTCGACAAAGTAGCATTAGCATAATAGCATTAGTTTTTGTGTTTTAGCCGACTTTACTAGTTAACAGGGTTCTACATGAGGACTACAAATATCGTAAAACACAAGTGCTTGACAAACTAGCGTTAGCATAGTAGTGTTACAGTTTATTCACTATGCAATTTAAGGTTGTATATACAGCTACAAATACCACAAGGATGCAAGTTGGTGTTTTGGCCATACTAGCATTAGCATAGTAACATTTGCCCACTTTAATTTGTTAACATTATTTTACATACATACTAAAAATACTACAAGGGCACAAATTGATGTGTTTAATGTAGCATTAGCACAGTAGCATTAGTGTTTGTGTTTTACTGTGCAAGTTAACAAGGTTCTATGAGGACTACAAATACCATTAAAACTTAAGTTTATGTGCTTAACAAAATGACAATCTCTGCCAATAAGTTTCTTCCACAAATTCAGTAAAAACGCAAGTTGACAAATTAGCATTAGTATACTAGCATTAGTGCTTCTAATTGTGTTTTAGTCAACTGTGCAAGTTAACAAGATTCTACACGAGGACTACAAATACCACAAGGGTGCAAGTTTGTTCTCTGATCTTGACAAAGTAGCATTAGCATAATAGCATTATTTGTTTGTGTTAGTCAACTGTGCTAGTTAACAGGGTTCTACATGAGGACTACACATACAATAAAGTTTGTGCTTGACAGATTAGCATGAGCATAGTAGCATTAGTGTTTGTGTTTTAGTCAACTGTGCAAGTTAACAAGGTTCTACATGTGGACTACAAATACCACAAGGATGCAAGTTTGTGTTTAAAGTAGCTTTAGCATAGTAGCATTGGTTTAAATTTGTTCACTATGCAATGGTTTCAAATGGGCACAAGTTGATGTTCTTGTAGAATTAGCATTAGCATAGTAGCATCAGTGTTTGTTGTAGTCAACTGTCCAAATTAACAAAATTCAACATAAGAACTACAAATACCATAAAAACACAAGTTTATGTGCTTTAAATTAGCATAGTAGCTTTAGTGCTTGTCTACTGTGCAATTTAAGGTTCTACATACAGACTGCAAATACCACAAGGGTGCAAGTTCATGTTCTTGACATATTAGCATAGTAGCATTAATGTGTTTTAGTCAAGTGTGCAAGTTATCAAGGTTCTACAAATACCGTAAAATTGCAAATTCATATGCTTGACAAAATGGCAACCTCTGCTAACAAGGTTCTAACACAAATATCACATAAATGCAAGTTTATTTTCTTGACATGTTAGTATTAGCATAGTAGCCTTAGTGTTTGTGTTTGTCAACTGTGCAAGTTAACAAGGTTCTACATAAGGACTACAAATACCGTAAAATCACAAAATGATATGCCTGACAAAATGGCAACCTCTGCTAACAAGGTTCTACCACAAATATCACATAAATGCAAGTTTATTTTCTTGACATGTTAGCATTAGCATAGTAGCCTTAGTGTTTGTGTTTTAGTCAACTGTGCAAGTTAACAAGGTTCTACATAAGGACTACAAATACCGTAAAATCACAAAATTATATGCCTCACAAAATGGCAACCTCTGCTAACAAGGTTCTACCACAAATATCACATAAATGCAAGTTTATTTTCTTGACATGTTAGCATTAGCATAGTAGCCTTAGTGTTTGTGTTTGTCAACTGTGCAAGTTAACAAGGTTCTACATAAGGACTACAAATACCGTAAAATCACAAAATTATATGCCTCACAAAATGGCAACCTCTGCTAACAAGGTTCTACCACAAATATCACATAAATGCAAGTTTATTTTCTTGACATGTTAGCATTAGCATAGTAGCCTTAGTGTTTGTGTTTGTCAACTGTGCAAGTTAACAAGGTTCTACATAAGGACTACAAATACCGTAAAATCACAAAATTATATGCCTGACAAAATGGCAACCTCTGCTAACAAGGTTCTACCACAAATATCACATAAATGCAAGTTTATTTTCTTGACATGTTAGCATTAGCATAGTAGCCTTATTGTTTGTGTTAGTCAACTGTGCAAGTTAACAAGGTTCTACATAAGGACTACAAATACCGTAAAATCACAAAATTATATGCCTGACAAAATGGCAACCTCTGCTAACAAGGTTCTACCACAAATATCACATAAATGCAAGTTTATTTTCTTGACATGTTAGCATTAGCATAGTAGCCTTAGTGTTTGTGTTTTAGTCAACTGTGCAAGTTAACAAGGTTCTACATAAGGACTACAAATACCGTAAAATCACAAAATTATATGCCTCACAAAATGGCAACCTCTGCTAACAAGGTTCTACCACAAATATCACATAAATGCAAGTTTATTTTCTTGACATGTTAGCATTAGCATAGTAGCCTTAGTGTTTGTGTTTGTCAACTGTGCAAGTTAACAAGGTTCCACTTGAGGACTACAAATACCATAAAAATGCAAGTTTGTGTGTTTGACAAATTAGCATAGTGGCATTCGTGTTTGTTTGTTCACTATGCAGTTTTTTTAAGGTTTTACATACAGACTACAAGGACACAAGTTGATGTGCTTGACAAAGTAGCATTAGCATAGTAGCATTAATGTTTGCGTTTTAGTCAACTGTGCAAGTTAACAAGGTTCTACATAAGGACTACAAATACTGTAAAATCGCAAGTATATATGCTTGACAAAATGGCAACCTCTGCTAAAAAGGTTCTACCACAAATATCACAAAAAAGTTTACGTTCTTGACATATTAGCATTAGTGTAGTAGCATTTACAATTTGTGTTTTCGTCAACTGTGCAAATTAAAGTTCTACATGAAGGCTACAAATACCATAAAAAAGCAAGTTTGTGTGCTTAACAAAATGGCATCCTCTGCTAATAAGGTTCTACCACAAATATCGCAAAAATGCAAGTTTATATTCTTGACATATTAGCATTAGTGTAGTAACATTTATAGTTTGTGATTTAGTCAACTGTGCAAGCTAACAAGGTTCTACATAAGGACTACACATACAGGTAAAATCGCTTTATACACTTGACAAAATGGCAGTTTAATTAGCATTAGCATAGTAGCATTAGTTTTTGTTTACTATGCAGTTTGCTTATGTTCTACATAAGGTCAACAAATACCACAAAGACACAAGTTAATGTGTTTGACAAAGTAGCATTAGCATAGTAGCATTAGTGTTTCGCCTTTCCAGTTTTCCATTAGCTTTACGAACTGACATAATGATGAAACAGTTCTGTTTCAAAATATTTTTAGAGCAGATGCATTTTACATTCCCAAACTGTTTCCTACAGGGTTCTACCGCAATGTTTTCCAACAGCTTCTTTCTACGCCACATCTCTTCTGACTCAAACTCAGTGGGCACCTGCCAAATATTGTTTGTTTCGTTTAGCACGGTGGGGAAGCCAGCCCTGTGCTTCTGGTGTCATTAGCTGAACTTGATAAGATGACAAAAAAAGCTAAAGTTTCCCTCTGGAGGCAGTCTGAGCGGATGACACAGCTGCAGGTTGGCGTTGATTGTCTGTGGGGTGCGAAGGTATGGGCTATTCGTGATCATTCACAATGTAAATATCAGGCAGATGTATGAAGAGTGAGTCATGTAGACATTTTAAGGGTCGAGGTGACTCATGTCCACCCACAGCCCGTCTTACATAACACCCAAAACATCACATACACCAACAAGAACTCAGGTAGACCTGACGTTTCTTTTAGATGCAACAATGATGATGCAAACAAGATACTGGAATGTTGTTGTTGTTTTGTTTTTTTTAACAAAAGTTTTCAATTAATAACTCTAGTCAAAAACAAAAAGTAATGTTCTTAATTATAATTTTCAAACACAATAAAGTAAAACATATTTAATTTTAGAATCAAATATCATGATATGTGACCCTGGGCCACAAAACTAGTCTTAAGTAGCGTGGGTATATTTGTGGCAATAGCCAAAAAAACACTGCATAGATCAATTATTGCATTTTCTTTTATGCCAAAAATCATTAGGATATTAAGTAAAGTTCATGTTCCATGAAGATATTTAGTAAATTTCCTACCGTAAATGTATCAAAACTGAATTTTGAATTAGTAATGTGAATTTTTAAGAACTTCATTTGGACAACTTTAAAGGCAATTTTTTTTCAGTAGTTAGATTTTTTTGCACCCTCAGATTTTCAAATAGTTGTATCTCTGCCAAATATTGTCCCTATCCTTATTTATTCAGCTTTCAGATGATGTATAAATCTCAGTTGAAAAAAAAAAAAATTACCTTTATGACTGGTT
This sequence comes from Cirrhinus molitorella, assembly GCA_033026305.1. Lineage (NCBI taxonomy): Eukaryota > Metazoa > Chordata > Actinopteri > Cypriniformes > Cyprinidae > Cirrhinus > Cirrhinus molitorella. The sequence continues at coordinate 27,971,490 of CM065121.1, read as the reverse complement.
TTGTGGTCCAGGCTCACATATTTTAAAGCAAAACTGCTTTTGTACTTTTTAATTCTTAAAAAGAAATTATGACTATAACTGCAACTGTAGTTATACACACATACTGTATGAATATCTTTATATGCAATATATTTTACAATAATAAAACAAGACAAAGGTGTTCGCTAACATGACAACAGTTACCATGGTTTAAAAACCTGTAATATTTATTTAGAGTTATAACGTATAAAAACACAGACCAACACATTCTCTCCTGTGAAAGTTGTCACAGTTCTTCAGGAATATACATTAGGTGATTTTTACAACCCGAGGATGAGCAGTGTTGTGGCATCTTGGTAGCTGTGTTTCCATCACTCTGTTTTTATGTGCATTTTGAAGTATCGCATCAGATACGAGTGATAGAAATTCCACATAAAAAAAAAAAAATCCCTTTTTTCGTTTGCTAGAGGTGGTTTTTGCGTTAAAGGCTTAATACGAATAATGGGAGATGGAAATACATTTGCCAAATAAATTATTCCAGGTGCATCAAAAAAGTCATGTGACACTGCGCTATTGGACAGCATAATGCAAGTAATTTATTATATTTAAAAATCATACTTTTCTTTGTGATATTTACAGCCAGGTTATCAGGAAGTGATGATTTTGCTCTCTTTGACTTCTTGGATGGAAATGGCGCTTATTCGCAAATGCTTTGTGATATTGCAATTTTGTGCGTATGTTAAATTCGCTACTTTGGATGGAAGCCGAGCTTAAGAGTGACGTTTCATTGACCGTTTACAATTATACATATGCTATGTTGGCAAAAGTATTGGCACACTTCCTTCTAATGAACAGGTTTGACTATTTTAGTAATTTCCATGAGTACTAATCTTAATGTTTAAGCATATAATAATATTCTAGGGAACTGTCCTTCTAATTTTATAGTAAAAGTGGACAGGACCCTTTTTTATTCTTACATGATAATGCCTTTGTGTATAAGGCAAGGTTCATAGAGAAATGCCAAGTTATAATCCCTGCTAACCACCTCAGGTGTGACTTTAAATGCAAACCTTGAGCCAAAAACTCATCACCAAACACCAATGACTTGTGCTTATACTATATGGACAAAAGTCCATATCATGTATTTAAAGTGCATTTAAAATCACACCAGAGGTGTTCAGCTGGGATGAGGACTTGGCTTTATGTAGACCAGTCAAGTTCTTCCACACTGACTGAATCAAACATTTCTGAACTTTGCCTTATACACAGAGACATTGTTATGTTAGAATATAAAAAGTTCCTGTCCAAACCTTTGCTATAAAATTGGAAAGTCACAATTCCCTGGAATATCATTATATGTTTAAACATTAAGATTAGTACTTAATGGAAATTACTAAAGTAGTCAAACCTGTTCATTAGAAGGGGGTGTCCCAATACTTTTGGCAATGAAGTGTATGTATCAACATAAGAAAAGCACATTTATGTGTTTTTATGCACTTATAATGGATCATAATGCATTAAACCACACTTAAAATCAGTTGTACACGATTTAACAAGGCTTTAACATTTTATTAAAAATGCTGCTTAAAGGGAACCTTGTGTATTAAGACTTGTATGGCTAAATATAATGTAAATGATGTCTCTTACTAAATTTGTAATAGAAAACCCGTGAAAGATTTGTTATTTTCCACATATAAATCCACATTGTTTTATACATATTTTGGACGTGAAATGGTTGCACTCTGAGCTGCTGGTGTTACCTGTTGCTATTTATTTTCCACACAAGGAGTCTAAACGCCCCAGATTTCGAGTGAAATCTGCGCTGAGAAACCCCTTCAGTGGCTGCGGCGTCATGACAAGCGTCAGCATGTTTACGTCCTGTCAGGATGGCAACCGCTGTTCCTTTTCTCTGCCGTTTGTAAGCTCTTTCAGTAGCTGTGGTCTACTAAAAGCCTCAAAGGCGTCAGGGCTAAAGTGTAGAGAACAAAGACGCATGTCTTTAGGAAGTTTTATTCATCCACAAGCATCTTCCCATTCTTTGCTCCTCTTCTTATCGCTAGGAAAGCAGTGAAGACTTGCATCACTTCTCGTTGCCTTTCAGCTAAAAATTACAAGCAAAAGCTGCACAGCGTGGCATCGTATCAGTATTTTATTTTTAAGTTGTTTTGCGGTAAAAATAGCAACAGTGTAACGGAACCGAAATAATGGTGCCCCCCATAGTCTACAATGTGTATAAAATGATGTGGATTTGTTTTACATTATATTGAGCCATACAAGTCTTAATACCTGGGGTTCCTTTTAAATCACTAGCCCGATGTGGTCTATGGAAACAAACAGGTCGTCACTGCTCTATTCTCAGCTGCTGCTATCAGTACAGCTCATGGTTATCTCGTAAGAGCTTTGACAGAGACAGAGACAAGAACAGACGGTCTAATGGAGGACGTGTGTCTAAGAGAGGGTGTCCAGTTTCATTAGACTTGTGTTGCCTGCCTGTGTCCGTTGCTGATAAATGGACGAATCTGTATCTTCTCAGTTTTGTGGATGACGGCAGCCATGTGTGTGAATTAGAAAGAATGTGCTTGTGTGATCTCCAGAAGCGTATTAATAACATCTTATAACCCCAGGTGGCCAGAGTGAGGTCGAGAAAGTGTACAGCTGTCACCAGCTGTAACTTCTCATCAGATGATCTTTCCTAATCAATGGGCCCAGTGGGGAGGAAGTGATGTCAGGGGGCCTCTCGTAATGGCCAGTAGTAATTAAATGGCTGCAAATGGGCCCCAGATGCAAAGTTAGTGTCGCCCCCCGACTGTGATGCTAAATTCAATTTATAAGTTGCGGTTTGATTGATTAGCATGGCCCACTTAGCCCCTGCTGGTAGATAGGGTAACATCATACGCCTACAAAAAACATCTTTCAACACTGATGGCCATTTGAAAGAAGCTACTTGCCAGTTAAATGTAGCTGTGTGTGTGATGCATTGCACTTGCGCTGTAGTTCAATGCATCAGTTTGTGTGACTGTGGGATGATTCAGATATGGCTGTTACTGGACGGAAGCAGGCAGCCTGCCAAACAGTGATATTTTCAGGCTTTACTGCAGCGCTAACTTTATTTTAATAGGGCTTATTTAAGGAAGTGCAAAGTGCAAGCTCATTGTGCGTGTATGTGTGAACTTCATCCACAATATGCTTTAAGACATGATAAAGGCAGTTCATAAGCCACATCTTTATAAACTCTAGTTTTCAAATATTTTTTAATGTAATTTATTTGCATGTGCAATGACTCAAAAAATGATCCCTTAAAGGGATAGTTCACTAAAAAAAAGACAATTAGCCCATGATTTACTCGCCCTCAAGCCATCCTAGGTTTATATGACTTTCTTCTTTAAGACAAGTACAATCAGAGTTGTACAAAAAAATTTCCTGCCTCTTCCAAGCTTTATAATGGCACTGAATGGCTGTTGAGATTTAGTAGTCCAAGAAAGTGCAATCATCCATCATAAAAGTGCTCCACATGGCTACAGGAGGTTAAAAAAGGCCTTCTGAACTGAATTGATGCATTTTGTGACCTGATCCAGCAAAATGAGTCACAGTGACCCAAATTTCAAAACTGAGATTTTGAAAAGCTTTAAAATTATATCCTAGTCAAAGTCATACCTTGAATGGTTTTAAAGATGTACTGATTTGAGTTATGGTCATCTGCCCTCTTTTTCCAATTGAAAACCTGAGAAAATCACTTTTAAAGTGTTTTGCCAGTTTTTTTTTTTTTTTTTTGTGATATCTTTAAAAATCCATTGCTTTTACAGGGATAAATTATTTATTTTACAGCTTAATTTGACCCAAGACAGTTGTGTGTGTGTGTGTGTGTGTGTGTGTATGTATGTATATATATATATATATATATATATATATATATATATATATATATATATATATATATATATATATATATATATATATATATATATAATATATAAATGCTATTAAACCAGGCTGATGCTCAAATTATTCAAAGTATTTAACATATTTTAAAATGCACCTTTACAAAGATTTACCAAAATCAGAAAGATTGAACAGAGGTGCTACATTTTTGCTTGAGAGAGGGTGTGTGTGTGTGTGTGTGTGTGTGTAATAGAAATTATTCTTTTCCTAAAAAAAAACCTTTTATGGGCATTTTATGGGCATTTTTACCTTTATACCTTTTGTGCATCATCTTTTGACTCTAATTCTTACATTTAATCTGTCAATTATAATAATGATAGGCCTACATTTAGCTGTTACTAAACAAATTAAATCAGTATCGACAAAATGTATATTTGCAGAAGTTGCATGTAAAGTGGCATTTAGATGCATTTACAAATGATAATGCAGCCATATTTAAAATTATTTTACCGCTTTATAAAATTATTGTCAGTAAGTCACTGTTAATAAGTGAGTCATTGCGATTTGAACCGAATCATTCAAACGGTTGATTCATTCAAAAACGAAACACCTCCATGTTGGAAAGATTTTTGTTGGCGAAATTAAGCAAAAATAGGAAGTATGATGTCTAAAACGTAATTCTTTTAATATCAACCTGTTGTTTCTTGAACTGTTGTATAAAATCAATATCACATTTGTAGTCATACTGATTTTGAACTTATCGTGTGATATTGTTTAACTAAATGAAATAATATAAATATACACATTTTCTGCCCCTATATCTTGAATTCTGTGGTCATTCTAAATGCATTTTAATAGACTGAATCATGCAGTGAAAGAACACACTCAAAATGCGTACTTACTACATTTCATCACGTAACGTTATGCGGGCACTCTGTAGGTGTGTTTTGATCAGCGTTTATGTCACTGTTTGTGTATATTTCTAAGCTTTTTGTTTGGTTTTATACAATATTTAACAGCATTTTTGGAGAGCACAGATAGTGACCTTTCAGGGGATACCCAGAATTTAGAAATGCTCAGAAGTGACCAATGTTAATTTCCAGCGAATTTAGTAAAACTCAAAAAGTCAATTTTAATAGTCATTTAAATACCTGTAGTCAATTATCTGGACAACGAAACTTTGGAAGATTATTGTGTAAGAAAAATGTCCATGTTTAAAACTTTAGAAACTGTAATCTGTAGCTTCCACTAACTATCATGCACACATTCACGAATATGCGAGTCTTGCGAAAACCAAGCTTTGTTTACAGCAAAAGAATACCAGTCACCTCTTGGCTTGTATTTTCTTTCAAAATATGGGTAAAATATGAGTGTGCATTTTGTCTTGTCCATACAATGAAACCCAATAGGGTCCCAACCCCCATTTAATGGACAAAAAGTCACTGCAACATTTATTTATTTATATATATATATATATATAATATAATATTGAGTTGTGTGTAAGAAATTATCTCCTCAAGTATATCCTTAATAATAAGAAGTCTTTCTACACTGGCATAAACTCTCTCCGGCTGCTTACAGCTGTGGCATATGTCTTTCTGCCAGCATTGCATTTGTGTAACGCACAACGGTGGAAAAGTCACAGTAGAGTTTCATCCTCCATGTCCTCATTTGTCTTCTCTGACAGTCTGCGTGTCTTTATTAAATCCAGTAGGGATATGACACCAGTGCGGCCCTTTTTATATCCAACTTCCTTGAGTATGCGGCAGCTGTTCACAGGTTTTCTATAATCTTCTGTATTTACAGTTAATGGCTATTTGACAATGTATGGTTCCGCTCTTTTGGCCATATACCTTTTTCATAATTGTAACTTGCTGAGAGATATCACAGAATAGATGTTCTGTAATATGTCTTTTGGCTGTGACTGTAATGCATCCAGCTGTATATTTGACTCTTAGGGTTTGAAACAAAGCCATGTGTCTTCAATGATGTGCTACATTCCACCATTCCAGTAGCCAACAAACTGCTACTTTAAGGTCTCAACGTTTTTTTTAAATAAATTAATACTTGTATTCGGCAATAATGCATGAAATTGCTAAAAAGTGTTCAGAAACTCAATTAAAAGATTCTCAAGATTACAAATGAGACCGCAAGTAGAATGTTAAACGGTTATATGGCGCATGAAAACTGCAGGATCTTAAAAAGGATGATAGGGGCACATACACTACCAGTCAAAAAAAAAAATTTAAAATTTATAGAAGTGTCTTCTGCTGACCAAGCCTGCACTTATATGATCCAAAGTACAGCGAAAGCAGTAATAGTGTGAAATATTTTTACTATTTAAAATAACTTCTTTCTATTTGTAGATTTTAAAATGCAATTTATTCCTTTGTGTCTTTCTTACCTTTTTATAATCTGAAGAACCTTCTTTTACAGAAACAGAAAGGTTCTTCAGATGTTAAAGGTTCTTTATGGAACCATTTAGACAAAAAAAAGGTTCTTCTATGGCATCGTGAAGCACCTTTATTGAGGTTGCTTCAATGGAACAAGAAGACAATGTACATAAAATTCAACAAAATGATGAACAAACAATCTGCATCTTACGTTTTTATTAAATTTATGAAGGTGCTGTAAATCTAATTGTACAATACTATGGTGTTTTGTACATGCGAAACATTGGCATGCCCCCAACCAGGAAACCTGGGGCTTTCAACGCACCATTTGATTAGAGTTTAAACTGAACTTCCAGAAAGTTTCATCTCCAGCAGCAAAGTCCTAATTTATTGCACACAGGGAATCTTGTGCATTCAAGCTCAAAAGATCTTTCTGAGAGCGAGTGTGCGTGTATGTGTAAGTGCGTATGGACAGGCATAGATTTCCATGTGAGGACAGAGACAGGTGGATGAGGCACTGGATCCTGATTGGCAGGGGAGGACATGTTTCTAGGTAGTTCTTCGCAGCGATTGGCTGAGGGAGGTGGTATCGCTGGGGAGTGACAGGGCGTGATTGGCATCCACAGGCTGATGGTGCTGACAGATGGTAAAATGCTACGCAAGCTCTGGACAGATCTCGCACACAGGGTGGTGGTAGTTGGGGCGGTCAGGGGGACATAGTGTGGGGTGGCGGGGGCAAAGAATGCAGGAATGGATGCCTCCAGTATGTTGCCCTGAACTTGGATAAAATCCGCTTGCGTTTGGAAACGTCGCCCTTTATAAATACAGAGATGAAACTGCTCTCTTGTGTCAACTTGATTCACTGTGACATTGCAATGAGCTGCATTTCAAAACCGGTTAGCCTGCAAATCGGCCAATTAATCTATTTTGGTTCTGCCTCGTCAACACGAAAATTTACACCATGCCTTAGGGGACCTCCTTTAAAGGAATAGTTCAACCAGCAATTGAGATTTATTAATTTTAGAAAAAGTCAAGTGGCGCAACCAAGATTTGTAGTGCCTTGACTGTGTCAAGGTCAGTTAATCTCTTAAAATATCAGGTAGTTTGACCCTTTTATGACTAGACGAAGCTGGTCCAGTTTGTAATGTCATGTCATGTGGTGCGACTATTTTGGAAGTAATTAGTTATGGCACTTTTAAAACTTTGAATATAATGATTTTGATGTGTGCTGAAAGTGTGTCATTCATCATATCATCATTAATTTAATTTTTACAAAACATTAAAGTGACATAATAATTCAATACGGTTAAAAAAGTTTAATAATAAATTAAACTTTTACAAGTTTTTTGTGGAGTATCATATTTGATGCATCAGACTTTTATGGCTTATGTAGTGTGATGTAAGAGAATATGGAGCTCATACATGTTTTATTATTATTATTATTTAGATATAATAATAAAATATGACATTTAAAGCAGTTGCTGATATGGCCAACATGTAAGATGAAATTCTGATAGCTTATAATGTAAAAGAAATAGTTTTCCCTTTTTATCTCCCAATAATATAGTAACTTTAGTTTGTCTACTTTATTTTATGATCAAAGCTCTCTAGTTTTTATTTTGGGGGCCAATAATAATAAATGCAAAGCAATGCTTCTTTTTTTTTTCTAAAAATTGATGTACGGTAATCAAGTAAACAAGTTGCTTCAGTTCAGTAAGTGATTGCCTTGAAATATTACTAACAACAATATAAAAGTTATTCTTGCGTTTACTTTTTAAATTCAGTTAAGATTTCATAGTAGGAAGCAGTGTTAAGGAAAGTTACCTTTTTAAAAAAGTAATGCATTACAATATTGCGTTACTCCCTAAAAAAGTAACTAAAAATTACTTTTTATGGAAAGTAATGCGTTACATTACTTTTGCGTTACTTTCAAATCTGGACAGGACTTGTTTGTTTGTTTTTTAATATAAAAATTTTGATTCTTAGCAAATGTAAAAGCCCTTTCACACCGAAATGAAGTGAATAAGCCTAAGGCTAAAGGAAAATTAAATTCACGCCTGTACAGTAGAGCTGTAGGAAAAGAAAGTTCAACACTCTTCAGCAATGAGAAAAAAAGCAAAAATGTTAGTTCATCTAAAGTATGTTTTGCTTATTATTACACTGCAAAAAAAAAATTACTTAGTTCTTCTTAGATTTTTTGTCTTGTTTCTAGCCAAAATATCTAAAAATTCTTAAGTCAAGAAGGATTTTCTAGACAAGTAAAAAAAAATTCTCTTGTTTTTTCTGAAAATTAAGTGTTTTTGCTTGAAACAAGCAAAATAATCTCCCAGTCGGGTAAGCTAAATAATCTTGTTTTCTGTTTAAAATAAGATTTTTTTGCTTACCCCATTGGCAGATTATTTTGCTTGTTCTAAGCAAAAACTCCCTTAATTTTCAGAAAAAACAAGACAATTTTTTTTTTTTTGAATACAAGAAAACACATATTTACTTGTCTAGAAAATCCTTCTTGATTCTTTTTAGCTGGAAACAAGACAAAAAAAAAAAAATCAAAGTAAGAGTATTTTTGCAGTGTACGGTCAGCAGCAAAGTCATTGGTTAATAAAATGGGATTAAATACAAAAACTGACGTTACTTTTTTTGAAAAAGTAACTCAAATATTTTCTTGGAAATGAAAAAGTAATGCATTACTTTACTAGTTACTTGAAAAAAGTAATATTATTACATAACTTGCGTTACTCCCAACACTGGTAGGAAGCCACAACCTGAAGGTTGGATGTTTTTTATATTTATGCTAATAGGTGTTTTACTTGCTAAAAATCAGACAACAGCAGGCATGTAGTAAATTTGTTTTGATCGTATTGGAAATTTAGGAAACTGTTCCAGATGCGGTCATGTCACTTTTGCTCTTTTCAATATTTTTTTGGAGGTGGTGGAAGTGCACACGACGTCTGTGTTGGCCCTGAGTGTGTGAATGTTGAATGTACTGTAGTCCACATTATGATGTGCTGAGCTGGCTGGACTTGGAATATTCATAGGCTGGTGGTCCCAGAGCCAACCGCTCTGCAATCATCTGGCCTCTGCCCTCAACACGTGCTGTGACATGTACTGTCAGCAACCTGCAGGCAGGTGGGCGTCTTTTTCCTGTGGCTGTCAGCGCAGGGGTTGGAGCCAGCTCTCCACTGCCCAAACCGACCAATCATACCAGTGTAGTGTGTCCAAGAACACTCAGACAGAAGGAACATTGGACATGCTGTTAGGAACTCCGTTCCAAAGCCTAGCGAGCAGCCCCGCCGCCTATATAGGCAGCATCCTGAAATGGAACCTTGCGAGTGACCGATTTGGAACGCTCTATATATGCAGCAGCTCTGCACGCCACACAGGTTGCATTCTCGCAGGTTTCTGGATGTTAGCATGTTGCTTAGCTAAACAACGTAATACTCTAATTATGGCCATATGACTTTTGAGACATGGAAAATGAGGACAAAATCATAAAATCCAATCATATAATGTGACTGTACAGTGTGGAATGTCACAGCAAACCAAAAGGTTATGGTTGTTCACGTAGGCCATATTTATATTACATGGTTTAAGTGACTCTATTCTGATTTTTTTATTTTTTCTCCAATGTGGCACATATCGGACCTATATGAAAGCCCGTTTTCCACCACTGAATAAAGAATAGTTTATATCTTGCAATTGTGATTGGGTTTTTTTTTAGAATTGCAAGTTTATATCTCGCAGTTGTGACTTTTTCTCAAAATTGTGAGTGTATATCTATATTGTAACTTTATTTTTCTCAGAATTGCAGGTTTATGTAACTTTTTTTTTTAGAATTGCAATTTATATTTCGCAGTTGGAACTTTTTCTCAAAATTGCAAGTTTATATCTCACAATTGTGACTTTCTTCGCAGAATTGCAAGTTTGTATCTCGCAACTGACTTTTTCTCAAAATTGCAAGTTTATATCTGATATTATATTATGATTTTTTCTCAGATTCGTGAGTTTGTATCTTGCCATTGTAACTTTTTTCTCAGAATTGCAGGTTTATGTCTGGCTTTTGTGACTTTTTTTTATCCTCCAAATCACAAGTTTATATCTTGCAGTTGTGACTTTTTTTGTTACAATTGTAACTTTTTTTTGGATAATTGCAATTTATATGTTGCAGTTGTGACTTTTTTTCTCAGAATTGCAGGTTTATATCTTGCAATTGTGTTTTCCCTCAGAATTGTGAGTTTATATCTCGCAGTTGTGACTTTTTCTTAGATTCCGAGTTTGTATCTCACCATTGTAACTTTTGTGTAGAATTACAAGCTTATATTTCGCAATTGTGACGTTTTCTCAAAATTGAGAGTTTATATCTGATATTATATTATGACTTTTCCCTCAGATTCAAGAGTTTGTATCTCACCATTGTAACTTTTTTCTCCGATTTGCATGTTTATGCTTGCTTTTTTGACTTTTTTTGTCCTCCAAATCACAAGTTTATATCTTGCAGTTGTGACTTTATTACAATTGCAAGTTTACATTGCGCAACTGTAACTTTTTTTTCCTTTTTTTTAGAATTGCAATTTATATCTTGCAGCTGAATAGCATTTCTGAAAACATCAGTCTTTTTTGCCCTTCAAACTAGACTTTGCAATTGCACAAAAAAAAAAAATGAATTGTGAGATATAAACTTGCATTTGTCCAAAAATTCAGAGAAAAAAAAGTCAAAATTGCGAGTTTGAATCACAAAGTTCTGAGAAAAGTCGCAATAATTATTAATTATTATTTTTAATTCAGTGGCGGAAACGGGCTTCCATTTATATGAAAAGGAAAGAAGCACATGAATTCCAATATTCTGTTTCAGGCCTAATAATGGAATAAATCTAATATGAATCAGATACGTGCATTTGCGTCTGCCATGTAAGCGGACAGGTCAGATATTTCCATCAATGACTCACTGAATCATTGAAAAAGCGATAGTGTCAAAAGACATCAACTCAGGTGGATGCTTTTTTGGGACAATATGCAGTGTTGTCAAGTCTATGGTTTTCCTACAGCACTGGGAAAGGTTTGCACAGTTGCTGCTGTTTTTGTTTGTTTGTTGTTGTTTTTGCAGTGACAGATGGGAAAATTTGGGCTAGTTCTAAATAGCAATTAGGCTGGATTTGTTCTGCAGACCTGGCAACCCTTTGTTTCTCTAAATGTATAATGTAAGGAATAGCACACAATATCACACATTTTTAATTCAATATAAGCAGTAAACTTTTGTTGTCCAAAAAATGATGAGAATTGTTCATTTCAATCAATTATATTTTAAAGGACCAATTAAAGTGTTAAAGTTTCACGCGTTCATATGTTCACCACCTTTTATAAAGTAGTAAATTTGTGTTAAACACAGTGTCCAGAAAAATTACAAAAAGGAAAAATTCGAATGGAATTTGAACACAAAAATATAATTGGTCATAGATTACTAATAAAAAATAAAAGCATTCAAAACTAGGGGAAATTCATTTCGCTCTTGAAAAAATTTCTTCTCATGAGATCAGGCTAGTTTTGGATTGCAACCAGAGTTTCTTGTCCTTAAGTTGAAAGCATGCAACTCTGAGTATTTAATAGGCACTAATCCAGTCTTAAAGTTTTATTTCAATGCAGAGGCGGTGACAAGTTTTAGGCTGCTTGCTTTGTGCGAACACCAGTCATCACCTTTGACGCACAATTCTATCACAGCTACATTAGTAGTTTACATTTATAGCTCGGTATCATTACAGAATCAGGATTCATATGTAGGAATTAGGTAACACAATGTGTGACACAATGCCCTATTTGTTCAAGCATGTTTTCCTCCTTTAGAAGTGCTTGTAAAAGTCACAATACGGCATGACTAAATGTGGACCTTTAAAAAAAACGTTGGTGATATGATGGTTGTGACGTTACTACAGCACATGAATCACATTCCAGAAGCCTGCGACAGTACACTGTTGCCTCCTGGACTAGACTGTGGTTTGGGTCACACCAGAACATCGTAAATCACTCTCTCCTCAACGGGGTTTGGCTCAGACACTCCCCACAACCCGACTAGCCAATCCGCACCCGCTCTAATGACTTGGCCAAGTGGCATAGGCTGCATTTGCTGAAAGGTTGTTAATGTCTGAGTGATTTATTGAGAGCTGGTTCAAAATTATTTACGTGCTTCACATTTCTACTTTCTAAATTTTGATTTTGTGCTATAGTTGTATGTGCTTTTATAGTGTAACCACAATGATGATTATGAAACGGACAGTTGTGACCTTAAAATCTGATTGGTTGAGCCATACATCAGTTGAATTTTAGCAGACTTTGGACGTAGATGTACTCTTCACTGAAAGTTGAGAAAGTTTAAGAAACTTTGACTTCTTTTTAAAGAGTATAGATCATAAAAATAGTTTTTGAAGTTGTTCAGAATATCAAAATATAGCAAATAAGTTTGTTTTATGATACTATTTCAGTCTTTCTACTTAAAAAATTGACATTTAATTCAAATTAAAGTCTTAAGTAGCTGGGGTGTATTTGTAGCAATAGGCAAAAATAAGTTGCGTAACATTATCGATTTTTTTCTTTTATGCCAAAAATCATTAGGATATTAAGTAAAGCTCATGTTCCATGAAGATATTTTGTACATTTCCTTGTCAGTATATCAAAACTTAATTCTGATTAGTAATATGCATTGCTAACAACTTCATTTGGCCAACTTTAATGGCAATTTTCTATATACTTCTGATATCCTAACAAACATGTATCCATGGAAAGCTCTTTATTCAGTTTTTATATGATGTATAAATCTCTATTTCAAAACCTATGACCCTTATGACTGGTTTTGTGGTCCAGGGTCACATATTTTATTTGCCATTTCTTTCCACTTCAATTTCAGAGTAAAGATAGTGTAAATCCAACACTATTTTTTTTTATTGTACTCAACTTATAATATATATATATATATATATATCAGCAGTTGGTCTGTCCTTTCATTAAAGTTCTATAAAGTTAAAAAATAATTCATTTTGTTTTACAAATATGTTTAAATTGAAGAAACACTGATTGCCCTGATGGTGACTTTAAGCATTATTTTTAACTGAAATAGAAAAAAAAAAAAACATTACATGGAAAAACTTAAAGTAAACAGAAATTAGACATAAGTTTAAGTTGAAGTACTGCAATACTGAACATAAACTGGAAAATGGAAATAAAATCTCATAATTGAAACCTTAAATAGTAATATAAAAAACTAAAACTAATAAAAAATTACGAAGGCACACAGTAAAATAACTAAAACTTAAAAAATGAAAATCTAAAACGAAAAGTTCTAATAGTTTATTAACAATACTAAACTAACTTGAAATGTTTTTTTTTTTTTTTTTCTGTACAATAAGGTGTCATTTGTTAACATTAGTTCATGTATTATCTAACATGAATGAGCAATGAACAATACATTTATTACAGTGTTTATTAATTTTAGTTAATGTTATTAAAAATACAGTCTTTCATTGTTAGTTCATGTTGGTTCACATAACATTAGCTATTTAATGTAATAAAATAATACATTAATAAATTAATACATGCTGCAGAAGTATTGTTCATTCTTAATTTATGTTAACTAATGTAGTTAACTAATGAACTTTATTGTAAAGTGTTACCGAAATCCCATACACTTAGACTTTAAGGAAGAAGCTAATCCAAGAGTCATTTGGGGTGTGAGATTTCTCTGTTAACTCTGTGTGGACTATGAGATTTTTTTAAAGGCAGATTTATCTTCCAGTACACACTGCCCTCATTAGGCCGCATGTGGATCGTAGGACACAATTAATGTCTGGGATGCTTTGGTGACAGTCAGAAATCTGTCAGCACCATCTAGTGGATTTGCGCTTTTATCTGCTTGTGGCAAAAAATGAAATCAGTCACTTAAAACGACAGTTTGTCAGGAACCAAACTGCACCTTGATGAATCACTCTTGCTATTTGTATCTGTTCATCTCATTTAGTTCTTTTATGTTGTGACTTTTTTAAATGTATTAAATCTATCTATCTATCTATCACATTTTATTAATAATATAATAAATGTTAGTACAGTGCTTTTTTACTTTGTTGTTTGTTTGTTTTGCAATTGTTTTCCTTTGTTATTATTATATATATTTTTTTACTTATGTATTTTGTTTTTTTTAATTGTTTTCCTTTATATTCTTACTTATTATTTTTTTCTTTTAGTTATATGACAATAATATGTAATGTGTATAAAGTATGAATATAGTTTTGACTTTTTCAACATGTAACTTTTTATGTCAACTGTTATGCATAACGTACGTACATATATTACAATTTGTTTCTTTATTATTTGTTTATATTATTTTGCATTTGCTTTCCTGTTTTCTTACTACTTTTTGACTATTTTTGAAACACAGCAAAACTTTTACAATAAAATATAATGTCACTACATCAGAGCCATTATCTAAAACTATTGCAAACATTTTTGTTAACTGAAAGACAAAAAAAAAATTAGATGAAAACTTAAAGTAAACAGAAATTAACGTTTAAGCCAAAGTATTAAAATACTGAAAAATAAACTGGGGAAAAAATCTGAAATAAGTGAAACCTAAATAGTAATATAAAATGTAAAACTAATGAAAAATGATGAAAATACACAGTAAAATAACTAAAAGTTAAAAAAATTAAAAATCTAAAAAGAAAAGTTCTAATAGTTTATAAACAGTACTAAACTAACATTAAATTTATTTTTTTCTGTTTTACAATAAGGTGTAATTTGTTGACATTTTTTAGTTATATGACAATAATATGTAATGTGTATAATGGATGAATATAGTTTTGACTTTTTTGACATATAGCTGTTTATTTAACTGTTATGCATAACATATATACATATATTACAATTAGTTTATTTACCATTTGTTTATATTGTTTATTTTGCATTTGTTTTCCTATTTAATTACTACTTTTTGACTATTTTTGAAATATATATATATAGACTGTGTGTGTGTGTGTGTGTGTGTGTGTGTGTGTGTGTGTGTATATATATACACACATACACACAGTACCAGTCAAAAGTTTTTGAACATTAAGATTTTGGTCTCTTCAGTCTAGAACAGTCTCTTCTGCTCACAAAGCCTACATTTATTTGATCCAAAGTACAGCAAAAACATTAACATTTTGAAGTATTTTAACTATTAAATAAAAAAAACTATTTAACATTTCTATTTGAATATATTTTATGCAATTTATTCCTGTGATTTCAAAGCTGAATTTTTAGCATCATTACTCCACTCACATGATCCTTCAGAAATCATTCTAATATTCTAATTTGCGCCTCAAAATATTTATTATTATTATTATTATTATTATTATTATTATTATTATTATTATGTTGAAAACAACAGAGTATAATTTGTTTCAGGTTTCTTTGATGAATAGAAAGTTCAGAAGAACAGCATTTATCCGAAATAGAAATCTTTTGTAACATTATAAATGTCTTCATCGTCACTTTTGATCAGTTTAAAACCTCCTTGCTAAATAAAAGTATTCCTTTCTATAATTTAAAAAAATATACTGACTCTTTTGAGTAGTATAGTGTAAAATGTTACAAAACCATTTTATTTCAGATAAATGCTGATCTATGGATCTTTCTATTCATCAAAATTTTCTGAATAAAATGTACTCAACCATTTTAAATATTGATAATAATATTAATAATAAAAAGTTTCTTGAACAGATGTTAATGATTTCTGAAGGATCATGTGACGCTGAAGACTGGAGTAATGATGCTGAAAATTCAGCTGTGATCACAGGAATAAATTACACTTTAAAATATATTCAAATTGAAAGCAGTATTTTAAATATTAAAAATATTTCACAATTTTACTGCTTTTTCTGTACTTGGTGGTGAGAAAAAAAATACAAATCTTACTGTCTAGAAACTGGTTGTGTGTGTGTGTGTATGTATGTATATATACATATATGTGTGTGTGTGTGTGTGTGTGTGTGTGTGTGTGTATATATATATATATAGAGAGAGAGAGAGAGAGTTTTATTATTAATATTAAAATGTTTTTTACTTGTTTATATGTTTCTGTTCAATTTAATTTGTTTTCCTTCTTACTTAATCACTTTTATTACATACTTAATTTATTTTTTTACCCGCTTTAAATACCGTTTAAGTTCTCTGATCAACAAGTGTTGCTGTTTTTTTTCTCCTCTTCTTTGTTTTGGCATCAAAGTAAAGGTGTAGTTTTACAGTAGTCATGTTATACCTGTCACAAGGCTTTGACTGAGAGTCCTGTGGCCCCATGTGGCTAAAAAAGGGGAAAGAATCTGAAATGCTGGTTGTTGTGTCGTCCGCTCTGAATGCCAACAGATGGCTGGCTGTAAATCTGTCACATTGGCACCTCGCTGGGAATTGGATGCTGGGCCGCTTGTGTACAAAGGCCTGTTTATGGCAGACCGTGAAGAGCAGTACAAAACTACCGCCTATAATTACACTTGATTAAGAAACAAACGGTTGCCAGATAATCTAAATATCTTTTAAACAACAAGGTCACAATTTACAAACTTAATGGCTACATGATACATCGCATGGAAGATATTTTTATCTAATAATTAACAAACAGTCAGCAACAGACTTTAAATAATAAATAAATAACAGGTCTATATGAAAATAGGCTAATCATTACATTTCTTAGTGTTTTACTTGGTATGTAAATGAAATAAAAATACATTAAGCCTTAAGTAATGTAATAATATTTGTTAGTGTTATTAGTGAAAGTAAATTCCTTATTTGCTGCTTATTAATAGTTAATAAGGTAGTACATATAGTGCTTATAAGTACTAAAAATTAGTCAATGTGTTAATAATAGGCATGCTAATAAGCAATTAATAGTGAGAATTGTTTCATATACTAAAGTGTTGCTGAATGTGTTTGTTTAGAGTAAATAATAAGCATTTCAAATGTATTATATGCTAATGTATTTGTGTTTATAGTTATCTGCTAAATTTAAAACATAAAACAATGTATAAAACAACAGTAATTGCAAAGGGAAGATACAAAAGCATCATAAGTAGAATTTTTAGCAACAGGCGTTTGAAGCCAACATTCAAAACTGTTGTTAAAGAAAACTAGTTTTAATGCAGTTGTGCTTTAGATGGCGAGATAATGTAATTATTGCGTACAAATTTGATTCTCTGTTATTCGCTTAAGTTTGAGGGCTGAGTTTGGACAGATTTCTCTCACTTTCAGCGCTGGTATTTAGCGGCTCTGAACGCAGCTTGGCTTCAGGGTTTGGTGACCGCTTGTGTTTGAGGTCAACATATTTCATTTGAACCTGTTGAGTTTCAAGTTTCATTGGTCTTACTTTCAGATTAAGTCATTCTCTTTTATTATTCATTCATTATTCTTCAAACATTGCACGGAGTATCTTCATGGAGCGCTTTACAACAACCAGAGCTGTGCATTATTGAGAAACGAATTTAGAATGAGCTTCAGATTTATGCTACAGTTTGAATTTATTTTAAGTTGAGGTGATAAAATTCAAATTAGAAACTTAAAAGCTAGAATTAAAATATTCCAAAAAATCATACCATTTTAAAAAATAAATGCCATTTTCAGTTTAAATTACATATAAACAAATGTCAAACTTGTCAAACTTGCCAGATCAACATTCAAATAGAATATTCAATTTCATTTATTGACAAATCATAATTACATTCATACTTTTAACTAGCAATGCATTTTATACCGTTTAAAACTGACTAATCTTAGTTAAAACTTCAATTAATAAAATTGCTACTTAAAGCATCTTGCCATCAATAGAAATTTAAGATCATTTATATGAAATAAAACTTAGATTTCTGTTATTTACCAGGAAATTGAAGCTTAAAATTAAATATAATGTTTGTTTTATGGCCCATATGGTGCAACTGAAAACAAAATGGCAATTCAGTTCAGACATTCAGTTATTAGTTTCCCATTACTAAACTTGTGTTGTATTTCATATAATATCATACTTTACATATTTTTTTTAGTTTAGAAATGAGAAATACATTTAGAATAAGCTTCAAATGTATGCTACTGTTTGAATTGAATTTAAATTGAGGTTATAAACGGATGCGGAATGAATTCAAATTTGAAATGTAGAAGCTAGAATTTAAAAATCCTACTTTTTTTCTTTTTTTTTTAAAGATAGCATTTTCAGTTAAAATTATATATAAACAAACTTGTCAACTTATCAAACTTGCCAGATCGACATTTAAATAGAATATTCAAATTCATTTAATGACAAAACATAATTACATCAATAATTTTAACTAGCAGTATATTTTATATGGTATAAAATTGACTAATCTTAGTTAACACTAATTTTATTTAATACTTCAATTAATAAAATTGTTACTTAAAGCATCTTGCCATCAATAGAAATTTAAGATAATTTATACGAAATAAAACTTAGATTTCTGTTATTTACTGAAAATTCAAGCTTAAAATTAAGTATAATGTTTGTTTTATGGCCCATATGGTGCAACAACGCTTCATTTCAAAGAAAGATCCAACTTGCACCAAATTTTGATTTGAGTATTCATAAAGTTATCTGAAACAAACATGGAAATTCAGTTCAGACATTTAGTTATTAATTTCCCATTATTAAACTTGTGTTGTATTGCATATAATATCATACTTTACATATTACATGTTTAGAAATGAGAAATTAATTTAGAATAAGCTTCAAATATATGCTACTGTTTGAATTGAATTTAAATCGAGGTGATAACGAAATTGAATGAATTCAAATTTGAAATGCAGAAGCTATAATTAAAATTATATTCCAAAACTCACACCATTTGAAAAAATAAATAGCACTTTCTGTTTAAATGACATATAAACAAACTTGGCAAACTTATCAAATTTGCCAGATCAACATTCAAATAGAATATTCAAATTCATTTATTGACGAAACATAATTACATCAATAATTTTAACTAGCAGTATATTTTATACAGTATAAAATTGACTAATCTTAGTTAACACTAATTTTATTTAATACTTCAATTAATAAAATTGTTACTTAAAGCATCTTGCCATCAATAGAAATTTAAGATCATTTATACGAAATAAAACTTAGATTTCTGTTATTTACTGAAAATTCAAGCTTAAAATTAAATATAATGTTTGTTTTATGGCCCATATGGTGCAACAATGCTTTATTTCAAAGAAGGATCCAACTTGCACCAAATTTTGATTTGAGTATTCATAAAGTTATCTGAAACCAACATGGCAATTCAGTTCAGACATTTAGTTATTAATTTCCCATTATTAAACTTGTGTTGTATTGCATATAATATCATACTTTACATATTACATGTTTAGAAATGAGAAATGAATGTAGAATAAGCTTCAAATGTATGCTGCCGTTTGAATTGAATTTAAATCGAGGTGATAACGAAATGGAATGAATTCAAATTTGAAATGCAGAAGCTATAATTAAAATTATATTCAAAAACTCACACCATTTGAAAAAATAAATAGCACTTTCTGTTTAAATGACATATAAACAAACTTGGCAAACTTATCAAACTTGCCAGATCAACATTCAAATAGAATATTCAAATTCATTTATTGACGAAACATAATTACATCAATAATTTTAACTAGCAATACATTTTATGCCGTTTAAAACTGACTAATCTTAGTAAACACTTAAAATTGTTACTTAAAGCATCTTGATCAAAAATTTAAGATCATTTATATAAAATAAAACTTAGATTTCTGTTATTTACTGGGAAATTCGAGCTTAAAATTAAATATAATGTTCGTTTTATGGCGCTTAATTTCAATAAAAGGGTCCAACTTGCACCAAAATTTGAGTATTCATAAAGTAATCTGAAAACAGCATGGCAATTCAGTTCTTGTCAAACTTATCAAACTTGCCAGAATATTCAAATTCATTTATTGACAAAACATAATTACATCAATAATTATAACTAGCAATACATTTTATACAGTTTAAAACGGACTAATCTTATTTAATACTTAAATGAATTAATTACTTACTTAGTTACAAATAACACCATAAAAGTGCCAAATTTAAGATCATTTATATGAAATATAGGATTTATATGATTTGAGTATTCATAAAGTAAAACAATATGGTCAACATTTATATGGAAAAATGACAATTCACTTCAGACATTGTTACTAAATTTTCCTTTACTAAACATGTATTGTATTTCTTGTAATATCATATACAGATTTTTTTTTGTTTATATATATATATATATACATTTATTACACTATTAAATCAACTGTTAATGGTAATGAAAACACAGTTGTTCATTGTTTGTTCATGTAGTTCACAGTGCATTAACTAATGTTAACAAACACAACTTGTGATTTTAATAATGCATTAGTAAATGATAGAATTGACTTTAACTGAGATTAATAAATGCTGTTCATGTTAACTAATGAACCTTATCACTGTGATCATTTATATGAAATGAAACTTAAATTTCTGTTACTTCATAGGAAATTCAAGCTTAAAATTAAATATATTATTCGTTTTAAGGCCCACGGTGCAACAACACATAATTTGACAGAAGAATCTAACTTCCCAACTAACTACTGTAATTTAGCAAAAAAGGATCATGTTCTGCAACAAACACAATTAAGCAAATGAGATACTATTTTGATCATTGTGTATTCCCAATAGTTGCAGTCGATCTGTCAGGGTGTTGCGTTTTATCCCAGATGCTGTCAGCGCTTCAGTTTATCTTGATAAGCAGGTGATAGCACTCATCTGTCATTCCAGCGCACTGATGTTGCTAATTAAAAATGTAAAAACTAGGACAGAGAGAAACTCGACATATGAAGTTTAAAGCCAGGTGGGTGACTTGGCAAAGACAGAATGCTGTCAAACAAGGATCACGTTCACGATTTAATACTCTAACATTATCCTACAAACTTGTACGTGACTCCCGGAGAACATTTTCGTCTAGATTTGGATGGCTCGTGTTTCACTTAGATTTCACTTTAATTTTGTTTTAAAGGTCCCTCATGTGTATTTTTAACATGCGTGTTATATTTTGATTTATTGTTCTATTTTGATTTATATTAAAAATGTGTCCTTTTTTATTAAATTAACCTTTTAATTAAATAGTTATATTTAATTTAATAAACCGGTAACACTACAATAAAGTGTCATTTAATGTATTAACTAACATGAACAAACAATGAACAATACACGTATTACACAATTTATTAATCTTTGTTAACATAAGTTAATAAAAATACAGTTGTTCATTGTTTGTTCATGTTCTACTTGTGATTTTAATAATGTTTTAGTAAATTAACATTAACTACAATTAATAAATGCTGTAGAAGTATTGTTCTTAGTTTGCGTTAACTAATAACTAGTGAACCTTATTGTAAAGTTATAACAGTTAACTCAAAATTTAAATTAAGTTTTAATATTTCTATATAAATTAAATGATCCTTTTAATTCAATTAAATTACATTTAATTGTTAGGCAGAGTGTTGCATATTTTGTCACATTTTATATAAATCGAATACTTTTTAATTTGAACAAATTAACCTCATTCATTTTTAGGATTTTTACAGATTAAAATATATCTTTTAAATCCATTAAAGATAAAAAAAGGTTTAATTGCAAACAATCTGCAAGTTTAAATGAAATAAAGCAAAGTTGGGTAACACTTTAGAATAGGGAACACTTATTCACTATTAACTACGACTTTTCCCTCAGTAAATTCCTAAGTTGCTGCTTATTAATAGTTAATAAGGTAGTTGTTAAGTTTAGGTATTGGGTAGGATTAGAGATGTAGAATAAGGCTTAATTAGTACTAATAAATGGCTAATATTCTAGTTGTATGCATACTAATAAGCAAGACCATATAATGAAGTGTTACCAAAAGTTGTATTAAATGTGAAATTTCTAGTTTTTCAAGTTGAAAAAACTAAAATAGCAAATATGTGACCCTGGACCACAAAACCAGTCTTAAGTATCACAAGTATATTTGTAGCAGTAGTCAAAAAAAAAGTTGTATAGGTCAAAATTATTACTTTTTATTTAATGCCAAAAATCATTAGGATATTAAGTAAAGTTCATGTTCCATGAAGATATTTTGTAAATTTCTTACTGTAAATATATCAAAACTTAAATTCTGATTAGTAATATGCATCACTAAGGACTTAAATTGGACAACTTTAAAGGTGATTTTCTCAATATTTAGATTTTTTTTGCACCATTAGATTCCAGATTTTCAAATAGTTGTTTCTCAGCCAAATATTATCCTAACATTAATGGAAAGCATATTCAGCTTTTAGATGATCTATAAATCTCAATTGCAAAAAACTGACCCTTATGACTGGTTTTGTGGTCCATGGTCACATATAATCTTTGTTTTATTTGCAAATTTGACAATCAGTGCTCTTAAATTGTTTAAAATTGGCTATATATACCAATAAATTAGCTGTTTTTACCAAATCATGTTATTTATGTAACTTTAAAATGATTAAATCAACATGACTACATTATTACACAGTTATTACACAGTTATTACACTGGATTGAAACAATGTTAGTAAATTAATCTTGTTAATAAAATAATTTATGAATTTTACAATATAAATACTGTTATTTTTCTGTGTATTAACCAAACCAAAGTAACTTTTGGCTGTGCTTACAAAATATATAATTGTTTTTCGTTTTATACATGGTGCAGCTCATCTGCTATGTTAGTATGCGTATAGAAACTATATTGGATGCATCGGATGGGGAGGCACATCCCATTTGGGAATGGTTTCATCCATAAGGTGTTAGTTCACGTAACATCGCCCTCCCTGTTTTCCCTTCACACACTTTTGCGAAGCACATGTGACACTTCATCACTCCAGCCGCCATTCCAGGCCAAATCAGCCTGCGAGAGCAGCACGCATTCATGGCAAAGGGAACTACAGGCGGCTAGCGAACGCAAAGCCCTGCCGGATCCGAGCAGAGGCTGTTATAAACAGAGAGAAACACACAGGCTTAAGTGAAGGAACGGTGCGAGGTAAGAGCCAGCGGCCTGCTGATGTGTTGACTGTGTGTTCTGCCATAAATTGTAAAGTGGCTGCCAGGTTTCTTTTGATTTAACGCTCTTTTAAATCTGTTTGTCAAACATCTCAAGGGGCTAATTTAATATTTCCTCTCTAAGTGGCCTGCAGTTGTCAATATGTGAGGAGAAAAAAAGAGGTTTGGAAGATGTTTGGTGTTGCGTTTCAGGGCCAGTTTGAAGTTGTACGCCGAAACAAAGATGTGTGTTGGTTTTGAAGCGATTCTTTGGAAGTTTTTCGCTGAGAGGTTTTGGAGGTTGTTGCGATTTTTGCTTTTTGTGTTTGGTTGTGTTTTTAATGTTTACAGTGTTTATTGTTTGGAAAACTGTGATGTGACCCCAAAAATGGGTTTAATTGAAGATTTATTTTATTTAGTTTAATATGACTGAATCAATCTCACTGTACTGTAAAATTATTATTTTTTTAACACGTTGTAAATGCAAACGATAATTGCAGTGTGTTATATAAAAAGATTATTGGAGTACAAGAAAATACTCTTTCTACTTCACATTTTTTATGGTAAATTCAGTGTGTTACTTGTAGTTTCCTAATAATTGTTTGTGAACTTTACTATGAATTTCTGAGAGAAAATTGTCTCTGCAGCATTTTTTTTCAGTGTACATGGAATTACACTAATGAATAAAAGGACCAGACCAGGTGAAAAAGATGCACTTCATAGTTTTCAATAAAATTCATACAATTTTCTGAAAAGGATTCTTATATTGATTTACCAAAAAAACAAACTTTTTTTTAGTTGCTTAAAAAGGTATTAGCTATATATTGCATTTGAAATAGATTTTTCTATACTTAAAAAATCTTCTATGCTGCCTAAATATAGTAGTAAACATTCGAAGTGGATCAAAACCTTTCATCGAAGTTGTCCTAAAACAAAAACAATACCTTTTTTCGTCGTCTTAGGACAACTTTGATGAACTTTTTCAATCCACTTTAAATAAATAAGAGTCTTCAAATAAGTTTTGTTCTCTGATGAAACTAATTTAAAATGTATAACATTTTAGTAAGTGTGCTAACATTTAAAGCTGAATGCGAAAAGAAACCTTCTACATGCAGTACATTACATTTCGGACACCAGATGCCCTGTAAGCAGTAACTGAATATGTGCGCAACGTTACAAGGTTTGTTGGGATAGACGGCCTTGTCGAAATCTTTATTAGCTATTTGTGTTCAGAAGCTATTTTTATTGTATTTTGAACATTTTATTATTATTGTTGTGATGCATCAAAGAGAACTTGTATGTCTTGAGATATTTTTTGTTTCTACTGCAGATTTTATTCTTATTTAGCTTTTTATGAGTATTGAATAGCAATAACATGGTTAAGTTATGTTTTAGTTAGGGTTAGAGTTCGGGTTAGAATAAAAAGGAAATATAAACGTTTGTTCGCAGTTATTTTGGCATTACGTTTACATAAAGATAAAAATAGCCCTCCAAAAAAGCAATAAATCAGTGTCAGTGTCATGTATTTGAACAAAAATAGAGTAAAAATAAGTAAAACTGTGAAATATTATTATGATTTCATGTAACGATTTTGTGTGTGAATATATTTTAAAATGTAATTTATTTCTGTGATCAAAGCTGAATTTTCAGCATCACTACTTCAGTCTTCAGTGTCACATGATCCTTCAGAAATAATTCTAATATGCTGATTTTGTGTGTGTGTGTGTGTGTGTGTGTGTGTGTGTGTGTGTGTGTGTGTGTGTGTGTGTGTGTGTGTGTGTGTGTGTATATATATATATATATATATATATATATATATATATATATATATATATATATATATATATATATATATATATATATATATATATATATATATATATATATATATATATATGGACCCTGGACCACAAAACCATTCATAAGGGTCAATTTTTCAAAATTAAAATTTATACATCTTCTGAAAACTAAATAAATAAGCTTTCCATCAATGTATGATTTGTTATGACAATATTTGGTTGCAAACTATTTGAAAATCTGGAATCTGAGGGTGCAAAAAAAATTGGTATTGAGAAAATTGCCTTTAAAGTTGTCCAAATTAAGTTCTTAGCAATGCACATTACTAATAAAAAAATAAGTTTTGATATATTTACGGTAGGAAGTTTACAAAAAATCTTCATGGAACATGATCATTACTTAATATCTTAATGATTTTTGGCATAAAAGAAAAAATCATTAATTTTGACCCATACAATGTGTTTTTGGCTATTGCTACAAATATACCCCAGTGACTTACGACTGGTTATGTGATCCAGGGTCAAACTGGCCAAAAATACATTGTATGGGTCAAAATTATAGATTTTTCTTTTATGCCAAAAATCATTAGGATATTAAGTAAAGATCATGTTCCATAAAGATATTTTGTACATTTCCTGCTGTAAATATATCAAAACTTAATTTTGATTAGTAATGTGCATTGCTAAGAACTACATCTGGACAACTTTAAAGGCGATTCCCTCAATATTTAGATTTTTTTTTGCACCCTCAGATTACATATTTTCAAATATTGTATCTCGGCCAAATATTGTCCTACACTAACAAACCATAACTCAAATGGAAAGCTTATTTAATTAGCTTTTGACTGGTTTTGTGGTCCAGGGTCACATTTAGCAGACGCTTTTATCCAAAGCGACTTCTTGTCATTCAAACAATGGCAAAACATTTTTGTTAACGTATTGAAGTGCTGTTAAAGCATTGCAGACTCTCTCCTCTAACTGAGCCATGATGTCATGCATTTCCAGCCAATAAAAGTGCAGCTCTTATAAACTGGAACAGTTGCTTTCGGGACACAGTTGAGGTCGGCGGGGCACGACCTCTGTACTCTTGCCAATTTATCCTGGGATTATCTAGAGATAGACGAAGAGTCCCACAGATTGTTCCTTCCCACGGCCCTGATTGGTGCAAAGACATTGTACACGCACAATGGCGTATAATTATGCTCCACAGATTTTCTGTCCTAAGACGGGCTTGTATTAATTGGCGAAGGGCATTTGATGCCTGGGTCCTCTGCTTATATGAGACGACTCGAGTGCAGAAGCGAGCGGGCAGCTGTGAGAGCCGTATTGGTTTGCGGCGGTAGCTGAGCGTGCTGTGTTGTATGTCACTGGTGTATTTTGGGCGTTTGAGTCATGAAGTTAGGACGACACCGCCGTAATGTCATACAGTCCTCTTTAATGACACAACCATGCAAACAAAATTGCAGACGAAAGTGTTTGTTTATCCATTTTCGCCAATGATAAACATTTTTAATATACTAACCGTGCGCAAATCATTTTTTTTTTTTTAGAGAAAGGAAAACAAATCTGTCGAGCAAATCTATTCAGCATTACTTAGGTGCTATTATCGTTACAATGTTTTCGAAACCCAAACCCAAGAGAGTCAGTCGTCACGTTTACGTGCACTTACGACGTCTGAGATCATTTTATAGCATGCCAACCATAAAGCTAGACTTCTAAAATCCATCACTGGCTCCATCTTAGTCGTGGTATGCTACAGCTGACCAGCTGTTGGGTCTCAACAGCCAGTTGTACCGTAAAATCTAATTTATGTATGTTGTGTCTTGGCCCAAGATTTCCATTACGTTTTCGCATGCCGTTTCCCATGCCAGGTTGTACATGTCTAGTAACGTGGTAATATAAACCCACATTTAAGTACCTGTTTACTGTCCTTATACTGCTGCTTCTGCTTATAACAATAAAATAAAACTGTGTAAACGAATTGGTTCACTCTATTTCCATTTCCTGATAATTTACTCACCCCCATGTCATCCAAGATGTTCAAGTCGCAAAGAAATTAAGGTTTTGAAGAAAACATTCCAGGATTTTTCTTCATGTAGTGGAGTTCAATGGGTTGAAGGTCCAAACTGCAGTTTCAATGCAGCTTCAAAGAGCTCTACACAATCCCAGCTGAGGAATAAGGGTGTTATCTGGTGAAACAATCTGTCATTTTTTAAAAAAAAGTACTTTTTAACCACAAATGCTCATCTTGCACTAGCTGGACTTCACGCATTGAAATTTACAAATCATCTGAAAGCTAAATAAATAAGCTTTCCATCAATGTACGATTTGTTATGACAATATTTGGTTGAGATACAACTAAATGCAAAAAAATAAAAAGTATTGAGAAAATCGCCTTTAAAGTTGTCCAAATGAAGTTCCTAGCAATGCATGTTACTAATAAAAAAATAAGTTTTGATATATTTACGGTTGGAAATTAAAATTTACAAAAAAATCTTCTTAGGTTTACATACTTTTTAACCACAAATGCTCATCTTGCACTAGCTGGACTTGCATTACGTAGTCACGTTGAAATGCATGACGTACCGACCCAGTGTTTACAAAGCGAATGTGCAAAGAAAGTCACAGAAAAAGGTAAAACAGTGTTGGACAATTTCAAAGTTTTGGCCCTAACCTACATTTTTTTTAACCAAAGTACACAGAATAAGAACTAACTGCGGGTTACTTTTTAATAAGAAAATAGTCAATTGTTTTGCTAGAAAAGACCCTTATTCCTCAGCTGGGATTGTCTAGAGCTCTTTGAAGCTTGATCGAAACTGCAATTTGGACCTTCAACGTCTTTTACATAAAAAAAGTAAAACAATGTCGGATGATTTCGAAGTTGGCGGAGAAAATGAGTTTTTCGCCCTACCCTACATAGACTAAGAACTAACCGTGTGTTACTTTTCCATATAGTGGACTTCAGTGGGAATCTTCAGAGGAATAAAGGGTCTTATCTAGCGAAACAATCTGTAATTTTCTAAAAAAAGTAAAGATTTATATACTTTTTAACCAAAAGTGCTCGTCTTGCACTAACTCCACTTCACGCATTATGTAATCATGTTGGAACGCGTGACGTAGGCGGAGTACCGACCCAGTGTTTACAAAGCGAACGCGCAAAGAAAGTCAAACGCCCTTCACAGAAATTTCAATATTTTCTGCCTACCCTACTTTTTTGAACCAAAGTAAACAGACGAAGAACTAACCGCATGTTACTTTTCCATAAAGTGGACTTCAGTGGGAAACAGCCAAGGAATAAGGGTCTTATCTAGTGAAATGATTGGTCATTTAAAAATTAAATAAACAAAGTTTATATACATTTTAACTAAAAATGCTCGTCTTGTACTAACCGGACTTCATAGATTATGTAATAGCTTTGGAACGCATAATGTAAGCGGAAGTACGGACCCAGTGTTTACAAAGGGAACGCGCAAAGAAAGTCAAACATTTTTGCAAGTTGGCGGAGAAAATTAGATGGAGGGGTTTTTTTTGCCCTACCCTACCTTTTTGAACTAAAGTACACAGACTAAGAACTAACCGTGTGTTACTTTTCCATGTAGTGGACTATAGTGGGAATCAGCCAAAGAATAAGGGTCTCATCTAGTAAGACAATCAGTCATTTTCTTAAAAAAAAAAAAATTCTATACGTTTTAACCAAAAATGCTTGTCTTGCACTAGCTGGACTTCACGCATTATGTAATCACTTTGGAACATGACGAAGGCTTAATTACCAGCTCAGTGTTTACAAAGCGAAGGTGCAAAAAAAGTCAGTCGCCCTTTACAGAAAAAAAGGTAAAACAATGATGTCAGACGATTTTGAACCCACCTTTTCGATGTTCACAGGCGAAGAACTAACCACACATTACGTTTTAAGCAAATGATCGATTGTTTTGCTTGAAAAGACCCTTATTCCTCAGCTTGGACTGTGTAGAGCCCTTCGAAGCTGAATCGCTTTTTTACAAAAAAAGGTAAAACAACGTTGGACGATTTTGAAGTTGGCGGAAAATGAGATGAAGAGTACCTTTTTAAAAAAAACCTACCTTTTTAAACCCACGTACACAAAGAACTAACCATGTGTTATTTTTTAACATATAGTGGACTTCAATGGGAATTAGCCAAGGAATAAAGGTCTTATCTAGCGAAACGATCTGTCATTTTCTGAAATAATAATAATAAGAAGAAGAAGAAGATAAGACCCCTATTCCTCGGCTGGGATCATGTAGAGATCTTCGAAGCTATATCGAAACTGCAATTTGGACCTTCAACCCACAGATCCCCATTGAAGTTCCCTATACAGAGAAAAATCCTGGAATGTTTTCCTCAAAAACCTTAATTTCACAGTCTTGGTCGTACTGGGCACGATGATGACATTTATTTTATCTTTTTAAACTTCCATCCCAACCCAATCAATTCCTCAAGGCTAAAATCATGTCCCACCCTACATATTTTCAGCATATTATATTAGTACTAACCGTGTATGCACTCTAGCAGTTGGTTAGCCTTGCTTGGCTCCTACTGTGTAATGTCATTGACAGATGAGAGTCACTGTATCCCTGCATAAATATCAGGAGTGCTTGAAACAGAGGGGGCCTGGTTGCCAGTTTCTCGCTGCAACTCTATATTCATTAAACTAATGCTCGAAATACTGATGTAGCCATGTGCTTTGGGTATAGATATTTTGGTTTGTTCTTACACATTCAACCAGGGGTATGTTCCAGTCGCCAGCAGTGCCCTGTGAAGCACTTCAGCGTGTCTTCGCGCAGACATGATACATCATCAGCCCTATTCCATTACACTATTGCATACCGAGCGACAATGGAAGGCATTATTATTGCGATATTATGCGCTTTGTACTGGGATGTTTTCTCACCTGTAAACGTTGCATTCAAACCTCCATCCAAACACCTCTTATTGTGTCACTGGTTAGCCTCAGGTGGGGTCTATGCTATTAAAACTGCCTTGCTATTGCTAGCCTCTCCGAAATCTCCAACCCTACCTTTAACAAGAAACCGATAGGAAGATTTGTGTAATGAGTAGACAAAAAGCTTATCTTATTATCTTCTGGTCTAAAGAAAGAAGGGATAACTTATTTAGATC
Source organism: Cirrhinus molitorella (assembly GCA_033026305.1). NCBI lineage: Eukaryota > Metazoa > Chordata > Actinopteri > Cypriniformes > Cyprinidae > Cirrhinus > Cirrhinus molitorella. Next base: position 27,941,228 of record CM065121.1, on the reverse strand, counting down.
CGGCATTGATGTGTGAACTTTACGATCTGGAAAGGCTCCTGTAAGTCCGTGTCATAATCTTAAATGACTCCAGCACTGCTCTGGAGAGGTGCTAATCCCACCAAAAGATTCAGTTGCACAAATTCACATCTGAAAGGATCTGAGGGCCTCCCCTTGTTCCAGCTGTTACTTGACTGCTCATACATAACCTTGGTTTGCATTTGAATCACCTGGAATTTACCTCACGAGGTTAAAGGTCTACAAAATCCTCTGTGCCTTTGAGAAACATTGTTGTTCCCTCTTTCAGCACTATTACAACTTTCCCTTGGGGCTTTGCCACTTATGTCAGCTTTTGGCTTGGAGGGTGTGTGCTCAGCGAGAGTGGTATCAGACTTGCACAGATATTTTGATTGATAGTAGTGCTTGCTAAATTTAGCGAGCATGTGAGCACATTAATCAGTCCACTCACACAGGGGACAGGGAGTCCAAAGTTTCTGTACTCATGTCTAGCCAGGAAGAATCTTTATGAATTGGGCAAAACCCATTTCGGCACCTTGAGGTTTTGCCGAGAACAACACTTTCCATTTTCAAAAGTTCTTACGCAAGTAGTGACCCATGTAACCGTTCTTTAGTTCCTGTAATGTTCTATGCCAACTTTTGAGCTTTAATGTTATATTTTATTGGCCAATTATTATTATATTTACTTAATAGAAATATTAACCAATTGCTTGGTTGATATGAAATGGGAACCATACACTAACAGTCACTTGTGATGTCTAGTTACAGTTGAAGTCAAAAGTTTACGTACACCTTGCAGAATCTGCAAAATGTAAATTATTTTACCAAACTTTACCAAACTATTTTATTGAGTGCTGACCTGAATAAGATATTTCACATAAAAGACATTTCTACAAGAGAAAATAATAGTTGAATTTATAAAAATGACCCTGTTCAAAAGTTTACATACGTTTGATTCTTAATACTATGTTGTTATCTGAATGATCCACAGCTGTGTTTTTTTTTTTTTTTTTTTTTGGATTAGTGATAGTTTGTCCTGAACAGATAAACTGCCTGCTGTTCTTTAGAAAAATCTTTCAGGTCCCACAGATTATTTAGTTTTCCTGCATTTTTGTGTATTTGAACCCTTTCAAGCAATAACTGCATGATTTTGAGATCCATCTTTTCACACTGAGGACAACTGAGAGACTCATATGCAACTATTACAAAAGGTTTAAACACTCGCTGATGATCCAGAAGAAAACGCAATGCATTAAAAGCCGGGCGTGAAAACTTTTGAACAGAAGTATATTTTTTCATTTAGTACTGCTAGTGTTGGGCGATATGGCAAAAAATAGGTAGCAATCAGGTAACAAATTCTCTCTCTCTCTCTCTCTCTCTCTCTCTCTCTTTTTTTAGAACATTTGACAGATTCTCACTTTTTTTAACATTTAACTACAGTACAACGTGATTCAAGTAACCTTTTCTTTATTAACCCTCTAGTTAAAGAAAATTCTATTCCAAGTGCACCACACAAGAAGTTGTCAACATGGTGTAAATGTTAAACAAATCATTTAAATATTTTGCAGAAAAGATGATGAACTACAACCACATTTTTTACACACTTGTCTTATACATATTATATGTTCAGAAATAATGCGAGGAAAACACTCATCTCAAAATCTCAAAAGTCAAGGTAATTTAAGTTCAAAATGACTAAAGGTATAACACCAGCAATTAATAACTATAAATCTTCTGTAAAAACAATGAACAGCAGCTTTCAGTCTGTCACCATGATGCAAAGATGTAATAGGTCAGTAGTAGGTTTTTTATTTGATTGTGCTGCTTTTCCATTTGTTTTTTCTGTGTAAAAATAGACACGTTTGGCTGTCAACGGCATTCTAAAACGTGACGCTCAAGTTAAAAAAATTTGCTTGTATGATTTCCTATTCCACTGCATCAGTGAGCATTTGAACCTTCTGTAATAGTTGGGTATGAGTCTCTCAGTTGTCCTCAGTGTGAAAAGATGGATCTCATCTCATCTGATCATACAGTCATTGTTGGAAAGGGTTCAAGGGTTCAAATGCTGAAAGACCAAAGAATTTGTGGAACCTAAACGATTTTCGTGAAGAACAGCAAGCAGTTTAACTGTTCATGAAAAACAGGGAACTCATCAACAAATATCACTAAACGAAAAAAAAAACACAGCTATGGATCATTCAGGTAACAATACGGTATTAAGAATCAAGGGGATGTAAACTTTTGAAGTGGGTCATTTTTATAAATTCAACTATTATTTTCTCTTGTGGACTATATGTATCTTATTCAGGTCAGTACTAAATAAAAAATAACATGCAGTTTGTATGATCCCTGATTAAGATTTTGCAGATTCTGCAAGGTGTATGTGAACTTTTGACTTCAACTGTATTATTGCATACGTTTAATTGATGAACGTTTTTATGTCTCTCCACAGTACCTCAGGAGAAAAGCTTGATAAGTCAGCTCCTCTGGCTGGTGTTCATGGTGGAGTGGCTCAGAACCTTCTGCTGAGTCCTGCCAGTCTTCAGCTGGCTCAGCTCCAGGCCCAGCTCACCCTTCACCGCCTCAAACTCGCCCAGACCACCAATACTGCTGCCGCAGCCACTGTCCTAAACCAGGTTCTTTCCAATGTGGCCATGTCCCAACCTCTCTTCAACCATCTTCGGGGTTCCAGCATGGCCCAGGCCCACAGTGGGGCCTTTCCACCTCCACCCATAGCTTTCCCACCACCAAATGCAGCACTGGGACAACTGGTTGGTGGTGGCTTTGCCACAAATCCCACTGGAATCAGGCCCACCAACTACAGTGGGGTGTCCAACCAAAAAGCTAGCCAGCACAATGATTTCGGCAAAAAGGCTGGAACGTATTCGACAGACACGGACCGTCGCATGCAGTTCGGATATCTGGGAGGGGCTTCGGTGGTCACTAGTAAAGCATGTGATGGAGCACAGTTTGGCGGAGCCTCTACACAACCCAGAAACAACGTCCACAACAGTTTTCAAAGAGACTTCTACACCTCGGAAGCACCGGTACAACAAACTGGTTTCATGGGAGGAAACAATGAGCAAAATCTAGGATCTAAGGATCAGTGGAAAGGTCCAATCAACTTGGGGAAGATGGATATAGGTACAGGAACTGGTTCTGCTGGTTGGGTACCACCTGGACCAGGGTTTGTGGCTCAGAGAGCAGAGTTGTATAACCCTGAGGAACCCACAGCAGATCCGAAGTTCAACTCAACGTGTGGTCCAGGGATTGGCCCACCCCTTGGGCAGCAAGGAGGATTTCAACAGCAGCCAAAGGTTTCCCAGGGTGAGGAGGGGGTGACCCTGCAATTACAACCCCACCAGTTCAACGACTATCACGGGACAACACCTTCGCACCTACCCCACCAGTGCACCATTTGTGAGAAGAAGGTTTACAACCTGAAGGTGAGTAGATCTGGCTTGTTGGTTGAGATTGAAGGAAACGGCCCATTCACACCAACCTCAAACATGGATTAGCATGTACACTTACCAATGTGATGTGTTTTCAACTACTCAGAATGTTGATTGAATCAGACACCGTTTAAGACTCCATTGCCACCTGTTAGCACTGTCCATTCGAGATCATATCACATGACCCTGTTTATACTTATATACGTATAACAAAGACGGATCTTAACACTAGATGTGACAGAATCAACAATTTGCAAGACAAACCTCACAAGACTCTTTACTATTGTCCTACATGTGCCAAATATATGCTAAGCTTTGAATTCTGCTCATGAGCTGTGTACCGTGCACCCAGTACACAGAATTGAGATCCAGTTGTCCTCGACAGCAACAACTGTTTTTTTTTCCAAATATTTCTGCAGAACTGAGAGGGTTTTCGTGATACTTGTCTAAAATGGGCTCATTGGTTACACTAGGGTGTGAATGCTTTTGTGGCAGCTGGCATGTGTCGAGTGGAGGCAGGTTTAGAGGGGGCGAGAACGCAGTTGTTCTGCAAGAGTTCGCCGTAATCGTATTCGTCCTCTACTGTTGCTCGCTTTTTCTCTACTGCGAACGACTAGCTTTTTAATTGGCCCAGGTTGCGGCTACGGCAGGGGAATCTCTCACTCTCATAGAGAAGGCTCATGGTGAAGTCTATCTGACAGGGGTATCGTGTGTGTGTGTGTGTGTGTGTGTGTGTGTGTGTGTGTGCTGTTTTCAGGACTGGGACCAGCATGTGAAGGGCAAGTTACATCTTCAGAACTGTTCGCTCTACACCGAAAGGTGAGTACAAAGGAAAATACAATTTGTGTCAAGTTACAACATTCGTCAATTGTGAGGTAGTGTATTTTTAAGCGTCCTATAATGGTGATAATCAACCAGCAAACACTGATGCATGGGTGGCTACAGCTAACCTGGTGTAGAAACTGGACACTTTTAAAGGGCTTGTTTGTATATGGTCTATTTTGATCCTTGCTACGTACCGGTCATCGCCTGTGATACTCTTGTTAACCATTTTTATGAGTACAGCCTATCTCCGTATTAAACACAGAGTTATTTTATAAAGAGTCTTCTTCCATATAGAGAGGGTTATGACCTGAATTCGAGCTGTGTCATAAGATATAGTCGGACCAGATGCACTGGGATTTAGGATCTAAATGCAGTGCTGTCCCTTCACAGCCCGACGCTCGGAGCGGTGCACTTTCCAGTGTCGTCTGAAGGATGTCTCAACATGGCATTGAGTAACACTATGGCGTACACGTCGGCTGCCAGTCAAGGTAAGTCAAATCTCCTAATTTGTCCTTCAGTGTAAGTGCTGAAAATTCAGGAGACTGGAAGTGCCAGGACGTGATTTTAGTCTATTTTTAGGGCTGTCAGTACAGTGGCGGGGGAGTGGACTGTCTACAGACTGGTACACTGAGTGACGTGTGCTAACACCAGTTTTTGTGTTTGTCGGAAACAATCGAGAAAACTTTTCACTGGTCAACTGCTTAACCCTTTTACAGATTAGACTTTTAGGCTGTTTACATACAGTTGAGGCCAAAAGTTTACGTACACTTTGCATAATCTGCAAAATGTTAACTGTTTTACCAAAATAGGTTATTTTTTGTTTGGTAGCGACTTAAAATCAAAATACTGTGTTGTTACCTGCATGACCCACAGCTGTGTTTTTGTTTAGTGTGATAGTTGTTCATGAGTCCCTTGTTTGTCCTGAACAGTTAAACTGCCTGCTGTTCTTCAGAAAAATCCTTCAGGTCCCACAAATGATTTGTTTTTTCAGTAATTTTGTGTATTTGAACCCCTTCCAACAATAACTGTATGATTTTGAGATCCATCTTTACACACTGCAGACACCTGAGGCACTATTATGCGACTATTACAGAAAATTCAAACACTCACTGATGCTTCAGAAAGCGAAACAATTCATTAAGAGCTGGGGGTTGAAAACTTTTTGAGTTTGACTTATTTTGTTTTTTGGGAAACATGTATCTTCTGTAGTTTTTGAAGGGCAGTATTAAATGAAAAAAATATATGATATTTAGGCAAAATGTTCACATCTTCATTCTGTTCAAAAGTTTTCACCCCCTGGCTTGGAAAGGGTTCAAATACACAAAAACGCTGAAAAAAGTATTTGTGGGACCTAAAGGATTTTTCTGAAGAACAACAGGCAGTTTAACTGTACAAACGACTCATGAACAACTATCACTAAACAAAAAAAGACAGCTGTGGATCATTCAGGTAACAACACAGTATTAAGAATCAAGGGGATGTAAACTTTTGAACAGGTATTTTTTTTTTTTATAAATTCAGCTATTGTTTTCTCTTGTGGACTATATGTAAACATCTGTTATGTGAAATATCTTATTCAGGTCAGTACTAAATAAAAAAAAAAACATTCATTTTGTATGATCCCTCTTATTTTGCTAAAATTAACATTTTGCAGATTCTGCAAGGGGTATGTAAACTTGACCTCAACTGTACTAGCGCATTAAATGTAGTCTTTGAAAAAATATTAATGATTCATCTTGTACTCTGAGATGTAACTAGTTTTGTCCAATATGTTGACAAAACATGTTCTACCTGCCATCGATTAGCATTAGCACGATGCAAAACACAGTTAATCTGTGTGTCTTTAGTTATGCTAACACTCTTACTTTTTAATTCAGTTTCACTTACTTAAAAAAAAAAAATATATATATTCTTTTCCAAGTATCATTTGGTTGCAAATTAAGTGGAATAGGAAATACATCAACACACATACAAAAATACTTTAGTCAAATTGTTTAAAGGGGTATGACAATTTGCTGATTAGATGTACAGTAATCAACATTTGAAGTGGATCAAAACTGTTCATCAAAGTTGTCCCAAAAAAACAATACTCATTCTTGTTTCTGACAATTTTGTTTAACTTTTTTGATCTACTTCAAATGTTGACTACTATATTCTACACAAGTGTTGTCACCTTTTATTATTAAAAAAATATGTGTTTGAATCTGAAGTGTTGTTTCCTGTTTTCTACAGATGTTTCGACTGGAAGTGCATCATATTTGCCTGCCACAGCCATGAAGTCATTTCCCCTTGCAGGGGCTGGATTTACTTCGCATCAAGCAGGGGCAAAGGTTAGAACTGGGCAAAAACAGTCAAGTACCACTACCAGTCAAAAGTTTTTGAACAGTAAGATTTTGTTAATGTTTTTTAAAGAAGCCTCTTCTGCTCACCAAGCCTGCATTTATTAGATCCAAAGTGCAGCAAAAACAGTTACATTTTGAAATATTTTTACTATGATTTACTAGATTTTAAAATGTAATTTATTCCTCTGATTTCAAAGCTGAATTTTATTATCATTACTCCAGCCACATGTTCCTTCAACAATCATTCTAATATTCATATCTTCTTCTCAAAAACATTTATTATTATTATTATTATTGTGTTGAAAACACCTTAGTGTTAGTAGATTTTTTTCAGGTTGCTTTGATGAATAGAAACAGCATTTATCTGAATTAGAAATCTTTTGTAACATTATAAATGTCTTCACCATCACTTTTGATCAATTTAAAGCATCCTTGCTAAGTGTAATATATAATGATTTCTGAAGGATCATGTGATGCTGAAGACTGGAGTAATGATGCTAAAAATTTAGCTTTGATCACAGGAATAAATTACATTTGAGATTCAAGCAGAAAGCAGTTGTTTTAAATGGTAAAAATATTTCACAATATTACTGCTTTTGCTGTTCTTTGGATCAAATAAATGCAGGCTTGGTGAGCAGAAAATCTATTGACTGGTGGTGTGTTTTAATTAAGATTCACATGATATTTGGTGTTGACTTTTTAAGAAACGTGAAATATTTGAGGTCTTTATTTGTGAATGTTTGCTGGCTTATCTCATAGCATTGTTCTTACCGCCTTTAGCCCACAGGGTTTGTAACAAAGCCAAGAGTGTTGAGATACAGAGCGCACTATATTTAGGTCTCACTATTTCGTTGACTGACAGATTACTTAGTGCTTATTATCACAGTCTAACGGTTATTATTCGAAGGACAACTGAGCCATCTTCACTGCTACACCTCGTTGGAAGCATTATTTCGGCTCAGTCACTGCTTACATATAAGAGTGCAGTTCGGTAGCATTAATGTGGGATTGTTTCTATATCTTCTGAATCAAACTTTCCAGCACAACTGGATTTTTTTCTAGCTAAATAAAAAGGGGCAGACCATGCTTAGTTCAGGCAGTTGTTGTGTTGTCAGGCCGCCGTAATGAGGTGGGAATGACTCAGGCCAGACCGATGGTCCCGCGTTTTTGTTGTCCAAGGACTTTATTTAGCTGTGTGATCAGCCTCCGGATTTATCTTTTTGCCAGACCTGCCAGCGCTTGGTGATTAGAAAACAAAAAACTGCCACCCGTGATATAAACAGTGTTGGGAAGGTTACACAAGTTACCCTGTTTAATTAGTGTAACTATTTCAGTCACTTTATTAAAGTAATGTAACGGATTACATTTGATTACTTTTCTAGACAGTTTTCAACTGTTAATCATGTTCAATCCTTCATCACTTGAATTAATATTTTAACAATTTAATTTTAAAGCACAATAGCAAATACTATTGCTTTATTATTTGATTACATTTTCAAATCTAATTTGGGAAAGCTGCTCGAAAAACATTTCTAATTATGAGTGTTAAAAACGTAATATTTTTGTAGAAACGAATGTCGTTTAAGGATACTTTGAATATTTTAGCATTATTAACCTCTTCACTGTCACTTTTGATCGATTTAATGCTTCCTTATTTTATAAAACTATTGATTTCTTTATAAAAATTACGCTTATAACTATACATACACCAGTCAAAAGTTTTTGAACAGTAAGATTTTTAATGTTAAAAGTTTAAAGAAGTCTCTTCTTCTCACCAAGCCTGCATTTAATTGATCCAGAGTACAGCAAAAAAATGTAAATATTTTTACTAATTAAAATAACTATCCTTCTAGGTGAACATATTTTAAAATGTAATTTATTCCTGTGATTTCAAAGCTGAATTTTTAGCGTCATTATTCCAGTCACAGGTTTCTTTGACGAATAGAAAGTTCAGAAGAACAGCATTTATCTGAAATAGAAATGTTTGTAACATTATAAATGTCTTTATCATCACTTTTGATCAATTTAAAGCATCCTTGCTAAATAAAAGTGTTAATTTCTAATAAACAAACCAAAAAAATCTATACTGACTGCAAAGCTTTTAAATGGTATAGTCAGTGTATAATAAATGCTCATCTGTGGATCTTTCTATTCATCAGAGAATCCTGGAAAAAAAATGTACTCAACTGTTTTAAATATTGATGATAATAATTTTGAGTTGCAAATCAGCATATTAGAATGATTTCTGAAGGATCATGTGACAGCTTTAAAATCACAGGAATAAATTGCGTTTTAAAATATATTCAAATAGAAAACTGTTATTTTAAATAGTACAAATATTTCAAAATATTACTGTTTTTGCTGTACTTTGAATCAAATAATTTCAGGCTTGGTGAGCAGAAGTTACTTTAAAAAACATCATAAACCTTACTGTTCAAAAACTTTTGACTGGTAGTGTATACATATATATAGTATTTATATCAAGTATTTTATTCATTGTTATAATGCATCTCTGCATTATTCTTGTCATCTCTTTGTCTTCTGACAGTCTATTTTTCATTTCATCTCTAATGCTTGTTCTTTATTTGCATGAACTGTAGTAATGTGAGTCGCGCTCGGACAGACGGCAAAGTGTGACTGATAAGTCCTCACATGTGGACAGCGCGAAGCATTGTTTCGGATTAGAAACTGTGACCTTGCACAGACGTCTGCCACCTATAATTGAAACCATGTCCTGTGCAGGACGGTATTTTATCCGCTTGCCAGCTTGTGGATTCAGAGACTCACACAAAGATTCTTGATGGCGGTCTTTTTAGCCAAGTTATTTATGATTTAGTCCACTGGAGAGGGCTAATGTTAGCTCCTATTAAACCCACCTGTTTTACAGCTGCTTTACATTGGCGGTGCTTTTATAACTCTTTTAGTTTATCATGCCAAAGGATGCACAGACTCAGACTGTGTTTTTGAAAAAATTGCGGTTGTTGTTTTTGTCGAAAAAAAAATCAAACCGTTCAGACAATAATGTGTTCCAGGACTGAGGCTGGGAATTCAATTTCAGCCCACAGAATCGTAACCTGATCTTTGAGGGATAAAGGCTTCCTGATGGAGGGAATGCCTGGAAATTTGGAAAGCGCATGCTATAGATTTCAAATGAACCTGTTTCAGGGTCTGTGTAAGGCAGTGTAAACCCTAGATAAGCAAGCAGATGCATCTGTAGTGTGATACGGTGTTAGGCATCGCTAGATCCCCAAAGAGAATGCATTTCGTTCGACTAATTTATGATGTGCTCACAACAAATCTCTTGTCATTGTCTCAGTGGACATTCATTTTAAAGCACTACTGCATTCTGATGTATTTAAAAGAAGAAAAGAAAAGAAATTAAGCTCTGTCACTATGTGACAGCTGTTAGCATAGACCACAACTGAAACATTTTAGCTTTGTGGAAACCTTTAAATTTACCAACCTGGTCTCAAGACAAAAGCGTACCTGTTGAAACGTTTTCATGAGACACAAAATACATACCAATGAGTGCATATCACTGCGGCTTCCAACAGAAATGTCCACTAGAGGCAGTAAAACAGCGAGCACTTGTAATCATTTTTCTTACACGGTTATGATTACAGCCAGTGTTGGGGGTAACGCGAGTTACGTAATCAGATTACTTTTTTCATGTAACTAGTAAAGTAACGCATTACTTTTTAATTTACAAGAGTTACTTTTTCAAAAAACACCAGTTACTTTTTGTTTCCTTTATGTGTTTAATCACATTTTATTAATAAATGTCTTTTCTGCTGACCTTTGTTGATCCAGTTCAACCATACTAATAAGCAAAACTTACTTTAGATTAACTAACATTTGTGCTTCATTTTTGTCATTGCCGAAGAGTGTTGAATTTCCTTCTCCTACAGTTTCACTGTACAGACATGAATTTACTTTTCCTTAAGCCTTAGGCTTATTTATTTCACCTTTTGTTGTCAAAGGGCTTTTACATTGCTAAAAATACTTTTTTTTTATATTAAAAACAAAAAAGCAAGCCCTGCCCGGATTTAAAAAGTAATTTGTAACACATTACTTTCCATAAAAAAGTAATTAAGTAATGCAATTACTTTTAAAAGTAACTTGTTGATATGTTGGGTACGAATCCCGTGAAAAACGTCGAAAAACAAGCTAACAAGTTTTTACGTCACATTCACTTTTGTTCATGCTATCGGGTACTACTATAGGTGTAATGCAGATGGTACGTTATTTTAAAGCGTCACGGAGTATTAGTGTTATAGTGCCACATGACAGACATTTCAAGTCAGAACTGCGGTGACACGTACAAAAACAACATGAAACGTACCATATGTATGTACGAAAACGAACACTATTTAATTGCCACTCAGTGGATATTTCTGTTGGAAACTGTAGTGAATATGCAGTGTTGGGGAAAGTTACTTTTAAAAGATGCATTACAATATTGCGCTATTCCCTAAAAAAGTATCTAATTACGTTACTTAGTTACTTTTTATAGAAAGTAATGCATTACATTTTAGCTCATGTAAAAGCCCTTTTACACCAAAATGTTAAATGAATAATCATCTTCAGCAATGAGAGAAATTAAGTACAAATGTTAATCTAAAGTAAGTTTTGCTTATTAGTATGGATGAAATGGATGTGTTGCATATCACAAAACTAGTCATATTTACTAGTTAATAAATAAAGATAATTGGAGTATGTTTTGCAAAAAAAAAATAAAAAAACTACTATTTGAGTTTTTCTATAAAATATCTACATTTTATCCAAAGCAATTTGTTAAACCCACAACATTGACACATGTAGAGGATCTAAATAAAATAAAAAGATAGATAGATAGATAGATAGATAGATAGATAGATAGATAGTAGAAAAAATTATTTTATTTAAGATAGCCAAGGTCGTATTTCTCATTTTCATTTATAGTAAGTTGATGTGCTAAAATAACAACTATAAAATTATACATATTCATATCAAAGTTGCATTTATTTGATTAAAAATACAGAAAAAAAATATTATGAAATATTGTTGCAATTTCTATTTTAATATACTTTAAAATCACATTTATTACTGTGATACAAAGCTGAATTTTCCTCAGCCATTACTTAGAAAACTGCGACTTTAAATTGCAGTAATATTTCACAAGTTTAGTTTTGATATCAAATATACGCAGCATATAATAATGAAAATATAAACATTAAAAATCTTACTGATCCCAAACTTTTGAACAGCAGTGCATGTACATATTAAAAACTGAATATTAAAAAAGTTAAAGAAATTAATAAAACTTCAGTTAAAATTAACATTTAAGAATATTAATAAAAACTACAATAGTATGCATCTCGATACTAAAATAACACTTGCCATTTGTAGGTTGATTTCCCATCAAAACGTGATGATTGTATGATTTTGAGATCCATCTTTTCACACTGAGGACAACTAAGGGACTCATATGCAACTATTACAGAAGGTTCAAACACTCACTGATGCTCCAGAAGGAAAACACATGCATTAAGAGCCAGGGGGTGAAAACTTGAAGATCAGGGTAAATGTAACTTATTTTGTCTACTGGGAAACATCTTCTGTAGCCTCTGAAAGGCAGTACTAAATGAAAAAAATATGATATTTAGGAAAAATAAGAAAAATGTACACATCCTCATTCTGTTCAAAAGTTTTCACCCCTCGGCTCTTAATGCATTGTGTTTCCTTCTGAAGCATCAGTGAGTGTTTGAACCTTCTGTAATAGTGGCATATGAGTCTCTCAGTTGTCCTCAGTGTGAAAAGATGGATCTCAAAATCACACAGTCATTGTTGAAAAGTTCAAATACACAAAATGCTGGAAAACCAAAGAATTTGTGGGATTTTTGAAGAACAGCAGGCAGTTTAACTGTTCAGGACAAACAAGAGACTCATGAACAACTATCACTAAACAAAAAAACACAGCTGTGGATCATTCACGTAACAACACAGTATTAAGAATCAAGTGTATGAAAACTTTTGACTCTTATGGACTTTATATGTAAACCTCTTTTATGTGAAATATCGAATTCAGATCAGTACTAAATAAACAATAACATGCATTTTGTATGATCTCTCTTATTTTGATAAAATAATTAACATTTTGCAGATCCTGCAAGGGGGATGTAGCTCTTGTATCTCAGTCACAGCTTTGTACCTTTTTTAGACCAATCATAAAGCGACTTCTTTTGATTGACATTCCGTGCCGGCCAATCGGCAGCAGCCACAGCCCCTCAGGGTTCCGCCGCACAGCCAGAGTTATGTTTCACCCAGCGTTTCAATATAATCACCTTCACTGCCAGAACACTGAGCCACTCAACGGTCTTCGACTGCCTACAATAAGCTGAACCGACTCCAAAACACTAGTGTTGCATTTTACTAGGCCAGCACACAGAAGCCATTCAGAGTAACACTCTGACTTACATATGTATATATAAGTCAGAGGCATAAACAGCCTGTTTGGCAGACTATTTTTGGTATGTGTTTATGGAGACAGACCTAACGTGACCTTTTTGGCACATTTGGGCAAAGGGGAAAAGTCTGGCAGGAAGCCATTCATAGAATTATCAGGAGCTCTGCTCTGGGTCAGCGGCCAGCCGCAGATAAACCCAGAAATCGAGCGTGTCTAGATTAACATTGGTTTAAGGCTTTGGATTCGCGGGTGCTTGCCACATTTGGCAGCGGTTTGAGATCCGGTCTGAGTTCAGTCGTTTACACGGATGACGGGAACGTCACAAGCCTCGCTGCTTTCATTCTTACGAACGGCGCTTATGATAATTAATTGGTTCTCATGCGCTCTGTGGATCTCTGTGGTGCTTACGCTGTAATACTCTCCTCCTATGGTGTGTAAATTGCAGTGTAAACACTGACCCTTGTCTCTGACCCTGTGGCTGAGCGCCTCTCACATTTGCTGCTGTCAGTCACATCCTGCCACCTTCGTGTAGCTTGTTTCTGTTGTAAAAATTTTATTTGACATACTTTTTTAGCGTAGTTAGATTTTAAAAAAAGTCTTTTGTGTTGTCTGTAGAAGAATGTAGATAATTTATGTACATTTTTATTTCATATTGTGGTATAGGAATAATATACGTTACCATACAAGTTTGGTGTAATATTTAATTTTTTAAAAAACAAAAACAAACTTTTATTTATTCAGAAAATTGATTAAAAGTCAGACCAAAGACATTTATAATGTTGTCTATTTAAAATAATAATAATAATAATAATTTTCTGTTAAATAAATCATTTTGAAAATAAAAAAGTCACAATTTTTGACAAAAATATTAAGCAGAATAACTGTTTTTCAACACTGGTAATAAACCGAAATGTTTCTTGAGCAGGAAATCGGGATATCAAAATGATTTCTAAAGGATCATGCGACACTGAAGACTTCTATGGCTTTTAATTTTAAAATCCACTCAAATAGAAAATAGTAGAAATTGTAATATTTTTCAATTTCACTGTTTTTACTGTATCTTTAGTTAAATGAATACATGAAGAAACTTCTTTCAAAAACATTAAAAATGTTTCTGACCGCAAATGTTTGAATGATAACGTAGATTAATTGTATAAAATGTTCTGGTGTAATAATATAATATAGAGTTTTTTATTGACTTCTATTTCTATTTAATTTGCTAAAATTACATATTTACATTTTAGAGACTTTATGAAGTTTTTAAATAGTTGGAATCAATATAATATAAAATGTCAACATTTTTATTATAGGGATATGAGTTTAACACAGAGCTTAACATTTGGAAAATTAAAAAAAAAAAAAAAAAAAACTTTAAGGTTTTCTTTTTAAGAAATGCATTCATTGAGACTACTTTATAAAGGTTAATATAATTCTACAATAAAAATAGAAATTCAGATATTATACCATAAATAAATAAAATCTAAGTAACTAAAATGTTAAAATGCTACTTTAGCTCATTAATCTATATTATACCTAAAATAGAAAATGATTTAATTTCCTTTTCAATATTTTTCTGCATGTAAGTTGCACCACAGAACATACATTTAAAAAATAAAATAAAATAATAAAATAAAATAATTTATAAACAAGCTACTAAGTTTTCATTTTAAGAAACTCTTTGCTTTTTTCCTTTCCATTTTATTAGGTTGCATCAGCCTTTTTTTTTTAAAGCCTTCCAAAAATTATGTTGCATTATATCCAACTATATAATATTAAAATGCATTATTGTCTTATTTTAAAATGTATTATAAAATGTATTATTTCTAAGAATCGAACAGTATAAATAATTTTTTGAAGGTTTTGCATTATTTTTTTTTAATCAAATTCACTTACATTGTTGTACATTTAAATAAAAAAAATTATAATAATAAAAAGTTAAAACTAAAAATATAAATTAGTAAATTAACTTTTGCTGTTGGTTGTTTGTTTGTTCATGTTTAAGTTTTCAATATACTTAATATATATATTTTTTTTTCTGGCTCAGTTATAAATAATACATTTCAACCTGATGTACATTTAGACCAGAGTTGTCTGAACTTTTTAATATGAATGGCAAAAATAATAATAATAATAATAATAATAAAACTTAATTAAGGTCAAAACTAAATGTTGCATTATATCAAACTATTTTATATTTCAATTAAATGCATTTTTGAAGGTTTTGCATATTTTTAAATAAAATTCACTAACATTTGTTTTTTACTTATTGTTTTTATTTCAATAATAATAAAAAAGAAGGTTAAAACAGAAAAAATCAAATTAGACTTGATTTAAAGTTTTCAGACTTAAGTTTATAAATTAATTTCTTCTGGTTTGGTTATAAATAATAAATTTCAAGCTGATGCAGTATGCTAATGTACATTTAGACAGAGATGCCTAAAACTTTAATATAAAGGGCCAAAAATCAAACTTGATTGGGGTCAAAAATGAATGTTGCATTATATCCAGCTATATTATATTAAAATGTATTCATTTATGTAGAATTAAACAAAAGAATATATACATAAATAGTTTTTTTTTATTATTATTATTATTATTATTATTTATTTTTTTTTTTTGAAGGTTTTGCATTGTTTTCTACATTTCAAATTCAAACATAAAAAAGATGAAGTATGTTAAATGTACATTTAGACCAGAGATGCAGAAACTTTTAAAAAAAATGAAGGGTCAAAAATTATGTAATTATATTAAATCTAAAAATTACATTAAAATGGCTTACATTTATTTATTTATTTTTAGAACTAAAAATATAAAAGCATTATTTTTTAATAACTTATCTTGTTTTATTTTTTTTTACATTGCAATGCAAAAATAAAACAAAAAAGTTCAAACAAAATGTATATATAATTAATAATTATGTTAATGATTAAGTAGCATGTTTTTTTTTTCCTTTCTCACAATCAAAGGTCTTTACTCTGTATCATTATTAAGGTTCAATATTGTATTTCAGCACCAGTAGGGGGCATTAGTGAGCACAGCAGGTGATCTGTTTGAACACACATGAAAAAACTACTAGTTAAATGTCCACAAATATTTCGTGTACCTATTGTTGATGTATTCAATTATGTATTCAATTGAACAAAAATGTTTAATACAGAGTATATTATAATCTACTGTGTCCTCTCACAGTTTATTCAGCGCAAAGCGTGTCCCGGTCGCGTCGTGCACATCTGTAATCTCCCGGAGGGCAGCTGCACGGAGAACGACGTTATCAACTTGGGTCTTCCCTTCGGCAAAGTGACCAACTACATCCTCATGCGCTCGACGCATCAGGTACACATCATTTTGACAAGAAAAAAACAAAACAAGAATGGCAATGATACACTATACTGCCAAAAGTATTGGAACAAACCCTTCTAATGAAGGTTTGACTACTTTAGTAGTTTCCATGAGTACTAATCTTAATATTTACGCATATAATGATATTTTAGGGAATTGTGTGCTTCTAATTTTATAGCAAAAGTTTGGACAGGACCTTTTTTTATTCTAACATGACAATGCCTCTGTGTATAAGGCAAGGTTCATAGAAAAATGTTTGATTCAGTCGGTGTAGAAGAACTTGACTGGTCTGCATAAAGCCAAGTCCTAATCCCAGCTGAACACCTTTGGTGTGACTTTAAATCCAGACCTTGAGCCAAAAACTCAGATCAAACACCAATGAGTTGTGCATATGGGTACAGTCATTTTAGACACATCCAAAATTGAAGAAAGCAGTTTTGGAAGTGCCTTTTTCGGTTCTAGAAGGGGGTATCCCAATACTTTTGTTCATATGTTCAGGTGTATATACAAGTCATTGGTGTTTGGTCTGACTTTTTGCTCAAGGTCTGCATTTAAAGTCACACCAGAGGTGTTCAGCTGGGATTAGGACTTGGCTTTATGCAGACCAGTCAAGTTCTTCCACACCGACTGAATCAAACATTTCTCTATTATACACAGAGGCATTGTCATGTTAGAATAAAAAAGAGTCCTGTCTAAACTTTTGCTATAAAAATTAGGACACAATTCCCTAGAATATCATTTTATGCTTAAACATTAAGATTAGTACTCATGGGAATTACTAAAGTAGTCAAACCTGTTCATTAGAAGAACTTTTGGCAACATAGTGTATATCGTCTACAGTTTGCGCTGGGCTACTGCAGGAACAGATTTAGACAAGCGCTTTATGTACTTTATCTTCTTACATTTAAACCGTGACACCGATGATGTCTCCATCGGCCCGATTCGTTAATCAAATGTGACTTTTTGATTGGTCCTGTTAGTACAGACTGGATCCGATTCTGGGTTTGTTGCCAAGTTCGACATGTGCCTGAAATGCCTGGCGTTGAATTGATCTTGTAACTGTCGCGAAGATTTATTGCGCAGTTAAAAAGAATATCCCGAAGATCTTTTCGGATCACATTTGACACATTTTATGTTGCGCGCGTGCTTCAGGCTTTTCTGGAGATGGCGTACGTGGAGGCGGCGCAGGCCATGGTGCAGTACTACCAGCTGCAGCCGGCTCAGATCAACGGACAGAAGCTGCTCATCCGCATGTCTAAGAGATACAAGGAGCTGCAGCTGAAGGTATAAGGGTCGTCTTGGTTCAGCGTGATCAAGGCATTCGAACAAACCCTGTTTAAAGTGTTTCCCTTTCTGTTCCAGAAACCAGGTAAAGATGTTGACTCTATAATCCAAGACATCAATTCCCAGAGAGAGAGAGACGAGATGCATGAGACCGACAGGTGAGACCAGAACACATTTGCACATTTTGTATTAAAAGATCTATAATCTATAATTTTGACCCATACAATGTACTTTTGGCTATTGCTACAAATATGACCTGTGCTACTTGGACTATAGCCTCAAAGAATGCATTTCTGAAAAAGAAAACCTTAAGAAGTTTGTTTAGAAAGTTTTGTTTGTAATTTTTGGAGGGCATCAATTAACAAAATGTAAAGCTGATACCACTGACATAATATAAATATTTCTAATATTTATAAATTATATATTTTATTTTTCCAAATCGAAGTCCTATAAATTATTTTATTTTATTTATTAAAAAAACACCTTAATGACTGTTTTAATATAATATGCATATGATATTAAATTTACCTTTATAATATAATTAATTCATAATATAATTAACCTTTATAAAATAGCCACAGTAAATTAATTTCTTAAAAGGAAAACCTTTTTTTATACATTTTATTTTAAAATTTAATTATCGGAGGGCATCAATTAACAAAAGTAAAGCTAATGCAATCAACATAACATAATGAAAAAGTCAGTGAGTGAATTTCTCAAAAAGAAAGCCTTATTAGGAAGTTTGTTTATAAATTATTTTATTTTATTTTTCCAAATCGAAGTCCTCTGGTGCAACTAACATGCAGAAAAGAAACACATTGAAAAGAAAATAAAATCACACAGAGAATCTCTGCAGGCCTTTATAACTCAGTTTTAATATAATATAGAATTATGAGCTAAATTGACATTTTCTATTTTAGGTATAATATAGATTAATTAGCTAAAATGGCATTTTTACATTTTAGGTACCTTCTAGAGTTTTTTTTTTTTATTTATAGTATACATTCCTGTTTTTAATGTGGACTTTTTTCTAACCTATTTTTTTCTATTTTCTTTTTTTTTACAGATTATTATTTTTTAAGTTAATTAGTTAATATTGCATTTTTTAATTTGTAGGTAATTTCTAGAGTTTCTATGTATGGTATATAATATTATCTAATATATAATGTTATCTAAAAATATATATTATTGAATATAGTATTTATCTAAAATATAATATTTATCTAAATATCTTTTTTTGTTTTACTCTATTATCTATGAATTTCTATTATTATACATTTTTATCATTTTTTTTATTATAGACTTGTGTTAACTTTTATAAAATAAAATATTATGTAAAAATATTAAGTTATATAAAATCTTAAGATACCTAAAATATTTCTGTCAGATAATTTGATTAAAAAAGTTAGTTTAGGTTGTAAAATGTCATTGTGAGCATCTAAAGGATTCAGTTATATTTATTAATTAATAATTTGTGATGTTTGTTAAAAAAAAATACATTTTACCTTGAAAAATGTATTAAAAAACTTAATAAAAGATTAAGTTCTGCATGCTTACATGTCTTCAATGTGTAATTATTATAATTTTTTTATTTGATGCTTATTTGTGTCACATGACATTTCATATATTTTTTTTATGGTATAAAAGCTATAGCTGTATAAAGCCAACAAATACTACATTTCTAAAAACCTATCAGATGTGTTTTAAACTAGACTTTTCCTTTTCTTTATAATTGTTTCAAAACTTCTGTTGTTTTTGTGCAGGTACCTGCCAGAACGTGCCAGATCACGCAGTCCAGTCAGTCGTTCTCTGAGTCCGCGCTCACACAGTCCGAGCTTCACTTCCTGTAGCTCCGCCCACAGTCCACCGGGTCCGTCCTGCCGGCCTGACTGGAGCAACGGCATGGGGCCCCGCCGGCCCTCCTGGGACTGGACGCCCCATTCCCGTGGGGACGAGGACCCCCGTGAGAGAGACGACTGGAGGAACGATGATGAAGAGAGGCCTAATGGATGGCTTTCAGAGCGCAGGAAACCCTACCTTAAAACCGGGGACCGGATCAGTCCGCGTATGGGGCCCGGAGACGAGCGGGGCAGGGACTGGTACCCCCGCGGAAGCCCTCAGGGTACATCCTTCTCCTCCTACCACTCCATGGACGACTTTTACAAGAAAGAATCACTGTACAAGACTGATAAACTGAGCAGGCCACAGCATCAGAGACATGAGGGGAAAACGAAAAGAAGGGAAGGTGGCGATTATCACAGACCTCGACACTCAGAGTCAGACGTGACGGACGACACAAACACAAACAGGATAGCTGAAGACAGAGGACGCAGCAAGAAGCCGAGCCGGAGACAGGACAAAGAGGAGAAAGAGTCTGAAAATCAGGCATGTCCTACACATTTCACATATTCAGTATGTGTGAGTTAAGAATTTTAAACATTAAAGGGATAGTTCACCCAAAAATGTAAATTCTGTCATTAATGACTTATCCTCATGTCATTCCAAACCTGTAAGACATTCATTCATCTTCAGAACACAAATTAAGATATTTTTGATGAAATCCGAGAGCTTTCTGACCCTCCATAGACCGCATCAGTACCACCATGTTCAAGGCCCAGGAAATTATATTATATTATATTATATCCAAATGTGACTATATAGCCAATATTTTAATACCACTGCTTTTCTATGTATTACAGAAGGAAGAACATCAAAGAAAAGAAAGATCAGTGTCTCCTCATAACAGCAAACCTATAGAGTCGTCAAAGTGTGACAGAGATGGTGACAGTGAGGTAAACAATTGTTCATTAATTCATTCATCTGCGTTTTTTTTTTTTAACTATATATAGTAAATATATATATATATATATATAGTAAAAACTGTAATATTGTGGAATATTATTAGAATTTAAAATAACTGTTTTATATGTAATTATATATTTTAGTATGTAATTTATTCCTGTGATGCAAAGGTGAATTTTCAGCATCATTACTCCAGTCTTTAGTGTCACATTATCTTTCAAAAATCATTATAATATTCTGATTTGCTGTTCAAGAAACATTTCATATTATCAGTGTTTAAGACAGTTGTGCTGCTTCATATTTTGTGGAAACCATGGTCATTTTTTTTTAGGATTCTTGTATTTCAGCATTTATTAGACATGGAAAAGTTTTGTAATATTATAAAAGTCTTTACTGTCACTTTTGATCAATTTAATGCACCCTCACTGAATAAAAATATTAATTTCCAACAAGATTTCATGGCAAATCGCACATATTTTACGAAGTGGTTGATTCATATGAATTTGAATGATCTTGCTGGTACAAATTTGTCTGTTTTTTTTGCTAAATCGTATGTATTTTACAAATTCCCGAATTCATATGCATTTGCACAAATTACCTAACCCCGCCCCTAACCTACCTGTTTAACCAAATCGTACAAATCATACAAATTTGTACGATATTTGCTAAAACATACAGATTTTACGAGTTACCCAATTCGAGTTTGCAGAAATTACCTAACCCCATCTCTAAACCTCTAGTTCCTCAATTCATATGACTTTGCACGAATGACCCAATCCCACCCCAAACCTACTCGCCACTGGGGTCTAGACGAATCGAAGTGAGGTCATACGAATTTGTGCGATTTTTGCTAAATCGGAATATGTATCGTATTTCTGATGTTTCCTGGTTTTCAGGGACTGGAAAGTGTAGATGATGGAGAGGAGGAGAGCTGGTATCCTAAAAGCATGGAGGAACTGGTAACCGTAGATGAAGTCGGAGAAGAAGACGACTCTATAGTTGAACCTGACCTACCTGATCTTCACGAGGAGGACCAGAGAGTCGAGCCTAGTCAGCCGACGACAGAAAGCCCTAAACCAAGCACGAAGACTGTAACAGAAGGCGAGGAGACCACGGTGGACCCTCCTACCCTTTTACCACTGGATTTGGTCCCAGAAGAAAGCTCTGGAGGTGCGCAGTCGAGTCCCGGAGAGACGCCCCTAAGACCATCTGTCCCAGAGCAAGCGGTCTGTCAACTCAACCGCTTCCCATCCCCGGAGTTCAAGAGCGCTTTGGAGGAGACCTGCTCAACCACCCATATGGACACACACGTCGACACAACCACACCAGCTGGGCCTCTAAACAACAGCAGCACATGTGAAAGTGAGAAAGTAAATGACTTGGGTAATGAAGAGAGAAAGACGATTGAGATGGACAACAAGGAACCATGTCTCAAACAGGACAGTCAGAAGAAAGGTAACCATAACTGGCTTGTTTGTTAGTAAATATCTATAGTGATCCAGCCCCAGCTAATGAAAATATGTTCTGAGAACGTTTTGCAAATGTTCCCATTAAGTTATAAAAATGTTACTTCAAATGTTTGTTCAAACACTCACAATTCTTTAAAAATGAACATTGCATTTGTTAATTTTGCAAACATTATTGGAACGCTACTTTCCAAAACAGTAACATTTAAAAATAAAAAAGGTGAATGTCCAAGTAAAAGGTTTCGGGAAATAAATGTTCCATGAATTATGAATAAATAATGTTTTTGAGCTAACGTTTTAAGATTATTAAAGACCAGATAACTTTGACAGAACCTTACCTGAACAATAGGCAGTGCACTGAGAACATTGTGTGTTAGCTGTGGTGTTTGGGAATTTTACTTCTCCATCCTAATACTGTTGTACTTCTTGGTAGTTCCTCATACAGACCTGTGTTAAATGTTAAGTGTTATGGTGTGGTCACACTTACCACTGATTGGTGAATTTTTGCATGTGAAATCATATAATTTTAATAGGAATCCACATTGGGAATTATAGTGTGAAGGCGAGGGATTTCCCCATGCAAATTTTGCATTAGGTTCAAGTTAGTCATACAAATTCCCCACTACAGAAGTTATACGATTAAAGGGTTAGTTCAACCAAAAAGGAAAATTCTGGCACTAATTACTCACCCTCATGTTGTTTTAAATCTGTAAGGCCTTCATTTTCTGAACACATTTTTGATGAAATCTGAGAGCTTTCTGACAGACAGCAACGCAACTACCACGTTCAAGGCCCAGGAAGGTAGTAAGAACATCGATAAAAATAGTAAATGTGACATCAGTGGTTCAACCGTAATTTACGAGACAATTTTTGTTTTACGGCTGAGTAAATAGTGACAGTGACGAGCGCTGTGTTTTACAGTTATCAACTCAGCTATAAAAAAAATAAATGAATCAAAAAGAGGGCAAGGGCAAATGAGCTTGTAACTATTATGGCAGTGCATCAAAATTCAGTGTCATCAGTTTGTTAAAAAGAACACAGAACATTTTACACACCATTTTCCCGGGAGCAGGTGTACATTTCTTTCGTACCAACTAACATTTTGAAAATATTAACATTTTCATGACATTTTTGTTTCATTTACACAAAAAATTCTTCTGCTCCTGTTTCATGAATTATTCCCAATGAGAGTACTATGATTTCATCAAAAATATCTTAATTTATGTTCTGAAGATGAACAGTTTTGGGTGCATTATGCACCCATAATTGGTCTACTTCAAACTGTGAACTCATGAGAGAGTTTGAAACTTAAATCCCTCTGCTTGACTTATTAAAAAGTCAAGTTCTTGAGAATGTGTCTGTGAATCGGACATCACCACTCAGAATAACTTAAAAATAACTCCGCATCTCAGCATTCTGTGATATAAGCTCACAATTGCGAGTTATATAGTCAGAATAGTGGAATTATAAATTATAGTGATAAACTCGCAATTTTGACTTTTTTTCTCATATAAACTCGAAATTGCAAGTTATAAAGTCAGAATAGTGGGATATATACTTGCAATTGCAAGAAATAAAGTCAGAATTGTTAGATAAAAACTTGCAATTTTGGCACTTTTTCTTGCAGTTCTGACTTTTTTCTTACAATTGATTGATATAAGCTCACAATTGTGAGTTATACATTTAGAACAGTGGGATATAAACTTGCAGTTGTGAAAATTAAAGTCAGATAAGTGAGATAAAAATTCGCAATTCTGGCTTATTTTCATATAAACTTTTCATATAAAAGTTATAAAGTCAGAATAGTGGGATATAAACTCACAATTCCGAGAAATAAAGTCAGAATTGTGAGATAAAAACTTGCAATTTTGGCACTTTTTCTTGCAATTCTGATTTTTTTTTCCTCACATTTGACTTTTTTCTCAGAATTGAGTTATAGAAACTCACAATTGTGAGTTATAAATTTAGAACAGTGGGATATAAACTGGCAATTGCAAGAATTAGAGTTCGATATGTGTGATAAACTCGCAATTCTGACTTTTTTTCTCATATAAACTCGAAATTGCAAGTTATAAAGTCAGAATAGTGGGGTATATACTTGCAATTGCGAGAAATAAAGTCAGAATTGTTAGATAGCTTGCAATTTTGGCACTCTTTTGTAATTCTGACTTTTTTCTCACAATTGAGTGATATAAACTTGCAATTGTGAGTTTATAAATTTAGAACAGTGGGTTATAAACTTGCAATTGTGAGAAATAAAGTCAGAATTGTTAGATAAAAACTTGCAATTTTGGCACTTTTTCTTGCAATTCTGATTTTTTTTTCTCACAATTGACTTTTTTCTCAGAATTGAGTTATATAAACTCGCAGTTGTGAGTTATAAATTTAGAACAATGGGATATAAACTTGCAATTGCGAGAATTAAAGTCAGATATGTGAGATAAAAACTCGCAATTCTGACTTCTTCATATAAACTTGCAATTGTGAGTTATAAAGTCAGAATAGTGGGATACAAACTCACAATTGCGAGAAATAAAGTCAGAATTGTTAGATAAAAACTTGCAATTTTGGCATTTTTTCTTGCAATTCTGACTTTTTTCTCACAATTGACTTTTTTTCTCACAATTGAGTTATATAATCTCACAATTGTGAGTTATAAATTTAGAACAGTGAGATATAAACTTGCAATTGTGAGAATTAAAGTCAGATATGTGTGATAAACTCGCAATTCTGACTTTTTCATATAAACTTTCAATTGTGATTTATAAAGTCAGAATAGTGGGATATAAACTCGCAATTTACGAGAAATAAAGTCAGAATTGTAAGAGAAAAACTTGCAATTTTGGCATTTTTTCTTGCAATTCTGACTTTTTTTTCTCACAATTGACTTTTTTTCTCACAATTGAGTGATATAAACTCACAATTGTGAGTTATAAATTTAGAACAGTGGGATATAAACTTGCAATTGCAAGAATTAAAGTCAGATATGTAAGATAAAAACTCGCAATTGACTTTTTTTCTCATATAAACTCACAATTGCGAGTTATAAAGTCCAATTCTCAGGGGAAAAAAAGACTGAAATGTTTATATCTCACAATTCTGACTTAATATCTTGCAGTTGTGTGCTATAAAGTCAGAATTGTGGAATATAAACTCCCAATTCTGACTTTTTTGAGAAAAAAGTCAAAATTGTGAGAGAAAAAGTCAGAATTACCTTTTTTTTTTTCATTAAGTGGCAGAAATGGGCTTCCATAGATATCTCACTAAATCACATTTGTTGCATTTGTGAATTTTTTGCCTAAGCAAAAATTTACCTAAAGCATTTGTGTAAAAGCTTTGGCATTTTGATAACTTTTTGTGTTTTGTGACATGAGGGTAGGTAGATGTCAAAATTTTCAGTTTAAAACAAAAAAATATGCAGAAACTTGATTAAGTAATGTTTTTTTAGGTAAACTAAAGGGTATTTTAGTTTTAAACACTACTTGTCTAAATTCTCTCAAATTTAGAAATTTCGACAAAATGCTTTTGACCTACAAAACTTGTGAAACTCAGTTAGCCAAGATTTTTTGGCCACATTTAGTGCCATTTTAATTTATAGGCAGTATACATAAGTATGTACTCAAATCAATGATACACAACAAACACTAAAGCATTGCATTCCACCTATTCATCTATTCCAGATATTCCTGACTCATTACCGGCCCCTTCACCTCAGGCGACCGACATTTTTGCTGCATCACCCTCTCAGGAGCAGGAGAAAGCCATCAGTGAACACAGCATACCGTTAGGTACGTCCATCAGAATTCAAAAGCGCCGACCCGATCGCCGCAAGTGCCATTTGATCAGGAAGAAGAAAGTATGAGCAATAGTCATAGCGACGCTTGAATGAGCAGCTCTGGCTGTGATGTGGGCTCTCAGTGGGTGACTGAAGCCTTTAAGGCCAGCTGATGTCAGTGGAGCATTTGTCATCCTGCTGAGTGAGGTGTGAATTGCACCCTCGAGGCCCAAGCTTGTGTACTGATTACCACACAGCTAACGCACTAGATTCCCTCACAGAAGAGTTCACTTCACACCCCTGCACACACTCACAGAGACGTATATGAGAAATGTGCAGAAGAATGTGTTGGTATGGTGTCGCTCTGATTTCTGGCTGGTTTTGTCGTTTTTGGCAGGTGTGGAGTTCATCGTGCCAAGGACGGGATTTTATTGCAACCTGTGTGGTTTGTTTTACACCAGCGAACAAACAGCCAAGACGTCACACTGTCGGAGTACAATTCACTACAGGAACCTGCAGGTCATACATACAAACATGCAGTCTTCCTTTCTTTTTCACACTAATTTGAAAGACGTTATATGACAACACAACAGCACAAACCCTAGAGCGACTGTAGATTGATGATTCAAAGAGCTTTAATAAGACACATTCGAATTTCATATTTTACTTGTGTGATAAATACTGAAGCAGTTTTTTTGGCGAAAACTCTTTTGTTTGTATGATACATCCACACCCATAGGTGTCAGTATAAAGATAAATGAAACAGTATGTTTAGGCTAGAATCCTACCTTAACTTTCCATCCGTTCAGACTAGCTCAGGGAATCTTGCCTGTAGAGTTTAGCTCCAATCCTAATTAAAGACACCTGAACCTGCTAAATAAGGTCTTAAGGATTGCTAGAATCAGTACATTTTTCCTTAAAATCTCTTCCTGATTCACTAAAATGAATTCGATTTTCCAGTGGTACATTCGAGATTAGCTATACTACCTGCTAGCTAACTACATGGAAGCTACAAAGTGAGTCGAATCAGTGAAATGTTTCGTATCTCTTCTCAAATGAACTGATTCACTAAAATGAATCAGAATTCTTAAGCGATACATCTGAGATTAGCTACTCTTATAGGTTATCTAACTCCACTGGAAGCTACTTTACATTGGTACATATGAGATTAGCAACATTATTGACTAGCTAACTACAATGATGCTACTTAAGATACTCAAATCAGTAAATTGTTTCTTAAAATCTCTTCCGAAAACTGATTCACTAAAATGAATTAGACTTTCCAGTGGTACATTCGAGATTAGCTATACTACCTGCTAGCGAACTACATGGAAGCTACAAAGTGAGTCGAATCAGTGAAATGTTTCACATCTCTTCTCAAATGAACTGATTCACTAAAATGAATCAGAATTCTTAAACGATACATCTGAGATTAGCTACTCTTATAGGTTATCTAACTCCACTGGAAGCTACTTGTGATTCAAATGAGTCAATCAGTCAACTGTTTCTTAAAAGATCTTTTCAAACAAATTGATTCACTTAATGATGCTACTTAAGATACTCAAATTAGTAAATTGTTTCTTAAAATCTCTTCCGAAACAAACTGATTCAATAAAATAAATCAGACTTTCCAGTAGTATATATGAGATTAGCTACACTTACAGACTAGCTAACCACATGGAAGCTACTTAAGTGATTCAAATCAGTAAATCAGTGAACTGTTTCTTAAAATAGCTTCCCAAACAACCTGATTCACTTAAATGAATCAGACTTTACAACGGTACATATGAGATTAGCAACATTACTGACTAGCTATCTACTCTGAAGCTACTTAAGAGACTCAAATCAGTGGATTTTCTTGAATTCTTTTCCAAAACAAACTGATTCACTAAAATGAATCAGACTTTCCAGCGGTAGAAATGAAATCAGCTATATTACTGATGAGCTCACTACAATGATGGTTCTTGAGGGACTGAAATGAATGAAATTGTTTCTCAAAATTGCTTCCCAAAACATACTGATTCACAAAAATGAATCAAACTTTTTAGCGGTATAGATACAATGCACTGCTGATTAGCTAACTACATGGAAGCTACTTAAGTGACTCGAATCAGTGAATCAGTAAATTGTTTCTTACAATTTCTTCCCAAACAAAGCAGTATATATAAGATTAGCTACATTACTGACTAGCTAACTACATTGAAGCTACTTAAGGGACTTGAATCAGTAAACCGTTTCTTTAAATCTCTTCTCAAATTAACTGATTCACAAAAATTAATTAGACTTTCCAACAGTACGTCTGAGATTAGCTACACTTACAGACTAGCTAACGACATGGAAGCTACTTAAGTAATTCAAATCAGTAAATCAGTAAACTGTTTCTTAAAATTGCTTCCCAAACAGCATGATTCACTTAAATGAATCAGACTTTACAATGGTATATGAGATTAGCAACATTACTGACTAGCAAACTACACTGAAGCTACTTAAGAGACTCAAAGTTTCTTGAATTCTTTTCCAAAACAAAGTGATTCACTAAAATAAATCAGACTTTCTAGCGGTAGAAATGAAATCAGCTCACAACAAAGATGGTCCTTCAGGGACTGAAATCAGTGAATTGTTTCTCAAAATCGCTTCTTAAAACAAACTGATTCACTAAAATGAATCAAATCTTTAAGCATTATAGATAAGATACACTACTGATTAGCTAACTACATGGAAGTGATGCAAATCAGTGAATCAGTAAATTGTTTTTTACAATTTATTTCCAAATAAAGCATTATATATAAGATTAGCTACATTTCTGACTAGGTAACTACTTAAGGGACTTGAATCAGTGAACTGTTTCACAAAATCTTTTCCCAAACAAATTGATTCACTAAAATGAATCAGACTTTCCAATGGTAGCTACACTATAGAAAAACTAACTACATGGAGTCTACTTAAGTAACTTAAATCAGTGAATTAGTGAATTGTTTCTTAAAACATCTTCCCAAACAAACTGATTCACTAAAACGAATCAGATTTTCCAGCGGTACATATGAGATTAGCTACACCGCTGATTTACTTACTACACTGAAGATATTTAAGGGACTCAAATCAGTGTATTGTTTCTTAAAATCTCTTCCTAAATCAACTGATTCACCAAAATAAATAAGACTTTACAGGTGTAGATGTGAGATTATTGCTTTAGTTATTATTAGTTATTAGTTCTTTGTTTATTACTGACTAGCTAACTACATGGAAGCTACTAAGTGAGTCGAATCAGTGAAATGTTTCTTCAAATCTCTTCTCAAATAATCTGATTCAATAAAATGAATCAGACTTCTTAAATGGTACATCTCAGATTAGCTACACTTAAAGGTTACACTACTGACAACCTAACTACATGGAAGCTGCTTAAGTAACTCGAAACAGTGAATTGTTTCATTGTCCAAATGAACAGATTCACCAAAATGAATCAGACTTTTCAGCAGTACATTTGAGATAAGCTACACTTACAGTCCAGCTAATTACATTGAAGCTACTTAGGTGACTCAAATCAGTGAATCACTGAACTAACTGTTTACTAAAATCTCTTTTCAAACAAACTGATTCACTAAATTGAATCAGACTTTCCAGCAGTTCATATGAGATTAGCTACACTATATACTCACTAACTACATTGAAGCTGCTTAAGGGACTCAGATCAGTGAATTGTTTCTTAAAATCTCTTTTCAAACAAACTGATCCACTAAAAACTAATCAGACTTTCACGCAGTATTTATGAGATTAGATACATTACTGACTCTAACTTTATTAAAGCTACTTAAGTGACTTGAATTAGTGAATCAGTCAACTTAAAACTTAAAATTCTTTCCAAACAAACTGATTCAGTAAAATGAAGCAGACTTCCCAGATATGAGATTATCTACACTACAGACTATAGTGTAGATAATCTCATATCTAGGAAGTCTGCTTCATTTTACTGAATCAGTTTGTTATAGTTTAATATAGTTAATGGAAGCTGCTTAAGTAACACGAAAACAAAAATCAGTGAATTGTTTCCTAAAATCTTCTCTCAAACAAACTAAAATTCACTAAAATGAATCAGACTTTCCAGTGGGACATGAGATTAGCTACACTACAGACAACCAAACTACATGGAAGATACTTAAGTAACACAAAAACATAAATCAGTGAATTGTTTCCTAAAATCTCGTCCCAAACAAACTGACTCACTAAAATGAAGACTTTCCAGTGGGACATAAGGGTGTGACGAGACACTTATACCACGAGACGAGACGAGACACGAGACTGGGTTCACGAGAATGAAACGAGACGAGATTTTTACATTTTTTTTAAAGAAATCCTTAATAATGAAATATATAGGGAAATATTGTGTTTTATTCAACTGAAAAACACAAAAAATAATGGTGCATTCTGATATGAACTTTATGAAATTAAACTTTTATTTTAATGAATTATATGCAGTAATAAACATGTAAACTTATGCTACATGATTCTGGATAAATTAAAAAACACGATTTAAAAAAAAATGGAGATCACGATTCTCATGATTCTAAAGAAAAAAAGATTAGATTAGAAATCAAAACAAAATAACAATTTACTAGTGATTCTGACACAACATTCATTGCTTAAGTCTTTTTTAAAAAAAATATATTCTATCAAATTAATAAAGACTTAATTTACTATTGGAATCACCTGAATGAATGGTGGAAGAGGATAAACATTACAATACATACACTTAAGATACTTTAGTTTTGATCACTATTATAGACAATAAGTCTTCTCCAAACTATAAACTTTAATTCTAGTACTTCTGTTATTTCAATGTCTGTAACACACAAATAATGATCATTATGTGATTGAAAGGCATGAATAAGATTGAGTTGGCGTTCAAACAGAGATCGCAATCTTTTTAGGATTAATCGTGCAGCTCTAATGCAAACTTCAGGTACTATCACGGTCTCGCGAGATCTGTCTGGTCTGGTGCCACAAGATATTTTCACATTCCTAGTGGGACATATGAGATTAGCTACACTACAGACAACCAAACTACATGGAAGCTACTTAAGTAACACGAAAATGTAAATCAGTGAATTGTTTCCTAAAATCTCTTCCCAAACAAACTGTTTAAATAAAATTAATCAGGCTTTCCAGCAGTGCATATGAGACTAGCTACGTTACTGACTCGGTAACTACATTTAAGATACCGGACTTGAATCAGTGAATTGTTTATTAAAACCTTTTCCTTAACAAACTGATTCACTTAAATGAATGAGACTTTCCAGTGGAACATATGAGATTAGCTACACAACAGACAACCAAATTACATGGAAGTTACTTAAGTAACTCGAAATGGTGAATCAGCAAATTGTTTCCTAAAATCTAAACTGATTCATGAAAATGAATCAGACTTTCCAGCGGAACATATGAGATTAGCTACACAACAGACAACCAAATTACATGGAAGTTACTTAAGAAACTCGAAATGGTGAATCAGCAAATTGTTTCCTAAAATCTAAACTGATTAATGAAAATGAATCAGACTTTCCAGCGGAACATATGAGATTAGCTACACAACAGACAACCAAATTACATGGAAGTTACTTAAGAAACTCGAAATGGTGAATCAGCTAATTGTTTCCTAAAATCTAAACTGATTCGTGAAAATGAATCAGACTTTCCAGCGGAACATATGAGATTAGCTACACAACAGACAACCAAATTACATGGAAGTTACTTAAGAAACTCGAAATGGTGAATCAGCAAATTGTTTCCTAAAATCTAAACTGATTAATGAAAATGAATCAGACTTTCCAGCGGAACATATGAGATTAGCTACACAACAGACAACCAAATTACATGGAAGTTACTTAAGAAACTCGAAATGGTGAATCAGCAAATTGTTTCCTAAAATCTAAACTAATTCGTGAAAATGAATCAGACTTTCCAGCGGAACATATGAGATTAGCTACACAACAGACAACCAAATTACATGGAAGTTACTTAAGAAACTCGAAATGGTGAATCAGCAAATTGTTTCCTAAAATCTAAACTGATTAATGAAAATGAATCAGACTTTCCAGCGGAACATATGAGATTAGCTACACAACAGACAACCAAATTACATGGAAGTTACTTAAGAAACTCAAAATGGTGAATCAGCAAATTGTTTCCTAAAATCTAAACTAATTCGTGAAAATTAATCAGACTTTCCAGCGGAACATATGAGATTAGCTACACAACAGACAACCAAATTACATGGAAGTTACTTAAGAAACTCGAAATGGTGAATCAGCAAATTGTTTCCTAAAATCTAAACTAATTCGTGAAAATGAATCAGACTTTCCAGCGGAACATATGAGATTAGCTACACAACAGACAACCAAATTACATGGAAGTTACTTAAGAAACTCGAAATGGTGAATCAGCAAATTGTTTCCTAAAATCTAAACTGATTCATGAAAATGAATCAGACTTTCCAGCGGAACATATGAGATTAGCTACACAACAGACAACCAAATTACATGGAAGTTACTTAAGAAACTCGAAATGGTGAATCAGCAAATTGTTTCCTAAAATCTAAACTGATTAATGAAAATGAATCAGACTTTCCAGCGGAACATATGAGATTAGCTACACAACAGACAACCAAATTACATGGAAGTTACTTAAGAAACTCGAAATGGTGAATCAGCAAATTGTTTCCTAAAATCTAAACTGATTCGTGAAAATGAATCAGACTTTCCAGCGGAACATATGAGATTAGCTACACAACAGACAACCAAATTACATGGAAGTTACTTAAGAAACTCGAAATGGTGAATCAGCAAATTGTTTCCTAAAATCTAAACTGATTCGTGAAAATGAATCAGACTTTCCAGTGGAGCATATGAGATTAGCTACATAACAGACAACCAAATTACATGGAAGTTACTTAAGAAACTTGAAATGGTGAATCAGCAAATTGTTTCCTAAAATCTAAACTGATTCGTGAAAATGAATCAGACTTTCCAGCGGAATATATGAGATTAGCTACACAACAGACAACCAAATTACATGGAAGTTACTTAAGAAACTTGAAATGGTGAATCAGCAAATTGTTTCCTAAAATCTAAACTGATTCGTGAAAATGAATCAGACTTTCCAGTGGAACATATGAGATTAGCTACATAACAGACAACCAAATTACATGGAAGTTACTTAAGAAACTTGAAATGGTGAATCAGCAAATTGTTTCCTAAAATCTAAACTGATTCGTGAAAATGAATCAGACTTTCCAGCGGAATATATGAGATTAGCTACACAACAGACAACCAAATTACATGGAAGTTACTTAAGTAACTCGAAATGGTGAATCAGCAAATTGTTTCCTAAAATCTAAACTGATTCGTGAAAATGAATCAGACTTTCCAGCGGAACATATGAGATTAGCTACACAACAGACAACCAAATTACATGGAAGTTACTTAAGTAACTCGAAATGGTCAATCAGCAAATTGTTTCCTAAAATCTAAACTGATTCATGAAAATGAATCAGACTTTCCAGCAGTACACATGACAGGACCATTTAGCAGAGTTTATTTGACTGTTGCATAAGCTTGCTTGGCAGTAAAGCTGTACGCAATGTGAACCATGTGAAATTCAACAATGTGAAATTCAAACAGCTATGTAGCATTTGGCGACGCTGCACTGCTACTTGTTAGAAATAGTAGCTTGTTACTGAAAAGGCTTACAACTTACTTAGTTACTCCCCACCATTGGTGACTGTAATGCAAGATTGACTGATCTAAGAAGCCTGGTCCTCAGGGTGGGATATAGTTTCTCATTATAACCCTTCAGAAACACACACATACAGACAGACGAACACACTTTCCAACACAACATAGTTGAGGCGGCAAGGAGCCGGACATTCCCCGTCATCACAGTCAGACCGCAACCAGTTGTCGTGTCTCTCAGACTCGAGTGGGCGGCCAAAGAGTGTCACCTCATACTTTACTTCTCCGCCTTGAGGGCTGCCAGCTGTGTTGAGTTTACAAGAACTACAGTGAGAAGGTGGTAGCTGAATTTAACACCAGAAGAGCAAGACAGGTGAAACTGAGACAGAGAGAGGGAGAGAGAGAGACTGTAAACACTACAGGAAACACCTGCTTTCCTCTTACATTTTGACCTTCTTCTGTTTCAACTCTCCTTGTTTTGCTGGTAAACAAAATATACGCTTTTTGGAAGGACACACATATATTGGGAGTTTCTTCAACTCTGTCATTTAAACCAACCTCAGTCATAACTCCAGTAGAACAGAGTGAACTACTTTGCAACTTTAAAATATGAAAGCATCATTTAATTTAGTGAAATTATGGAAAAACTGACTGGATTATATAACTGTGTGAATTAAGGATGCATAAAAAGCTAGCTATGAAATTAGTCTTAGTAAGACTAAGTTGTCAGACATCTTACTCACTAGTAGACATTGGAAAATGGAAACATTTTAAACAAATGGGGTTGAAAAGTATTTTTATGATGGAGTTAAGCAATCAAACAGCACCGAAAGAGCCCAGAAACACGCAATATCCAAATGTAGCACAAACTAACTTGAGTATAACAGATGCCGTCAGTCAGCCATTTTAGTCAGAGAAACCAAACTGTTGCTCTTCAAGGCGTTAAGGCTGCTCTTACGCCTGTAATTTAAGAGTTAACTGTCATAACGGAGGATTGTTTGTGTTTTTGTAGAAGTATCTGTCGCAGCTGGCGGAGGAAAGTCTCTTGAACTTCCACGCGGAGTCGCCAAACACTGAATGAAGCTCACGTGAGACTATCAAGACTGCACCACTGCTGGGACATCCTACTGAGAGACACAAAACAAAGACAAAGAGTAAGGGACACAAGAAGAACTAGACAACTGGATCCTGTGTGGAATCTAGTTCAAGAATGGAAAAAAAACTTTTTCAGAATGTTCATGCTGCTATTTTTCTGTACAATGGAATTAAATGTAGTCTAAGGCTTGTCAAAATCATCATAAAAGTAGTCCATGCACAATATATGCCAAGTTTTTTTGAAGCCACACGTAGTGTGAGGAACAATCTTAAAATATATTGAAAAAATAGACACTGTGGTTATGATGTACTAATTCATTTTTGGTTTGAAATTAGTTTAATCATGGTGATGATTTAAAGGTGCTGTATGTACGTTTTCGACTCTTCTTAAGCCAAAAAATAACATGTTTGTAGGTATTTAGGAAACATGTTACGTCTTCATAGCTGTTTCTCTGAAAAATAATGTTTAGACAGTAATTCTACTCTGAAATGTGTGTTTTGGGTCGATTCCGGGACGGAATTGGAGTACTAATTTCAACCTCTAGCTGACAATATTACATACTGCACAATGATCTATGAACAGAGAAACAGTAAATCACAGTAAATTAACTTAGCAAATTACAGTGCAAGGCTCGTTGCAAACCCGTGTGAGCATCGATTCTGAGTAAGAAGCGGGAGAAACAGTTCTAGGGCTCTACGTTTTCTTTTCTTTTTAGGAGCAGAGTCAAAATTTCAGGAGCAAATTTAAAAAATAAAATTACAATTAAAAAATGTTGAATACAGAATATTAAATGATTTAAATAACTGAAAAGATACTTTAAAAATTAAACTAAATCTGCCAGTAGGTTACTGTATCATAAAAATTCGATTCAAACATCTGATTCAATCAGGAATAAAGCAAGTGACTGTCTTTATGAATGGGAAATTGAATCATTGATTCACTAGATGCGTCTAAAATGCACATTCATTCATAAACGAAACAACGTTGTGTTTGAATGGAGATGTGCAGCGGCTCAGTTGTGACTTGTTTCAGCCCATTTTTAACGACGAAATAGAGCAAAATCAGGCAACAGTGTTACAGTCAGACAATGTAAGTCACTTAATATTAACTTTGTGTTTATAACTGTTGTATTAAATCTATATCTCATTTACAAACTCCCTTAAAAGTCATTAAAAGCTGTCACTCATCTTAGTGCATCGCAATCTCACAAAGTTCCATTATATTCAACGAAGCTCCCTAGACTGCACAATCAATCTCTTATTTACAGTCTCTTTACACTTTGTTTATGAAAGGATTTGTAAGATATGTCCGTGATACATTACTCAACGTTGCAAAAACACATAGAAACCTTTGAAGCACTTGGTGCTCCTAAATATTTTTTTTTAATAGTCGCACGCAGTAGTTTTCAGTCGCAAATGCGAGTGAAATAGTCGCACTGTAGAGCCCTGAGTTTTCTAAAATATTTTGAATTTGGACTGCAGTACCCATTTCAGCCGCTAGCTGTCAATCTTACATACTGCACCTTTAAGAATCAAGGTTATTTTTGGAAATTAAAGCCATAAAAAAATTGGTACTTGTTAACCAGATTACTTTTTCAAGTAAGTAGTAATGTAACACAATACTTTTACATTTACAACAACATATCTCGATTACTTTTTCAAATAATTAATGCCAGTTACATTTTTTTACCATTTATTCTTAGGCATCTCTCTCCCCATCTTGAAAGAATGATGATGAAAGAAATCAGAAGCGAAGTGCAGAGGCAAAGCCGCTTCCTTCAGCCTGAGACTTATACATTTTTGGTCTTTACAGTTGCCAGAAATATAGATTTTAGGGTTTTTGTTATTAATAAATAAGCAAGACCAGCCCAAGTGTAAAAAGTAACGCAAAAGTAACGTAACACATTACTCCATAAAGAGCAACCAAGTAACGCAATTAGTTACTTTTTTTATGGAGTATGGAGTTACTTTTT
This sequence comes from Cirrhinus molitorella, assembly GCA_033026305.1. NCBI lineage: Eukaryota > Metazoa > Chordata > Actinopteri > Cypriniformes > Cyprinidae > Cirrhinus > Cirrhinus molitorella. The sequence goes on along the minus strand of CM065121.1, from coordinate 27,904,709 downwards.
TCCCCAACACTGGTTAACAAATGTTTAACAAATGTTAAAGGGATGTTAAAATGAAAATTCTGTCATTAATAACTCACCTTTATGTCGCTTCAAAACCATACAACCTTTGTTTAAAAATATTTTTGTCATCTATCTTTTGTAACTTAAAAAAAAGAAGTATTCTTTTTGTCAACAAAAAAAACCCCTAGCTTGCCCTATTCTTTTTGTATTCTATCTGTTTTCTTTTTATTTACTATATAATTAAAATAAATAAAAAAACTTGCTACGTATACTGCACTTAGCTAATCTGAGACTTGTCATAGCATTGCTCTTTTGTTGATTTGGATTGCTTCCATTGTCCTCATTTGTAAGTCGCTTTGGATAAAAGCGTCTGCTAAATAACTAAACGTAATGTACTCTTGTGAACGCATGTCGAAGACTGACATAGAAGAGAAGAAATAGTTGAATAATATTGTTATTTTTGTTTTCTTTAGGCACAAAAAAGTATTCTCGTAGCTTCATAACATTATGGTTGAACCCCTGATGTCACATTTTTTAACGATGTGCCTAACTACCTTTCTGCCCACGTGTCGGTTATATTGCTGTTTATTAAGGGTCAGAAAGCTCTCGGATTTCATTACAAAATATCTTTATTTGTGTACCAAAGACGAATGAAGGTCTTGCGGGATTGGAACGACATGAGGTTGAGTAATCAGTGACAGAATTTTCGTATATTTTTATTCAGCATGTTGTGGACTGGACAGCTCCAGTCCCTATTCACTTTCATTGTGTGGAAAAGAGCAGCAGGAACATTCTGCAAAATATCTTCATTTGTGTTCCACAGAAAAATGTCAGTCATACAGGTTTAAAGAGGTAAATGATGATGATTTTCAGTTTCCCGTGAACTCAGTGAATGCGGTGTGTGTTCTTAGTAGTCCAGCGTTGAATTTTTAATACACTGTGAAAAATATGTATCAGAATGTGAAGTGCACTGGTAAGTGTAGTGTTTACATCATCTGCATCTGCCTCATTCATACTCAAGCTTGCATACATGTTCAATTCTTCTCTGTGGTGGACAAAGATAAATATCACTTAAAAAGTGCCTAATTTAAATTTGAAGAGGTGTAATATTATCCTCAGGTTAATGCTTGTGAATATTCTGTTGATGCCTTTTAAATTATTATTATTATTATTTTTTGTCTGTATTGCGTTTTGTGATCATTTTTGTCAGTCTTCAGGTCTTGAATCTGTTTTATGCTTGAAACACACTTTTCAAAGTGCCTTACAATGTATTAAAAGCCCGAAATGCCTAAAAAAAAATCTATTGAACACAATGGGAAAGCTGCTTGTGTATAATGTCTGCCATACTATTTTGCTTTGCTGCTGTACACAGAGCTCAAACTTTAGGGATACCTGAACTGGACCATGTTTATTTATCTAATATCACATTTATTTAAAGCTGAGTGAGCATTTATGATGCTATAAATATAGTATTTTACTGGAATGGTTCTGGAAAACGTTTTTCTCCTGCTGTTTTATATTCTGTTAATAATAGCACCCCATTTTGTCGAATAAAAAATCTGATCTGTATAAATATTTTTGGATTGCATTGATGCAAATAATAAACATTTTGGAAAATAACGATGTCTGATGTATGTGACTGAAAGTTTCCCACGATAGCCCTGACTGACACGCCTGGGCTTGTACGTTATGAAATAAGCCCTGGCATCTTTTTTACCCATTAAAGTGGGTCAGATGAATAATATAACGAGAGAAAGGCACTTCATCCTCACCCATGCGCAATCTGTTACATAATGACGTCTTCTGCTCCAGCGTCCATCGCAGGGCGCCGGAAAGTCACGAACTTCGCCGAAGACCTCATAGAAAATACGAGAAGGCAGGCTTCATCCGAGCTCAATTTTCATTGGTCACTTTGTCATCCGCCTCTATTATTTTAACCAATCAGAGCGCTCGCAGGACCGCATGACGCTATAGAGTTGCTGGGCAGAGAACACAAAATCAACACCAGCGGAGAGTACGCTCGAACTTGGACTACGCGATAAAAGCAGGTTAGTAGGATTTGATCCTTATCGACTTAAGCAACTTATTTTGTGATGTTTAAGACTTTCGAAGGCTTTATTTTATTTTATTGTACGTCAAATAAAGGCAAAAACGGCGTTTGTTCGCTGCTAGTCTTGGGGCTTTGTTTATGTTTATGTTGTGCTCGTGCACTTGCGCGTGCACATAACGTCATACATTGAATACTTGCTCCACATCAAAATTTAAACGCGTTAATAAAAAAAGAATCTAAAAAACGAGTTTTTCTTAGCTAAAACACTTTAAACCTGCAGACTGCAGGTTTCTCTCTGTATGGTAATGCGATCCATTCATTGTACCAGGCTTGTGTTGGAGCCAAATGGACGCTGTTGATTGGACCAGCTGTCTGCATGTTTTCATTTATTCATTCAGTTTTTGTTTCCCTAAGATATGTTCATTATTAACGCTTCTATTTCTGTATTCTAGGTGCGAAGGCACATTTTAGACGCTGTAAAACTTCCTTTTCTAACCATGGCAACTGACTGTGAGGCATGGCTAATTGCAAACCCTGTTGGTAAGTTCAAGTTCATCTTTATCGCGATTTTATATCGCGGTAAACGTTTCTAGATTAATGCAAAGCTGAATTAATAAGCTTCCCTTTGATGTACGGTTTGTTAGGATAGGACAATATTTGGCCCGAGATACAACTATTTGAAAATCAGTAATCTTGAGTGTGCAAAGAAATCTAAGTATTCAGAAAAGTTGTCCAAATGAAGTTCTTAGCAATGCATATTACTAAACAATTAAGTTTTGAGATATTTACGGTAGGAAATTTACAAAATGCCTTCATGGAACATGATCTTTACTTAATATCCTAATGATTTTTAGCATAAAAGGAAAAAAATGATCATTTTTGACCCATACAGTGTATTTTTGGCTATTGCTACTTAAGTTTTGTGGTACAGGGTTACAAATGTAGTCTCATACTGCAACTATTCACACATGAATGGTTTCAAATACTCTTGTCATCCACAGAGGCCGGAAATCTCAGCGATTCCTTTCCCTCCGGGGACGAGGACAACACCTTCACTGGAAACGTCGATAACGAGATCAACGGAAACTGGATATCGGCCCCCACCGGCAGCATCCATGAGGCAAGGCTCAAGGCCAAGGTGAAGAGACGTCTGAGGAAGAACTCCTCCAGGGACTCGGGCCGGGGCGACTCGCTGAGCGATAACGGCGAATCGGTCCGGTCAGCGGTTCCGCCCACCAGCCCTAAGGGCAAACTGCTTAGCAGGAAGTCAAGGATGGGCAAGGGACGAGGCCTGCCAAAGAAAGGTATCAGTGACGTTAATTATAAATGATTTAGTTTTTTAAAGGAGAAGTTCACTTCCAGAACGAAGGTTTCCTGATAATTTATTAACCCTATGTCATCCAAGATGTTCATGTCTGTCTTTCTTCAGTCACATGTTGAGGAAAACATTTAATTTTTCTCCATATAGTAAAAAAATTTAAATGGTGGCCAGCAGGTTGAAGCTTCAAAGGGCTTTTTCAGTGAGGAATAAGGGCCTTATCTAGCAAAATGATGTCATTTTCTAAGACAAATACAAATTTGTATACTTTTTACCCACAAACCCTTAAACTAGCTCGACCTCATTATTCAGTGAGTCCAGAGCATGTGGGATAAGTTCAGAGTACATGAAGTGTCGACATGGTTCTGTTTGATATGTTTAACAAACATCTCTTGATGCACTACTGATGTGCTTCGGCAACCAAACTCCGACCACATTCACACATGCGCTCATGTCATACGGTCACTCCCATTCATTCACTTGTTGTTTGGTCTGTTGCTGAGGGTTCATCACCCGTGAGTGCAACAGACCTGAATTGATTTGAAAAAGTCTGGCTTGCAGAAACATCCTGACTATCATATGTATGCTGAATAACCTTTCAGAAAAACATTTTGGTAATGGTTTGACCAGCTGGATAAGATTTAGTAGTGTTGGGTTTTTTTTTTTTTTTTTTTTTTTTTTTTAGTGGTGGCCTTTTCACTACCATCCGCAAGATGACTTCATGGCACACTTCTCTTTTTGATTCCCACAGCGATGGCATATTCACCACTGTTTGTGTTACGTAACTGCTGGTTAAGTCAGCCTGAAGGGCAGGGCAGGAGTTCCTGTTAGCTTTTTTTGGCTAGAAGCCTGCAGATGCAGACGTTGCAGTGAAAATGCCGTCGGTTTAGAAGTGCTGTGTATAAGGTTGAATGCTCTGATTCATCCATAGAGGCCTGAAAAGTGGATTACGGCATTTTGACAATCTTCTTTGGAAGCTTTGCCATCAGGCTGAGCAGAAGCCTGTGTGTTGTTTTTCGTTTAAATCGGGGATTACAAACTGTGATGACAAATATTTTCAATGTCAAGTAATTTGGTCAAAAAATATTTTAATAGTTCACTTAATTTCAAACCTTTGACATTGATTTCTTTTGTGGAACAGCAAAGAAGATATTTTGGAGCCTGAGTCAACATTGGACCCCATTGACCTCCATTATATGACCAAAAAAAGGATTACATTCTTTTAAAAAAAAAAAAAAAACATCTTCTTTTGTTCCACAGAAGAAGGAAAAATCACCCTCATCACGAGGGTGTAAAAGAATATCTGCATTATTGGAGGCCATGCTAAACCTTGCATATGCATACCGGTACTTGGTTTCTATTTCCTGTTTAGTATCAATTTGGCACTGTGGTCAGAGCTCTGCACATATCAAGGGATGATGTCAGCAGCTGTAAATTAAAGGGCCTCGGCTCTGTTTAGGGGAATCATTTGAGAGGGGACGGCCCTGTGCGGTTAACATAACAATGACAGGAACAGTGAACCGTATGTAATTTCATTGGCTACAGCAGAAAAACATTGGTTTTTGTTCTTCTTTCTGTTCTGTTTTGACACGACGTCACTTTTAGGGTTGTTTTGTAAAGCTATTCTTTGTGTGTTTGGTATCCATAGGTGGGGCAGGGGGTAAAGGTGTGTGGGGAACACCTGGAGAGGTTTATGATGAAGATGAAGTTGATGTTAAAGATCCAAATTATGATGCGGAGCAGGTAAGAGATCATCCAAGATGTAGATGAGTTTGTTTCTTAATCAGATTTGGAGAAATGCAGCATTATCGATGGATGTGAATGGGTGCCGTCAGAATGAAAAGTCCAAACAGCTGATAAAAATATCACAATAAGTCACACACAATCTACAACCTCTCCAGTCCATCAACTAACATCTTGTGAAGTGAAAAGCTGCATGTTTGTAAGAAACAAATCCATCAACTTTTACTTTTGGCCAAAATCCATAATGACACTTCCTGCAGTGAAAAAGTCCATCTCCTGTTGTCCCCTCATATGAATTTTTTTAGCTGTTTTGACTTGTAAACGGTGTTTGATCTGTGCATATTTCTCTCCTGAAAAAAATCTGAAAAAATGATTCACAAAACCATTCCGAAGTTCTGATCTAAATCAAATGATTCGTGATCCACGCTCAAGTCCTTATCTGAATAATGATTAATGAACCATCATTTCAAATTGCCAATAGGAGTGAAAATCGTGGATCATTTGTCTTCGATCTGAACTTTAAATCAAATGATTTGCAATAAGGGAATTTGAATCATTCAATTTGTGAAATTATTCACAAACCTGTTTCAGTTTGAATCAAATTCATTTGATCATGTAACGTGAATTTAATTTGGGTCTGGACTTCAAATTGCATATCGAATCATTTGATTTGAATCATTCAATTCGCAAAATGATTCACAAACCCGTTCTGCTCTAAATGAAATTATTTGTGATCCACACTCCACAGTTCTGGTCTGAATAATGATTAACGAACCAGCATTTCAGATCGCAAGTCATTTTGTCCTAAATCAGAACTTCGCTTATCGCAAATCATTTGACTTGGATCATTCAATTCGCAAAATGATTCACAAACCCGTTCTGTTTTAAATTAAATGATTTGTGATCCATACTCCACAGTTCCACAGTAACGAATAATGAACCATCGTTTCAAATCGCCAGTCGGATTGCATATCGCAAATCATTTGATTTTTAGATTGGAACTTCAAATCCTTTATCGCAAATAATTTGATTTCAAACATTACATTTGTGAAATGATTCACAAACCCGTTCCAATGTAAATCAAATGATTAATTGGATCGCGTAGCGTGAATTTAATTTAGATCAGGACTTCAAATTGTATATACAGAATCATTCGATTTGAATCATTTAATTCGCAAAATGATTCATGAACACATTCTGCTCTAAATCAAATGATTAATGTTCCACACTCAAGTTCTGATCAGAATAATGATTAACAAACCATCGTTGAACAAATTGCCCATCAGAGCGCTGATTGCGAATCATTTGTCTTGGATTGGAACTTCGCTTCTCGCCAATCAGATCACGTATCGCGACTCATTTGATTTACATCGGGACTTCAAATCCATTATTTGATTTAAATCATTCAGTTTGTGCCATTTTTCACAAACTTGTTCCAATATAAATCAAATGATTCATTGGATCATGTATCGTGAATTTAATTTAAATCGGGACTTCAAATTGCAAAATGATTCACACACCCGTTCTAATATAAATAAAATTATCTAAATCAAATGATTCGTGATTTGTGATCTACCCACCGAGGTCCTGATCTGAATAATGATTAATGAACCATTTCAGATCAGGACTCAGAGGGTGCATTGCGAGTCATTTGATTTAGATCGGGACTTATAAACGCGTAACACAAATCATGTGATATGCAATGATTCACAAACCTGTTCCGATAGAAGTAAAATAATTTGCGATACATGAAGTTCCACCTAAATCAAATGATTTGCGACTCAAAATCCCTGTCTGAAACAAATGATTAACGATACACAATCCGACTGGAATGCTTCGAAGTGCTTCAGAACATTGGTTTAAATGATTTGGAGTTTCAAAAACTGTTTCACCCATCACTATGTGCTTTTTGCTAGTGAATTGCTTAAAATGAATGATCGAAGTCACAAGTTTGAATCAGAGCGGATCCAGCATAAATGACTCACTCAGTTGATTTGACTCATCTGTTCCTCTTTTCGCGTTTTCAGCCATGTTTACGTGACACTGTCAGTACTACTGGCTAAGCTCTCTAGTCTTATGACATTAACTGAAATAAGAGGAAAGAGTATTATGTTTTCTAAATTGCATGAAAAGATGTGCTTGTTAACAAAATTAAACACTTATTTCATAGATGCATTTTCTTTCAATAAATCAAGCACTTTTCAGGTACCTCTTCAGGAATATGGCTGGTTTTCCAGGACTTAAATTTCAAAAAGTCAAATTCAAGTACTTATTTATTTCTTTTTATTTATTTATTTATTTAATTAATTCAAGTAATTATTTGCATTTTTGCATTATTGATACACTACCTTCCTATTTGATACTGTAAAGCTGCTTTGACACAATCTGTATTGTAAAAAGCGCTATATAAATAAAGGTGACTTGACTTGACTTGACCTTGTATGAACCGTGTTATCAGCTGTTTAGACTCATTCAGGCGGCACCCATTCACGCCCATTGGTGTGCAAGTGATGGATTGTTCTATCTAACATCTCTAGCATCAGAATTTTTTTTTTTATTCCTTCAAACCGTTAAACTGACAAACTCCAACAAACTTTGTTTCTGCAGGAGAATTGTGTATACGAGACGGTTGTCCTTCCTCTGGACGAAGAGACGTTTGAGAAGACGGTCACTCCTATTGTTCAAGAGTACTTTGAGCATGGGGACGCAAATGAAGTGGCGGTGAGTGTGCTGCATGAGGAGACGGCTTTTGCCCTTTCATATCTAATCTGTGCGTTTCTTAGTAAACAGACCTGAGGAACGCTGCATTATCATTCTCATCAGAACATCTTGCTCTGTTCCCTTAGGAATTGCTTGCTGAGCTGAATCTGGGCGGCATGCGTGGCGACGTGCCCATGCTAGCTGTATCGCTAGCGCTGGAGGCCAAAGCCAGCCACAGGGAGCTGACGTCACGATTGCTGAGTGAGCTCTGCGGGCGGGTGCTAACAGCCACAGACGTGGAGGCCTCCTTCCACAAACTGGTCAAAGAACTGCCTGACCTGGTGCTGGACACACCTGGGGCTCCACAGGTAACATGCTAGAGCTAGTTCACATGATGCCTTAAAACAAAACAAAAAAAAAAAAAAAAAAGTATAATAAAATGTTTTTTTTGTTTGTTTGTTTTTTAAAGTTTTGACAATTTACTATTAATGATTTAATATTAAAACTATTTAATACTGTGTACAAGTGTTCCTTTTTTAATTTCCCATTATTATTATTTTTTTATTTATATAATACTATATAGTAATTGTTGTAGTATATGTCAGTATTTTAATATACTACTGTGTTAATATATTAGTATTATATAATTAATAACACAGATTTATTACAAAAATAAACAAGATGATTACACTCATGTTCTATAATGTCATATACTGTTTTATTATATATTTGATAAGGTTAGAAAGTGGACCAGTTTGAATACAGACATTTTGTCATTCATTGTGTAGTTATAAATATTTTAATATTTAAAATATGATTATATAATAAATATTATATCTAATATATTAACGCGTAAGTTTAGCAAATTTATAGATGTGTATACAATAAAATAATATATAATTGTATATTAATAAAGTATATTATTTTAAATGCTATACATTTTCAATATATCATATCTGATATTAACATATAATAAATATATAAATTAAATTAGATATTTTATACGTTTAATATATTAGATGTAATTTAAATTTATATTATATTAAGATCTATTGTATACACAAATTTAAATGTATATACTTAAATTATATAATAAATTAAATATGTAATTTAATAAAACATGTTTTTATATAATTTGTGTATACCATAGATCTTAATATATATTATTTAAAATATAATATATCTAATATATTAACAAACGCATGTATAAAGTATCTAATTTGATAAAACATAATAAATATAAATTTTTATATATATTTTTTTTATTAACATTTTTCTTTAGCACAGTTTTAAAGCTTAGTTTTTCTATATAAATGTAACAATGTATTTTACATTGTATTATACATTTTATATAATATTTTTATTTATACAGTATAATATCTGTATTTTTTTTTTTTTTGAGAAAAATGTTAGGAAATTTATATTACGACAGTATGAATTTTTAAGTCTGTGTGATAGGGGGCAGCCGTGGCCTAATGGTTAGGGAGTCTGACTTGTAACCAAGAGGTTGCGAGTTCGAGTCCCAGGTCCGGCAGGGATTGACGGTGGGGGGAGTGAATATCCAGCGCCCTCTCCATCGTCAATACCACGACTGAGGTGAGATACCTTGAGCAAGGCACCGAACCCCCAACTGCTCCCCGGGCGCCGCAGCAATGCAATGGCTGCCCACTGCTCCGGGTGTATGGTTAAATGCAGAGCACAAATTCCTAGTATGGGTCACCATACTTGGCCTCACGTCTCGTCACTTTCACTTTTTTTCACTTAAGTGGCATAAACGGAAAAGCTAATTAAATTGGTAATCACCATTATTTGTATGACATTTATTCATAAGCCGCTCTAGTTCAGGTGCAGGTCTAATTTTAGCAGTGTAACATTTTGCACAGTTTCACAGTTTATCTCTGTGCTGCATTTTTACTTTGCTGAAAGCGGGTTTGATAAGCAGTGGTTAACAATGAGCAGTCTGTGGTCGGAGCGCGTCTGGCGTTGCAGATGAGCCAGTCAGAAGAGACTTTCAGCTGTTTCCTTTGGCTTCATCCAAACACCAGAGCTTGTGCTTTTGTCTGGCTGTGTGCAGAATGCTGGCTCAGCACTGGGCCTCCAAACACACCGTCTGCTGTACAAACACATTTACTCGGGCCTCTCCCGGCAGCCTTCGCTCCAAACACCAGAGCAAATGTTGTTCCAGCAGCAGAATTTGACAAACGCAGCCCTTTCCTGCCCTCAACAACCAATACAATCTGAACGCAAAGGATAGACGTGCCAAAACGGCACGTCAACAAATATTGACCGCTGACTGCATTAGTATGAGCTGATGTGTGTTTACTGCATTATCTGACTGTTTCCTCCAGCTGCGCACACAGCCGCACTGTTTACAGTGGGACACACGGATCCAATGGCATTTAAGAAATGTCACAATGAGGAACTGAAGGGGCTTTTTTTATACTGTCCAAGTGAAATTCTGCTGTGTTAAATGATTCAGTTCCTTTTTTGTATCCCATGAGGGGTTTTTGTGAGGGCAAACAAGAAATATGGACATGCCTTTAGTGGAAAGCTCTTAGAATGACTGATTTTTAGCTGGTAATATTAAATACTATTTGCACTGCACTTCAGAAAATGAAACCATTTTGAAATATTTATTTGAGAAAGTGTATGTGTGTCTAACTTGAAAATAGGCACAAAAACTTGCCAAATAATTGGAACAGTAATGTAATTTTTTTTTTTTTTTTTTTTCAGATTTTAAAAACAATTCATGTAGGCCTATTTTAACTACAAATTATTTTATTTCCCTTTTTGTGTGATTTTTAAAAGAAGTATGGAAATGATTTCAGATCATGACCTGAAAATAGTTTTTTTTTTTTTTTTTTGTATACTGTGAACATGAGTATCCATGGAAATGTTTTCAGTGGAAAGCTCCCAGAATGAGCTGGAAATGTTAACTTCTGTCTTGCAGATGCTCGGCCAGTTCATCGCCCGAGCCGTCGCAGACAACATCCTCCCAAAGAGCTTCATCGACGGCTACAAAGGACGAGTAGACTGTGAATACGCCAGGTACTGAATGGTTTCCTCCCCTTTTTTTTTGCCTCCCCTGTATTTTGACTGCAACTTTGACATGGATTTGTGTCATTGGATCAGAGCGGCTCTGGATCGCGCGGCCGTTCTTCTGAGAATGAGCCGATGGACCGGCCTTCGCATCGACAGTCTCTGGGGTTCAGGCGGCGGCCAGAGACCCGTCAATCAACTCATCAAAGAGGCAAGGACACACCCGTTCTTCGCCTATGACGTTACATAACATCCTTTGTTTATGAGCTTGAAGATTTTACGGCATATGAAGCCTCAATAACCATTGCATAATGGCTGTTGTTGTTGCAGGTTAACCTCCTGTTGAAGGAGTATCTGTTATCAGGTGACACAGTGGAAGCCGAGCGCTGCTTGAGAGAACTGGAAGTCCCACATTTTCATCATGAGTTTGTTTATGAGGTAATGATGTCAACAATACAGGCATTTGAGTGGAAGGCTTGTGCCAGAGTATTAATAATATATTATTTTTCAGGCGGTTATCATGGTTCTGGAGTCTAAAGGCGAGCGAACGCTTCAAATGATCCTACAGTTGCTGAAGTGTCTCTGCGCCTCCACCATCATCACTGTGGACCAATTAAGACGGGTATGCTGCTCCACCTGCTGGTCATTGAGGGTAACAGCAGCTGTAAAAGCACTTCTGAAGTGAATGCTGTCCTCTTGCAGGGCTTTGAGCGGGTGTATCTGGACATGGCAGATCTCAGCATTGACGTGCCGTGTGCATATTCGCTCCTGGAGCAGTTTGTGGAGCAGAGCTTTAACGCAGGGGTCATCGATAAAAAACTCAGAGACCTCTGTCCTTGTCGGTAAGGTGTTTTCTTTTCTTTTTTTTTCTATATTATTTTAAATGAATATTAATTCTATTATTATTATTATAATATAGAAATGTATATTTAGGAAAAGTAGTGATATTATTACATAATGGATTTTTGTTATACATTGACGTTTTGTCGTTATCCAAATTAAGTGATTTGTTTTTTATATTTAATATATATTGTAGATTTTATATTCACTTTGTCATATTTATCATGAAAAGTAGTCATTTGTAAAACTACTATATTTTTATTACTATAATTATTACGACATACAGCTATATAATAATAAAAATAATAATAGTATTTATTATAATATTGAAATGTCTATTTAGGAATAGTATGTATAAAATTAGGTGTAGTTGTTGTTGTTGTTGTTGTTGTTGTTGTAGTAGTAGTAGTAGTAGTAGTAGTAGTAGTAGTAGTAGTAGTAGTAATGTCACTAAATAAACTTAGTTTTCATTGTTGTCTTTTTATGAATATTTATTATGAATAGTAATGTGTAAACTTAGTTTTATATTTATTACCATTTTTATGTACAATAATAATAATAATAATAATAATAATAATAATAATAATAATAATAATAATAATAATAATTACATTTATTATATTAAAATAGATATTTATGAAAAGTAGTAATGCAAAAAATTAGGTTATTTTATTATTATTATAATTATTATTATTATTATTATTATTATTATTATTATTATTATTATTATTACAATCAATATTTTTTATGTGGCTAAATAAACAACTTTTTATAAATGGTAATATATAAATTATTTATTATTATTATTATTATTATTATTATTATTATTATTATTATTATGTAAAATACAATTATATGTAAAAAAAAAAAAGTATAATGTATGAAATTATTATACATCAAAATTATTTCTCATGTAGCAAAATTAACACGTTTTTGTCATATTCTAAATAGTCATGATTTTGTTGATGATGATAATTATGAAAAATAGTCATATATAAACTCCATTTATTTTATATTACTATTTTTACATGTACAAACAACTGTAGTAGTAATAGTAATAATAATAATAATAATAATAATAATAATATTATTATTATTATTATTATTATTATATATATATATATATATATATATATATATATATATATATATATATATATATATATATATATAATATATAAAACATTTTTTAAAGATATATTTAGGAAAAGTAGTATGTATAAAATTTGGTAATAATAATAAAAAAACTACTTATACTTGACAAACTTATTTTATTTTATTTTATTATTATTATTATTATTATTATTACATTAAAAAAAATTGTCATAATATACAAATGTATTATAATAATAATAATAATAATAATAATAATAATAATAATATAAAACGTTTATAAGAAATGTATAAAATTATTATACATCCATTTTCTCATGTATCCTAATTGTATCGATTGTTGGTCATATTTATTATTAATAGTAGTATAGCATATAAACTTTATTTATTAATTTGTTTGCATTTATTATATAATATATGTATAAAATTATATCAAAATGATTACCCAAATTACCATTGTTCTCATTGTCATATTTATTATGAAAATTAGCCATATATAAACATTTATTTATTATAATATACAGCTATAATAACAATGTGTATAAAATTACATCAAAATAATTTATGTACCCAAAGACATTTATTAACTGATGTCTTTTTTTTTTTTTTTTTTTTTTTTTTTTTTTTTTTTTTTTTTTTTTGGTTATATTTATTATGAATAGCAGTAATGTATAAACACATGGTAACACTTTATTTTACGGTTTCTTAACTAGTTGCTTATTAGCATGTATGTTACTAGAATATTAGGCATTTATTAGTACTAATTAAGCACATATTAATGCCTTATTCTACATGACCTTAATCTACATCCCTAATCCTACCCAATACCTAAACTTAACAACTACCTTACTAACTATTAATAAGCAGCAAATTTGGAATTTATTGAGGGGAAAAGTCGTAGTTAATAGTAACTACGTAATAATAATTGTAATAAGTAATAATTGTTTCCTATTCTAAAGTGTTACCAAACACATTTTATATACATGCATTTATTACATAAAATTGTTATACAAAAGTATACATTATTTCATGTGTGATTAATATTGTTACCCAAATGAACTTACTAATTTTCTTTTTGTTTTGTCAGGGGCCGTAAGAGGTTCATCAGTGAAGGAGACGGTGGACGGCTCAAACTCGAGGGCTACTGAGTTCAGGCGTCCCGCGAGCCATTTCCGTGGCAGCTGCTCCAGTCGTGATGTTCACTGGAGCTTTGTATTTCTTTAAGTTGCTTGTATTTGTCATGAAGGTCTAAGTACTAAAATCTTTCCTCCTGTCAGAACACAATGGGACCGCAGGGCCAGGCACTTTCAAATCTGAAGGAGACATAAATCCCCACCCGACCCTTCTGATGTGACTTATATAAGCTAATCCTGAAAGTGCCACACTTATGACTTAGTCATTCCATGTTTTGTATTCCTGAGTTCACTGCCACTCCTGTTCTCCAGTCAGCAGTGTTTGTAGAGACTTGCAGATTTGTGTACATAGCTTTATAAGCGGGGGGGACGTGTAAGTTCAGAGCTCTTTCTCCTCCTGGGCTGCTTTTGTATACTGTGCTCCGGTTTATTTCCCCTTTATTTGACTTTTCAAAGATGTCGTTTCTGACGGTCAAAGCTGAACAACGCACAGCAGCTGGGATCATTTCACAGAGGGTGTCCAGAACATTTATTTTTATATTGCAGTAGACTGGTGGATGTGAAATGTACAACTTACTTGCTCTTTGTTTAAAATGGTTGATGAATAAATAATAAAATTGTTGTCATCACTGATAACTGGTATTGATTTGGGAGGATGTTGTTTTAAATGAAGGCTTTTGAGGGAAAACATTCCAGGATTTTTTTCCATATAGTGGACTTTAATGGGGATAAACAAGTTGAAGGACCACATTTATGAGCATAAGATGAGCATTTATGGTTAAAAAAAAAATATATAGAAATTATTTTATTATTATTATTTTTTTTTTTTTTAGAAAATGACCAATTGTTTCACTAGATAAGACCCTTTTTCCTCGTCTGGGATCGTGTAGAGCCCTTTCAAGCTCCACTGAAACTGCAATTTGGACCTTCAACCCGTTGATCCCCATTGAAGTCCACTGTATCGAGAAAAATACTGGAATGTTTTCCTCAAAAGCCTTAATTTCTTTGCGGCTGAAGAAGAAAGACATAAACATCTTGGATGACATGGGGGTGAGTAAAGGATTAGTTCACTTCCAGAAGAAGGGAAAAAATTTTTTTATATATAATATTTTTTTTTTTTTCTTCTGGAAGTGAACTAATCCTTTAGGAATTTTTATTTTTTTTTTAAAGGGTAAATTAATAATTATACTACTAAAATGTAATAAAATATTATGTTTGGTATTATTTAGCTTTTGAAGTGTTTCAAAAGCCAATTTATTTTTACGGCTAGTTATTTTATTGGCTTTGGACACAGTTAATTATCTCACTTCAACATTATTATGGTTATATGGTTTTGCTGATTTTGAACACGATTAGATTTCATTTTTAATTACATTTTAATTTAGTTTTTATTTCTATTTACTTAATAAATTAACTTATTACTTATACATACTTAGATAATTCTATATAATTTACTTTTATGGTTCTAGTTATTTATTGTTGGTTTTGAAAACATATATTTGTTTTTATATTTATACATTTATAACATTTATATTTGTCATTAATTTAATAAATTAATTTATAGATGTATTTTTATAGTTTTATAGTCTTTTTTTAGAATTATAGTTATTTTATTACGTTATAGTATTACTTTATATTTATTTATCATTCATTCATTAAACTATTTATTTATTTATTATATATTTAATTTCTTTTTGTATCATTTACATTTATTTTTACAGTTAGTTATTTTATTGTTGGTTTTAAACCCATTTTAATTTCACTTTTAATAACATTTTAATGTCATTTTTATTTATTGATCATTAATTTAACAAATAACATTTTAATTTAATGATATAATTGTCATTAATTTAATAAATTAACTTATTAACTTATTTATTTTTATAGCTTTTTTAGAATTATAGTTATTTTATTACTTTATAGTATTACTTCATATATTATTAATTGATCAATTTAATTATTCAATTTCTTTTCATATGATTTACATTTATTTGTATGATTATAGTTATTTTATAGTTATTTATATTTATTGATCATGAATTTATTTAACAAATTATTTTATAGATTTAGTTTTTATGGCATCATTTACTTTTTTTATAATTAGTTATTTTATTACTTCATAGTATTACTTAATAGTAATTACTTTAGATTTATTGAGCATTAATTAAACAAAATTTAATTTCTTAAAATAACTTGTATAATAAATTATGGTTGTAATTATTTTATTGTTGGCTTTGAACACTGAATATAATTCACTTCATAATTATTTTGTTGTTGATTTAACACACATATTAGTCATTTTATATTCAAAAGAGAATAACTAGAAATGTTATTTTACATAAAATACGCTTAATTCTAGACCTTTTTTTATTTATTGTTAACTTATTTTCTATTTCTTCTAATCTATTTTATTTCTCGTTAATTTATTTGTTACATATATATTGAGTTTATTTTTATGGTTATAGTTATTTTATTGTTGGCTTTGAACATATTGATTATATTTCACTTCAAAATTATTACGGTTATTTTTATTGTTTTGCTCTTGGTTTTTAACACACATTTCACTCTAAAATCAAAAGAAAATATTTTTTTTTTTTTTTTTTTTACATAAAATCACTAAATTCTAGACTTTTATTTATGCATGTTGTTATGGTTATAATTTATTTTATAGCAAAGCTGAATTTCTAGCAGCCATGTTTTTGTAGAAAACCATGTTTTTTTTCATGATATTTTGATTAACAGAAAATCTTTTATTAAAAATTTGGATCTATTAAATGCATTCTCACTGAATAAAAGTGCACATTTCTTCAATAAAACAAACAAAAAAAGATGTAGAAGTTTTGAAGATAAATATATATTTCAATACCACATTTACAAAGTGCAAAATACTTCAAAACTAGACAGGTGCATGATCCCACTTTAGTGCACGAACTAGCTGCCATTTTATTCAACAAAAGCCCATATTTAGTGACTTATAGATTCATATACATAAAAAATGTAATTTGAGCCACGGAAACCATGCAACGGAGCTGCAACTTTCTGCCATCTGGAACAAAAACACATCTGAAACTGAACTAAATAATCACTTATGAACTAAAGCATATCGTTTCTACCAATAGAGCAAATAAAAACGAAAATCTTTCATCTGAAAGTTGACCTACGACTGCCTATGCTAAAAGTGATATGTGCTGATATTAGGTTGTGATGGAAGTGTGTACTTCATCCCTCATAAGTGTACCCTACTCTGCTTTCTCAGGCTGCTGCTGCTCCTTTAAAGCCAGTTCTTGTTGTTTGATGAGCTCCTGAGCTTCCTGCTGCATCTTCTCCAGTTTCTCCAGCGTCACTGACTTCAGAGGCAGGAGTTTGGGCTTGCACAGGACCATGGTGGGAACGTCCTCCATGGAAAGCTGACCTGCAGGGACGAAAAACAAGGCTGACTGACATACGCATACAAACCCACATGCGCTGGGTGTTTTGCAGCAGCAAGATATGGACTAAAGTTCAGTGGATTCCAGTGCTGTGGTTGTTTTGGTTGTCATGTGGAACGTCTTTCAACTCAGTCTGTATAAGGGTGAGATGTCGAAAGATGCGCACCAGAAAAAAATGCAAGTCTGTTGAGCAAAACAACAACAGTGGAAAAAAACTCACCTTGTTTGGGCAGAACCTCTCTGAACATTGACTTCACTTCAGGCATTGTGCTTCAGCGAGGAACCTGTTAATGTAAAGCAAAAAAATATATATTATTAAGCATTAATATATATATATATATATATATATATATATGTATATTGGTGTCATGAATTACATACAACGTATATAAAACTATAAAACGTATACACCCATAAATCTTAAGCAATATATTTCCTTTTTTATATTCTGGGGTGCAATATGAATTAAATGTCTTCGTGAGATTCACCTTATTAACTTTCTATTACATAAACATCAAGTGTTCGTATTTGTATTTGCTTCTTGACTAACGACAAGCAGTAGATGGACAAACCTTACTGTTGATAACCGACTGTTAGCTTACTATACATTTACAAAGAGTTTTAAACTGTAAATATTTATATGAACGCATAAAATATGCTACGGTTCGTGGATTTACCGTTTATCTCGTCAGCTGGTGTTCGACGCACTTCCGGTTCAGCTCTTTCTACTCGGACGAGCTCTTCCGCTGCTGCCGCCTAGCGCCACTGACATGCACTATGTTTTGGCTGATGAAGGTAATCGTTTTTGTATGGTTTATTATTTTTGTATAATCAATAGATATTGCGTTCATAAAGCGAACTGCCTGAAAAGTCAAACCTATGGCTGAATTTGCCATGAAAAAATGTTTGCAGTAGAATTACGGACTCACAAAATCTACTCTGATATGTGTGATGAAGTTTTTATCTTTATTATTTTTATTTTTATTATTAATGTTATTTTTGTTGTTGTTTTATTGTTGGTTTTTAACATATATTGTTCAAAAACGGATTTATTTATTTTTATTTATTTATTGCTGTTGTTCTTGTTATTATTTTATTGTTGGTTTTGAATGTGTCTTGGTTATATCTCACTCCAAAAAAAAATATATATATATATATACTATTTTTTATTATTGTTGTTGTTATTTTATTGTTGTTTTTCAGCACATATTGGTCATTTTTCACCCTAAAATCTAAAGAGAATAATAATTATTTTGCTATATTATTTTACCTAAAACACAGCTGTTTAATTATTATTTAATAATAATAATAATAATAATAATAATAGTTATTTGTATTATTTTGTTGTTGCTTTTTAACACACACATACTGGTCATTTTTCACCCCAAAATCAAGACGTTAACAATTAGAATGTGATTTTACATAAAACATGGCTACTTTATTTATTTATTTATTTATAATAATAATAATAATAATAATAATAAATATTATCATTATTATTATTTAATTATTATTAATAATCATCTTATATTATTGTTAGTTTTTAAGACATATTGGTAATTTCACTACAAAATAAAAAGACAATAATAATTAGAAACGTTATTTTACATAAAACAAGGCTACTTTATTTATTTATTTATTTATTTATAATAATAATAATAAGAAGAAGAAGAAGAATTATTTTGAACACATCTGGGTTATATTTCAGTATTAAATTATTATTATTATTTAATTATTATTGATAATTATCTTATATTATAAATATTGGTCATTTCACAACTAAATTAAAAGACAATAATAATTAGAAACATTATTTTACATAAAACACATCAATTGATGAATTAATTAATTAATGTGTTTATAACAATAATAACAACAACAATAACAACATTATTATTATTATTATTATTATTATTATTATTATTATTATTTGTATTGCTGTTGTTGTTATTTAATGGTTGGTTTTGAACACAACTGGGTTATATTTCACTTCAAAATTATTATTATTATTATTATGTTACTGTTAGTTAGTAAAACATATTGGTCATTTCACTCCAAACAATTATAATAAAAATAATAATAAATATAGATAAAAATAAAACTGTGATTTTCTAATAAAAAATAAATAAATACTCATATTTACCATCATTATGGTAAGACAATTGTTGTTGTTATTTATACTACTACTACTACTACTACTACTAATAATAATAATAATTACTAATATTATTATTATTATTATTATTATTGCTGTTGCAGTTATGTTTATTGTTATTGTTTAATTGTTGTTTTAAACACATCTGGATTATATTTCACTACAAAATTATTATTATTATTATTATTATTATTATTATTCTAAAAAACAAAATAATAATAATAATAATAATAATAATTAATAATTAAAAATAATAAACAAAATAATAATTAAAATAATTAATAATTGTTAATGTTATTATTTTATTGTTTTTAACATATATTGGTCATTTTCACTCCAATTTTGAAAGAGAATATAATACACGCCTACTTCTAGACCTTTATTTATTTATTGCAGTTGTTGGTATAGTTATTATTATTATTATTATTATTATTATTATTTTATACTTGGGTTTGAACACACCAGGGTTATATTTCACTCTAAAATGATTAACAATAATATAACCTTGTTTGGGCAGAACCTCTCTGATATAACAATGATAATATTATGATTCATATTCTTATTTTAGTAATTTTTTGAGAGGTATAATTTGCTCACTCGAAAATAAAACAACAACAATAATAATAATAATAATAATAATAATAATTAGAAATATTATTTTACATAAAATCCGCCTACTTACTATTATTATGGTAAGACTTTTATTATTATTATTATTATTATTATTGTTATTATTATTATTTAGTTTATGTAGTTTATAATTATATAGCCTAGTTGTTTTTATGCAAGTGTGCCAGTATTTTTACAATATTAAATTACTATTCTCAATTTCATTGCTTCGCTTGTGTTCAACTATAACTGAATATTTGCATATTTATTACAAAAAAAAATCACACGCCTTCAATCAGTTCATCCATATTTCAGTCATGTTTCGTGACATTTCCGTCCCCCAAAACGCCACTTTCTCTCCTCCTGATCACTCCCAGGGCATTTTATTGCGTCTGTCACCGCTGCGATATTTCCAAAACAAAAATAAACCGGAGCTCCAGAAGTCTCGTGACGCGTCTGTAATGCGTGCGTGTGACGCGCGCTGGGGAGGGGAGCGCGAGCTGCAGCACTGCTGGAAAGGAGGAGGAAACAAGGATGGCGGAGTCACACCTCTGAAGGTAAAGCACTTTCACGGCTCTACGCGGCTCCGAATCGCACCATCCGCAGCGCGGGGTTCACGTTCGGCCCGATAAACGTCCGCGTTCGGCGGCCGAGCGCGATCGACTCGGCGCCGTCCGCGTTCGGTGGGTTTGAATGCACTCTTTTGTTCAGTCCCGGAATGGCCGCTGCTTTATGTGTATGTGTGTGTGTGTGTGTGTGTGTGTGTGTGTGTGTGTGTGTGTGTGTGTAGAATGTGTTTTCTTTTTTTTACATATTCCGTAGGCTTGCGGGGAGAGAGAGAGAGAGAGAGAGAGAGAGAGAGAGATAGAGAGAATGTGTGTGTGTGTGTGTGTGTGTGTGTGTGTGTGTGAGAGAGAGAGAGAGAGAGAGAGAGAGAGAGAGAGAGAGAGAGAGAGAGAGAATGTGTGTGTGTGTGTGTGTGTGTGTGTGTGTGTGTGTGTGTGTGAGAGAGAGAGAGAGAGAGAGAGAGAGAGTGTGTTTGGGGGAATAAAAAGAAAGGTGCCGCGAAAGCCAAGTATGCGTGCGGAATGCGTCTGAGCCACCCGACAGTAAACAAAAGAGTGATTTGTCCCAAAATGGTCATAGAGTCAGAGTCAACAAAGCTTTATTGGCATGATTGTTAGCATTCGCAATATTGCGAAAGCGTATACAATACTTACAGCACGCAAATGTTTATTTTGGAAGAAAAGCAAATAGGTTGAAGTGAATGCAGAAATGACGGGACAGAAAGAGAGACATGGCAACAGAAAAATAAAAATCAAACGAAAATAAATATACATTTGTAAGTGTCAGTTCAACAGACAGCAGAGCACGACCGCTGCTGCGCGCTCACGCACAGGCTAGCGATTCGTGAAAGAGTCGTTCCGTTGAATCGAATCTTTTTAGTGAATTGATTGAACCGGTTGACGAAAACTTGAGCCCAAATACCCAATGGATACGCAAGTGCCGTTTTTCGATATTTTACACTACTGATTATGTGACCCTGGACCACCAAAGGTGGCATTTGAAATCATATGAAAGCATTCATGTATGGTTTGTTAGGATAGGACAATATTTTGCAGAGGTAACCGGAATCTGAGAGTGCAAAAAAAAATCTAAATATTGAGGAAATCACCATTAAAGTTGTCCAAATGTTCTTAACTATGCACATTACTAATCAAAAATTAAGTTTTGATATGTTTATGGTAAAAAAAAAAAAAAGGCAAAATATCTTCATGGAACATGATCTTTACTTAATATCCTAATGATTTTTGACATGAAAGAAAAAAAAATTGACCCATACAATGTATTGTTGGACCCCCTCAAAACATGATTGGGCTACTTTTGGGCTAGTTTTGAGTAGCAATTGGACGGGTTTTGTTGTAAAAACTTGGCAACCCTGGTGGGCGGCCACATCATCGTTTTCAAAAGTCTCTGGTCTTTGGTCCGTTTATACTGAGGCTACAAAAAAAACAAAAAAGTGCATGTTATTCACCAGAACGCGATGTTTAATGTGGTACCCCCTTAAAATGGGATTGGGCTAGTTTTGAGTAGCAATTGGGCGGGTTTTGGTGTGAAAACTTGGCAACCCTGGTCTGCAGCAGTCTTTGTTTTTTAGTGATGGGAAGTTTGGATCATTTTACCGATTCTGACCTTTGAGTCTCGTTCAGCAAAATGAACAAACTTCTTTTCGAGTCATTTCGTTCATTTTAGCAAAATATAATTAAAATGTTACATGTTACTTCCCTAACACATCTACTGCTTACACAAACGTTGATCACACTACAAACAAGAAAACTATAGTGCTATAAGAAACAGAAAAGATTAATGAATTGTTTACCTGGGTCTATGATTAGCTCACCTCTTATCTGACAAGTTTTTGTTCATCACGTGACAGCCCCATAAGATGAATGAACGACTCGAAACAGGTGAACTAACAGAACCTATAGGATGTTGCGCATGTGTGACTAAACGAATCACTCCCACAGACGACTCGTTCTTCCCGAGTCACATTAAAGATTTGTTCGAAATGAACAAATTGTTCAAGGATGCAAACAATGCTGAGGTAGTGTAAACGACATTCGTAACCATAGCAAAAGTTATGCGCTTTTAAATGAAAATGCGCTAGTGCAAACATAGCCTGAAACGCAACCCCGGAGTTTTCAAACTAAATGGGGTCTGCAGCTTTTTCAAAAGTCTCAGTTTCCGAGGGTTGAAAACGGCGGAGTAGTTTAAACAACAGGCGAAAACCATAGCAAAAGATATGCGTTTCAAAACGAAACTGCACTAGTTGTAAACATAGCCTGAAACGCAACCCCAGAGTTTTTAAACTAAAACGGGGTCTGAAGCATTTTTGAAAATGTCGAAGTAGTTGTTCTCTATTGTTGTTCAGTTACAGTAGCAGGGTGTGATGATTGGTCATTATTAATCCCACCCCTTCTCTAATGTGATTCACTAAAAAGTGACAGTGATGAGCGCTGCATTTTACCCAAAGTTGAACATTCTTCAACTTATGCCGCGTAATGGCAAACGCATCGCTAATGAAATGTTTTTCCAACCATTATTTTTCATAACAATATTATGTTAATCTGGCAATTCCATCTGGTAAAGACATAAATACTCGGAGACAAGCAATATTAACATAACATTTCTCCATTGTTGTTCAGCTTTGGTACAAGCAGGGTGGTCAGTAGTCTCGCCCGTCCTATACTCTGATTGGTTAACTGACTAGAAAGTGACAGTGATGAGCGCAGCGTTTACGGGCTCAAAAACCTGCCTGGAACGCAGCATTACTCAAAGTTGAACATTCTTCAACTCTCGACGCCGAGGAAAAAAACCCCAAACTCTCAGCGCTCAGCGTGAAAAAGATGCTGAACGCTCGGGATGTTCCTGGCGTTTTAAAAAACGACCAAAACCACACCTCCACCAAACACTTTTGAATGCATTTTTTCATATTCGTCATCCTAAAAACTTGTCACGTGCAGAAACCTTGCACACTGAATATGCTGCATATTAATTCATACGTTGGCAAAAAGTTCGCTACACAATACAAAATAGAGTTTTCAGTGAGGATTATTTAGTTTTCCTTTCTCTTCATAAAAAGAGGTTGCGTAGAGGGGAAGGAGAGTTAGTGGCTCAGTTTGACGCTTTGCCAACGCTTTGCTTTATATTCCGTCTCTTTGTACTCTGCACTTTCTTTGTCTTACAGTGCTTTGTGCTGCGAGATGAAGTGGACCAACTTGTCAGATGCCATTCTGGATTTTGGCATTTACTTAGTAACTCTGAGTCGTCAAAACACCTCTCTTGCCCTGGATTGAACTCGATTCGATTTTTTAAAACACAGACAAAATTTTCAGAGGCAGTGTGTGAACATGATTGATAGCAGCTGTTCTGGTTGTGTTTCTGACAACAAAATCAAACCTGGCAACCCTGATGTCACCAAAGAGTAGTCTGTAAATGGAAGATCTAGTTATGGCATTTTGATCAAACAATACAAGGTCAAAATTGCACAGATTCATTGTTCATAGTAAGATCTATCCATCTTTATCTTTAACGCGGAAGAGTGTTTTCATGACGCTTCATCAATCGGCCATATTGGCTGGACTGAACGCAAACAATGCCACTGAACCGAATGAAACTTTGCTGCCGAAAATGGTCAATTGCTGTCATGTTTTGGGTTGTACTAATCGGTCAGACTGGGGACAAACATTTGGAGTAGGCCTACTATAGACTGAAAAGCTATAACAAATTAAGAGTGCAAAAAACTGCAAGGAACAAGGCTTTTGTGGTTGGCCAAACTGAACCAGAGTTTCCAGGGCAATAATCTTGACAACATTTGTGTTTGTTCTTTTCATTTCCAGTCAGGTAGGTAAAATAATAGGCTAACATCTTAATACTGCTTGTACATATCTATATTAACTTTAGTTTGTCAAAATATTGTGCACTTTCCTGCTTACTAAGTCCTTTTCTATTTGATTTAGCAGCTTCCGCACGTTTTTTCGGTGGTTTAGACCGCATTAATTAGCAGAACAAGAAATTCAGTAGTTTACATCCGAGTATCGCTAATATGGCCGTGTATCCGGGTAACTTACTGAATCGTGATGTAAGTGCAAACCCTCTATAGGGAAATAACCAGAAAAATAACAACGTGCAGTAAACGGTAAATATGGCAAGCCATTTTGACTTTTATTCATTCGCAGGATATGAATTCTTGATATCAACAATTCAATTTTCACTAGTTAAAATGCTAATTCTTGATATCAGAAATTGGATTTTTACTAGTAACAATGGTAATTTTTTATATCAGGAATTACATTTCCACTAGTAAAAAGGTTCAATCTTGATATCAAGAATTGAATTTCAACTAGTTAAATGTCACCATAGACTCCCATTCAAATTTAATTGTTGATATCAAGAATTGATTTCTTACTAGTTAAAATTCTAATTTCACATATCAGAATTACAATTCTTACTAGTAAAAACCTGTATTTTTGATATCAAAAATTACATTGTTTCTAGTGAAAATGATATCTTGATATCAACAATTCAATTGCTACTAGTGACAATGTTCATTTCTGCTATCATGAATGGGATTGTTACTAGTAAGAATGCCATTTTAGATATCTGAAATTACTCTCCTAATTATTGATAACAGAAATACATTTTCAGAAATAAGAAATGTAACATGTTGAAATACATTTACAGATATCAACAATTGACATTTCAACTAGTGACAATTGAAATCTTGATATCAGGAATTGGCATTTTTACTAGTAACAATGTAATTGTTGATATCAAAAATAAAGGTTTTACTAGTGAGAATTGTATTTCTGATATGTGAAATAGGAATTTTAACTAGTAAGAAATTAATTCCTGAATTCAATTAAATTTGAATGGGAGTCTATGGTGACATTTAACTATAAATTCAATTCTTGAAGAATTATAGTATTTACTAGTTGAAATTCAGTTCTTGATATCAAGAATTAACCTTTTCACTAGTGGAAATGTAATTCCTGATATCAAAAATTGTCATTGTTACTAAGAATCCAATTTCTGATATCAAGAATTAGCATTTTAACTAGTGAAAATTGAATTGTTGATATCAAGAATTCATATCCTGCGAATGAATAAAAGTCAAAACGGCTTGCCATAGGTAAAGCCACTACAAACCATGTGTTCATGTAAGAGCAGCAAAACTAGCTGTTTTGAACAGCTAAAAATAGCTAGCCCCATAACATTTACAAATAACATTCCCACTTATACGTGAAGAAAAAGGTGGATAACATGCATTTAGAAAATAAATAGTCAATGTGCAGATCCTGGTTCTTTGAACCGATTCTTTCAAACGAACCATTCGAAAGAACCGATTCGCGGAAGCGACTCGGGCTTTCCATCACTAACGCACGCGCACACGCACGCACTCGCTGCGGATTGAGCTCTTCCCGCTTTGAGCTCGGGCTGCTCCGAGTACGGTTTGGCGGATGACAGTTTGTTTTCACACAGGGCCTGTCTGAAAAAGAACAACG
This sequence comes from Cirrhinus molitorella, assembly GCA_033026305.1. NCBI lineage: Eukaryota > Metazoa > Chordata > Actinopteri > Cypriniformes > Cyprinidae > Cirrhinus > Cirrhinus molitorella. The sequence goes on along the minus strand of CM065121.1, from coordinate 27,878,516 downwards.
AGCGTTTACCTCCTCAACTGCGGGAAGCGAATCGCCTTTCGTCAAGATGAGACCGCTCGTTCCCAAATGTACGCGTTTGGTGAGAAGCGAGAGGTGACATTTGTGTTTTGTGCTGTTTTCTTGTGTGAGCTCGCACAGGGCTAATGCTGCTAGCCTGTTAGCCGCAGCTGAAGGGTGGCTAATGCTAGCTGAGAGATTTCCTTAGCCACCTTTCGAGCTGCCCGTATGTGCCGTTATATATCACGACACGGCGAATGTGCGCGGGGTATTTCCGTTATTTTTTTATTCAGTCACCAATATAACGTAAGTCGATAATAATGACATCCGTGTGGCTTTACGTGGTTTAATAGCAAGGAATGGTTAGCTAGTTAGCAAAACAGACGCTTTGCACTCTGAGCCCCCTCACACATCAGATAAAATATTTTTATTGCTTGAGTTATCATATTTAAGCGTTTTATTGTGCTTGCAAATGTGCTTTAGGTTACTAATCTGGTCCGTTTACAAACGAAATAAGATATTTGCTGCTTTTGCAGAGCTGTTAATGTGTGTGGTTACATTTTTTAGGCCCTGAATCTACATCCAAAAAACATTTGTTAGAAGTTAAACGTCTTATGCAAAGCCTTTTTGCGGTTTTATTGCTAACGTAAGTGTACACTGTCAATTCTTAGAAGGACCAACGTTCACATTAACATTGCATAGCATGGCACCTACATGAAGTTAAATGTGCCTCAGAGTGAAAAATAGTCTTTCATGCAAAGAGCTTTTGCTGAAATGTCAGTAAAATAGTTTTGAACTTCGTTCTTACTTTGCTTCATGCTAGGGTGTAGAAGTGCATCTGTAACCTGTTTAGAAAGTATTCTGTGGGTTTCTTGGCCTTGTTTTAGTGCCAACATCCTATAGTAGAGCTGAGTAAGTGAAATTGTCATATTTAGCAAAATCATAACTCTTAACTAGACTTCATTGCACGTGTCCATGCGGTGGTAAAAAACAAGAGTCATTTGCTTCTTAATGTGATTGATGTGCAATTGGGGATGTGTTTCATGAATATCGGATGCATCATCTCTGCGAGCTGATGTAAGTGTGTTCGAAGCGTGGTAAGAAAGATGTATTTTTTTCCTGCAGTCGGATGTAAGATTAGGAGAAAGTTGTGCAGGATGACCCCTGCCTTACAGTGCTGTTCAACAGCCTTCGCCCACCACACACACATCCAGAATCGCTTCGGTTTTCTGCATATTAACCATCCTGGTTTACTTCCTGTACTTTGGATGTTTCATTTGAGATGCGCTGCCTAATAGCTGATAATTACATTATGGCTAATGATCAATATTGCAGGCTTGGTTTGTCTTTTGTGTAGGCACCAATCTAGATGCGCACTTGTTTGTAGCCCTTAAGAAATATTTGGGGGGAAATCTAGTCGGTTGTTAAATGATGAGATGATTTTGGGACACAGATTTATAGATGTAATGTTTCAGAAGTTAATTTGAATTGACCTATCGCTAAGCCCCGCCACCCTTAGTTACTGTTGCTGCCTCGGACAAACAAACAGAGTTTCCCACTGTCTTACAATGACAGCTGTCAGTGTGAAAACCTTGTCCGAAGATGTTTTTGATCAATTTTGAACATAGAAGGACCACCTCTCGTCGTGGAGCATTCAAGTAGGGCTTTAATATGCCATGGAGAGATACAGAAATGATTTTAAAATAAATATGGTGGGTAACATGATTAATTTGAAATCTCATGTTACGGTCGTCACGATCGCAGATGACAACATCTAGGATCAACACTGTTCATGTACCGCAGTGTAAGATTAATTATTTTACATTTAACCAGTTTAATATGAAGAGGCACTGAAATGTAGATGTGTTTTTGACCTACACTGGACATGACATGAGAATAGTTAGCTGAGGTTTGTACGTTAGCATGGACTCACTAACTTTAACGTTAGCTATTTTTAGCCAGAGATATTCACAATATTTACAGACATTACCTGCTTGAGCAGATGAAAAAGTCCACTTCATGAGAGTTTGACAACCAGAAAATAAACGTTAAGTAATAAAATAAATTCCAAATTCCATTGCCAATCTTCTCAGGATACCTGGAATCAGTGTTACAGATACCTCAGGCACATCGTTTTATTATTTTTGTATCATAAACACCATTAAAACGACGAGAGCTTCGAATCTACCAATGTTTCCCTATGGCGCTGCAACCTACAGATGTCCGAGTTCCATCTCCGTCTAGCTGATACTCAACTGCCATTGGCTTATCTGCGTTTTATGGGCGGGGCTTACTGATAGGTCAGTTGAGTCATACACAGTTGTAACCGTGACCCCAATCCATGCATGTTTTATTTTTGAAATCGTTTTTGACCTCCTAATGTTTATTCGTAATATCCGGTGAAAACGTCAGACTTCTCTCTGGTAGTGTATGCAGGACTTGTCAAATCATTTAGTCTGTTTAAGCTTGCCTTTGTCTGCATCCACTTTTTGAGTGCCACGCCCACATTTCAGCGTCCAATCAACAACCGATGCATTGAACAAAGTTTCCGCCTTACATTATTTCTATTTCGATAATTCATGCAGATATGTCACATGGCAAAAGAAAAGATCTGTTGTAATATATAACTATTTAGTGGATTGACATTCGTATGATTTGTTCTTTCTGGTCCTCGAATCTGATTGGCTGATAGGAGTGTGATATTAGAGCCATATCAGAAATCCAACAGCCGTTTCACAGTTTGTAATCGTATCACTCCGCTTGCGGTACTTCTTTCAACGAGTGTCATGGTGGACGCCCAAATCCATATTTAATCATTTAATAAATATTGCTGTTATTGTGTCACGGAATGTAGTTTCAAGAGGTTTTCAGGCGAGAATGTACTTGTTTATTGTTCAAATATGCAGTTTGTTAATAAAGATAACGTCTGTTTGAGAGTTTGCTTCGACATTTTCGGACATGTGAGCTTAGGATGGTCAGCGGGCGTTCATCTCTCGTGAGAGCAACCTTAACTCGGCCAGATCTTCTGGAATTTACCGCTGGCTCTGTTGTCTACGTAGTTGTTAAAAATGATATGTAATTCATTTTGGGTAAATCTTTGGTCTCATTAATCTGTTCCAGAGAAGGTAGTTTTGGCAAAATCTCATGTTATGTAAATGCAATGCTGTATGGCTGTTTTTGTTGTTGTTTATTAAATAATATTATTTAACGAATACAATTTTATATAAACAATATTTTAATAATATATTCAGTAATTGTGTTTAGTATATATGAATTGAAAATGAATTTCCTCGATAAACGATAACGAGTATAAATGTTCGATATAATGTTTATGCGGCAAAGGCGGAACAAAAGAGCACTTGTCAAAGTGTGCCACTCGGACTGTTTTTATCTGCTCAGATCAAAGTTCAAATGGCGGCACAGCGCAAACTTACAAGAGCAGATGTTTTCAGACGCTGATGAGACTCGGTCAGTGTGAAGCGCTAATGAACACAAATTACTCAGTTTATATCACAATGAAATGGCACTGACAAACAAGAGAAACACTGTACTCAACGATACAGTCAGAAGGCTTTTAACCCATTAACTGTCACCTGTCCCCTCTGTGGGACACCTGAGTTTACTCCACCGTTTTACACATAAATCCTAATCTAATCATGACAAACTCTGGAAAGGTTTAAAACTCCTAAATTGATATTTTGCTATTTTTCTGTTACAAATGATGTAGGAAAAGTAATAGATTAATATATGACAAGAGTGCACCTCAAAGATCTTCTTCATAACAGGAGTTCTGACCTTTGTTGCCTTTTTCCCTGTCACACTTTAGAAATTATAAGCTAAACTATTTATAGTATAGGGGGCGGGACGCTACGGATTCTAGAGAGCATTTGATTGGACAGAAGGTTTGATGAAAAGCTGAAGTGCAGCGTGATGTCATCAAAATCGTTGATTCATGTTTGCGGAAGTGAGAGACTGTAAGATTTGAATGCTCATATCTTGTAAACGCAAATTTTGCCGTTGTTAACTTATAGATAACCTTAAGGCTGACATATTCTTACTAAAAGCCAAAAAACTCATTTTGATTTCATGAAATCTTGACCTAGTCTTCAAATCTGGGTACTGTCTTACATTTTAAAATCGCTTAGAGAGGAAGTTTGGTTCCATTCAGTCACGTTGTTCTAACATGAAGGACAAACAGTACATTACGTATTTGACGCTGCACTCGTTTTACGCGGATTTGGCGCCACCTGTGGTTGTGGGTGTATTATTGACAAGTCGTGGTTTTTCAGATGTATTTCCAAGAAAAAAACCTTGTCTTACACTCGGGTCAATACGGTAAATTACTGCAGTTTTTTTTCTTAGACAGATGCTGTGGTAACCTTAACATTTTATTTGTAGGTTTAACATTACGTAAATGGTCTAAAGGTAAAGAGTCATTTAGAGCTCCTTTTATTCACGTTTTCATAATCATATTATTAATTAATGAATAATTAAAGTTCACAGTTCATAAATTCAACTATTATTTTCTCTTGTGGACTATATGTAAACAACTTTTATGTGAAATATCTTATTCAGGTCAGTAATAAATAAAAATATAACATACATTTTGTTTGATCATTTGTATTTTGATCAAAGAATGAACACTTTGCAGATTCTGCAAGGTGTATGTAAACTTTTGACTTCGACTATATGAGCTACATTTTAGAGTCAGGTGGATGTGTTTGGCTATCACACCACATTTCAGTGCTGGAACAAAATTAGCTGTGCATGCTTGTTGCTGATTTTCAATTGATACGAGCTATTTTGATAAGCTGAGAAAGTCCCACGCTTAATGCACTTTCATGATCAATCATTACTGTTGCTTCTGAGTGCTTGTGCCCATCCCTGTTTGAAAGGGCTACCTTTTACTATAGCCCATGTTTTAAACAGCAGTAAAGTGATTATTTTTGTCGTCTTTGTATGTGTTTGGTTAGATGAGGGTTCTGTGTTTGTTTTATTGTTGATCTGCAAATGTTTGTTTTGTTGTGCTCTTCCCTCAGAGCAGACTTGTTCTGCGAAACCAGCGGCTCATGCAGAAGTGGTATCAAGTGGCTTTTCTGCAAAATATCACAGCTTTTGGATTTATAGGGAGCTTATTTGAAGTCGTGCGGACTTGCCTGCATCTAATTTAAAAGAGTTGCCACAGTATAACAGTGTCAGCATCTAAAGTTGACAGTGGAAACACACAAATCCCACAATGAATCAAAGACATCAGAATCAAAGTGGCTGACAGAGTGACCTGTTTACAATGCAAACAAGGCAAAAACGGCAAAAAACTGTTGCAGTTCACTCTTGCACTCTGCTCAACTCGAGATGTGACCGAGATTAGTAGGTGGAAGGTCATGAAACTGAAAGTTGTTTTGTCTGAGCTTCAGGAAAAACAAAGTTACACATTCAATGGTAGTGGAGGTCAGTTAATGTTTGGCACACTAAAGGAATAGTTTACCCAAAAATGAAAATGTGCTGAAAGCTTACTCGCCCTCAGGCCGTTCAAGTTTGTTTCTTCATTAAATTTGGAGAAATATAATGAAGAAACACTTGCTCGATGGATGTGAATGGGTGCCGTCAGAATGAGAGATCAGACAGCTGATAAAAACATTGCAATAATCCACACCACTCCAGTCCATCATTTAACATCTTGCAAAGCAAAAAGCTATGTGTTTTGCAGAAACAGATCCATCATTAATGTGTTTAACCTTTAAAACTTGTTAACTTTTGGACAAAATACCATAGTCCATAAGTCAATAATCTATAATAGCGCTTCATCAAGTTAAAAAGTTCATCCCCTAATTGTCCTTTCACCAAACCCACTAACATATTTGTTTAAATCTGTTTTGGACAGTAAACAGTCCTTGATCTCTGCATATTTCTCTCCTGATTCAGACGAGATGACTTTTTCACTGGAGAAAGTTGGAAGCTGAAAGTAATGGTTTAAAGTTAAAAACTTAAAAAAAAAAAAAAATCTCAATGATTATTAATAATTATTTTCTATTAGATAATTAATAGTTTGTGATTATTTTGATAGTAACAATTTTTTAAAATATATAATTGGTAGATAATATTTTTTAATAGTAAAATATATATTTTTTATTAGATAACTATTATATAATTAATAGTCTATATATTTTTGTATTAGATAATTATTGGATAATTCATAGTTTTTGATAGTGAAAAAAGATTTTATTAGATGATAGCTTTTGATAGTAAAAAATAGGTTTTTATTAGATAATTAAAGTATAAATAGAAAACATTTTTTATTAGGTAATAGTTTTTGATAGTAAAAAAAATATTTTTATCAGATAATTTTTAGATAATAGTTTTTATAGTAAAAATTGAATTCTATTAGATAAGTTTTTGATAGTAAAAATTTTCATATTAACAATTGATTTTTGTTATTAGATAATACTTTTTGATAGGAAATAATAAATAAACAGCACAAAACCCATATATGTACACACAAAATTATTTTGCATGCGATTAAATTCTGATTAATCATTGCCCAGTGCTAAATTAGTTTTTATTTTATTAGATAATTTTTAAATAAGTAATAGTTTTTGATTAAAAAAAAAATGATTATTTTTTTTTATTAGATAATTGTTAGATAATTAATAGTTTTTTAATAGTGAAAAAGTTAAAAGAAAATATATTTCTTGATCTCCTCGTGTTTCAAACAAGACAAATATTAAGATGGAAGCAATGGTTTAAACTTAAACATAAATCTTAATGATGGATATATTTATTACAAACATGCAGCTTTTGGATTCTGAAGATGTTAACTGATGGACTGGAGTGGTGTGGATTATTGTGATGTTTTTATTAGCTGTTTGGACTTTTATTCTGACGGCACCCATTCACTCCAGGGCATCCACTGGCGAGCAAATGATGTCATGCTACATTTCTTCAAATCTGTTCCTGTGAAGGAACTCATCTTGCATAGGGATTAATAAAACGATTAATCGCATCCAAAATAAAAGTAAATTTTAAAAGTAAAACAAAATTGTATGTGTGCGCATTTATGTATACATAATATACACAGTACACACATACATTATGTAAGCACAAATTTATATTTTGGATGCAATTGATCGTTTGACAGTCCTGCTCTTGGATGGACTGAGGGTACGTTTCGAGGACATTTTTGGGTGAACTTTTCCTTCAGTTTGAGGAGTTAGGTGCACTTGACAAGTGAGTCTTCATGTACACATTGAGTATGGCTGTTTATTATTATTATTATTATTATTATTGCAGACGAGCTGGACTCTTTGGCCATAAAGGTCTTCTGACCTGCGGGAGGCCTGAGCTTTGAAGAGCGCTCCCAAAGATTATTCCCCGCGGCATTAACCTTTCTGCAGCTCTGATCTGGGCATGGACTAGGCACACGCACACAAACACTTCAGCTGCACACACGCATTTGAATTTCACAATACAGGACGGAGGAACATATGCTTATGCAAAGATAGCATCTCGCAGAGTGCTGAGGCGTTACCGATTCGGGGCTGGTTGTGGTTTTGATTGGATTACTGGGTGTTGAATGTCATTTGTGATTTAATGAACGTTTTGAAGCGTCTCGCAGGTAAAGGTACGCAGCTTCTGTTCCTGGGATTGATGGAAACCCACTGCAGAGCTGCTTTGTCTTTTTGTGAGCAAGTAAACAGTTGTGCGTGGCTTTTCAAATGCTATTTTTTGGTTTTGCTGCAAAACGATTAGTTGCGATTAATCAATTCAAAATAAAAGTTATGTTTGCATACGTTTGCATGTGTGTGTATATGGTGTATATTATGTATAAACACACACATATGCATATTTATATTATATATAAATATACAAATATTTTCCTTATTATATAGATGTATATTTGTGTATTAATATATACATCATTAATATACACTACACACACATACTATGCAAACAAACATATTTTGAATCAATTAATCGCTACTAATCATTTTGCAGTTTTAAAGAATGCATTTTAGGGTTGTCATAGTAAATGTGCACTTAAGGTATAAATTAAATTTGTGTAATGTATTTTTTAATTTTATTCTATTAGGTAATTAACTTTTGATAGTAAAAGGATTTTTTTATTAGATAATTTAATAGTTTTTGATTAGTAAAATGTTATTAGATAAGTGTTAGTTATTTGTTAATTAATAGTTTTTCATAGTAAAATTTTTTTATTAGATAATTGCTTTTGATAGTGAAAAATTATTAGATAATTTAATTGTATATTTAAAAAATGCTATTTTTATAAGATAATTGTTAGATAATTTATAGTTTTGGTATTTTTTTTATTAGATTATTATTAATGAATTGGTTTTGATAGTGAGAAAATATTTTCTAAATATTTTATTAGATAATAGTTTTAGATAGTAATAGATTTTTATTAGATAATTAGCTAATTCATATTTTTCATAGAAAATTTATTTTTTTTTATTTGATATTTATTAGATAATTGTTTTTATAGTGAAAGAAAATCATTTTTATTAGAAAATTAATCGTTTTGGATAATAAAAATTTTGACTTTTATTAGATAATTATTAATGAATATGTTTTGATAGTGAAAAAAATATTTTGTTTAATAAATATTTTATTAGATGATAGTTTTTTTTAATAGTAAAAATTGATTTTTAAATAGATAATTAGGTAATAGTTTTTATTATAAACATTAATTTTTTTAGTAGATAATTATTAGATAATTGTTTTTAATAGTGAAAATGACTTTTTATTAGATTAAATTAAATATTCAATTGAATGAATATTAAACATTTTTTAGTAGATAATTATTAGATAAAGTTTTTTTGTTTGTTTTTTATTAGATAAATTGATTTTCAGATAATTATTAGATAATAGCTTTTGATAGTAAAAAATATTTTTATTAGATAATTATTAGATAATTTATAGTTTTTGATAGTTTTTTTTATTTGCAAATTAACTACTCTGTTAACTAAGGCTGCAACTGATTATTTTGTCAATTTATTTATCTATATATTTATTTTTATTATTTGATTAATACTTGATTAACTCGTTATATCATTAGATCATACTCATTTTCAGCAAGTCTATGAGCTGAATTGTTTATCACTTAAACAATTTGCTTTAGTATAATGACAGTATAAAAGCCAACTGTATTGCTTTGCAAACAGACGGGTCTAGTTATGCTTTTGATTTAAAAGAAAAAAAAAACTGTCATGGCTTTTTCCACATCCTCAAAATGGTTCTAACGCACGCTCTTATCACTGAAACGCTCCCAAGCTTTTCCCGGCGTAAAAGCGGCCCATGTAATTTTTCTTCCAGGTTGGTTAATAAGTTCCCGCAAATCCTCCAGCAGAGGATCATCTGATGCATCGGCGAAAGAGATTCGAGATTTAATTGCACTTGATTGCCTGAAGTGGCTGACCATCGATGGCCTGATGCCGCTTCTTCCTGAAAGCGCTTGTGGTGCGGGCATACAGGAAGGAACTGTGTGTTTATTAGTTAGCAGCTCACGCGTTTGCGTCACTGAGGGAAGCTCTTACCTTTCTCACATCTGAAAACTGAACGCTCTGAACAGGGCTCCAGACTAACATTTGAGGGCAGTGGCACCAGCGCCACTGAGTTCTACAGATGGTGGTGCCAGGAGCAGATTTGGTAGCACTGGGGGGGATTTAATCATAAAGTTACTATTGTTTTGCATTAATAAGAGCAGTTGCATATTCATTTCTTGTATATTATGTTTATACGGATTTGACAGTAAAGCAACTAAGCTTGAGTTGGGAAGCATACAAAATGTACTTATTATGAAAATTAATGTGCAAAATCTAAATTTTATATAGAAAATTTTGATATTCTACTCTTATTAAATGTACCATTATTCTTCTACAGTATTATATGGAACTGACCAGCAACTTCAGTAATTGTAATCGCAAATTTAAAGGGTTACTCCACCCCAAAATGAAAATTGTCATTAATCACTCGTTCCAAACCCAAAGCTTCATGTACACAATTTAAGATATTGTGGATGAAAGCCGGGAGCTTTGTAACTGTCTCATTGACTGCCAAGTAAATAACACTGTCAAAGCCCAGAAAAGTAAGAAAGACGTCGTCAAAATCGCCCATCTGCCATCAGTGGTTCAACCATAATTTTACGAAGCTACAAAGCCATTTTAGACAGTATCCACTGGACGCAAACAGCATATGCTGTTCTCTGTCAGTCGCAGCATGTGGATACATTTATTTATGCTTTGATTTGAACGAAAACAGCATATCCACGTGGCGCAGCTGACAGAGAACAGCGTACGCTGTTTGTGTCCAGTGGATACTCTCCAAAATGGCGCTATAGTGACGCGGAGTAGATGAATTGTTGAATAAAGTCATTATTTTTGTTTTCTTTGCGTACAAAAGTATTCTTGTTGCTTCGTAAAATTATGGTTGAACCACTGATGGCAGATGGACTATTTTGACTGCGTCTTTCATACTTTTTTGGGCCTTGACAGTGTTATTTACTTGGCAGTCAGTGGGACAGCCACAAAGCTCCCGGTTTTCATCCAAAATATCTTAAATTGTGTTCCTGAGACGAACAAAGCTTTTACGGGTTTGGAACGACATGTGGGTAAGTGATTAATGACACAATTTTCATTTCGTGGCGGAGGAACCCTTTAAGGAAAGCACTTTGTGACTCTTCTTACTTCATACACAAAAAAGTGTAAAACTGACACAATCTGGTTTCTTAATGATTTGATAATTATTAAATTATATACAATTTTAAAATATGAAGCAAAAAAAGTATAAAAAGAAAGACTAATAAGCCAATAAGTAATCCTTGATTTTTAATTTTACATAAGTGTTTACCACAAAGTATATTTTGGTCATCCCATTAAAAATAACATTCAAATTGGAGAGCTTTAAATTGCTGGAAGTAGTTGTGTGAAAAGCTTGAAAGTCATTGAAAAGTAGAGGTGGGGGAAATGTTCAATTCTGTGGATGATTCTGAATTGATTCACAAATTTCAAAAATTGACTTTCTATTTCTAAATGTTAATTGATGATAATTTGATGTTGACGGAATGCAAAAGGCAGAACACTAATGTGCAGCCCATTCAGAGCGCAGTGACGAAAGTTACTATTTTGAACTTTGAAATCGTGTGAAATCAGACCGGCACCGCATGCGTTAAAAGTTTTCGTATAGAAGCACTTAGGCTTTTTCTTTCTGAAGGATTGCTGTTGGTTGGAAGACTAATAATTTGCTACAAAAATGCTGCTACATGCACGTTTCATTTCCTGTTGGGTCTTTGTAACATAGTTGACTTGCCAATCACTTCCACTTGTTCTTTTAATAAAATTTCTTGGAAGTAAATTCATTATGGGTCATTACAGATACTTTGCTTTGATGTTTCTCATATGAAACAGAAATAGCAGCGCTTATGAGTTGATCAGCTTGGTGGTCCAGGGCTCTAGACTCTCTTATTCTTCCCACTGGTCACTCATTTGCGACTAAGTTAGTTTGCTTTGTCATATTTTTCACCCCTGATGAGTTTGTATCCCAGTATTAACTCGCATATTCTCAAACTGTCGCAGATGTGACCATTTGGTTGCAGTCTGGACCAGGGTTGCCAGGTTTTCACATCAAAACTCACCCAAATGCTACTCAAAACTAGCCCAAAAGTAGCCCAATCACGTTCCGAGGGGGGTTTCGCGTTCTGGAGGTAAAATACATGTTTTGTGGTGGGGTTCTTCTGGTAAAATTGGCATCCAGAGACTAAATATTACGTTATTGGGGTCGCTTCAAACCGCAGACATGAAAACAACCTGCAGCAATAGTATGAAAGTAGCCCACTTGGCAACACTGGTCTGGAGCCCCGCTGAACGCAACTTTTGTTTGCAAGTTATGATGAAGTCTTAACTAAAACTGTTTGTTTTGTTTTTAACAGCCAAAGGATGTGAATCCCGGCGAGCCATCTGTGCACAACAGCTCTAGCCGAGCCGAGGGAAAGAGTGCGGTTCAAACAAGCATGAGGCTGCTGGCCTCCTCGCCCCACCGACTACAGCAAACACGCGACGTCCCGATGGAGTTTTAACCCCTGCGGGAGTACAGACTGCTTGGTCCACCGAGGCTGGTGAAGAAACACAGGTATGTATGAGCACACGCAGATATAAGCGGCCCTCCCTTTGGTTCGACGCCCTCGAATAGCGAACAAAATACTAGAACGAGAAAAAGAGAGCGAGAGACTGAGGGGTCCCATGTGCCATTGGGCAGCGGGGCTTTCGCCATGAGCAGTACTCTGGGCAAAGATAAAGACTCTAAGGAGAGGGAACCCAAAGCCGAAGGGAAATCCAAAACCAAAGGGAAAGATGCCAAAGACGGGAAGAAAGACACGAGCGGCGCGTCGCCCGCGGTGGCCTTCACCTTGGACAGCACGATAAAGCGGCCCAACCCGCCGCCGAGCACGCGCAAAAAATCCAGCAATGCGGACGTAGTCAAGGAGCTGAACAAGTGCCGCGAGGAGAACTCGATGCGCCTGGACCTGTCCAAGAGGTCCATCCATCTGTTACCCTCTTCCATCAAGGAGCTGACCCAGTTGACTGAGCTCTACCTGTACAGCAACAAGCTGCAAAGTCTGCCGGCTGAGGTGGGACACCTGTCGGGGCTGGTGACGCTGGCACTCAGCGAGAACTCGCTCACCAGCCTGCCCGACTCGCTGGACAACCTGAAGAAGCTTCGTATGCTCGACCTGCGGCACAACAAGCTGCGGGAGATCCCGGCCGTGGTCTACCGCGTCACCTCCCTCACCACGCTCTACCTGCGCTTTAATCGGATCACCACCGTCGAGAAGGACATCAAGAATCTGTCCAAGCTCACCATGCTCAGCATCCGGGAGAACAAGATTAAACAGCTGCCTGCCGAAATCGGTGAGTGAGCCGATGCTTAAAACTATTCCTTCAAAAAAACCTAATGCCTCTTCGTCTATCTTCGCTATATTGCCAAAAGTATTGGGACACCCCATTCTAATGAACAGGTTTGACTACGTAATTTCCATGAGTACTAATCGTAATGTTTAAGCATATAAGGATATTCTAGTGAATTGTGTCCTTCTAAATTTATAGCAAAAGTTTGGAGAGGACAATGCCTCTGTGTATAAGGCAAGGTTGATTCAGTCGGTGTGGAAGAACTTGACTGGTCTGGATAAAGCCAAGTCCTAATCCCAGTTGAACACCTCTGGTGTGACTTTAAACGCAGACCTTGAGCCAAAAACTTGAGACCAAACACCAATGACTTGTGCATATAGGTACAGTCATTTTAGACCCTTCCAAAACTGAAGCAACAGTGATGGAAATACTTTTAAGTACATGAATTATACTTCTGTGTTGCTACAGTTTTGGAAGTGCCTTTTTCTGTTCTAAAGAAAGTGGTATCCCAATACTTTAGTTTGTTTTGTGTTCCATAAGTAAACAATAGACTCACTAACCATAATTCTGGTAATTGAGTAATCAGTCGAGTATTCTGATGATTAATCAAGTAATCTGATTTATTTGTGTGTGTGGGGTGATAAAAATAGACCTAAGTGAACACTGGACTGTAACTATCCATTATTTTGCTAATCGAGTAATCATCGATTTATTCTGATGATTAATTGAGTACGCTTTTTTTTGTGGTAATAAAAATAGACCTAAGTCAGCCCAGGGCTCGCAAAATTTAAAAATCTCTGCTAGCCCTTCAGGCTGGTACTCTTCAGATTTTGGTAGCCCAAAAATTAATTTAACTAGCCCAAATAAAAAAAGACAATTTAAAAAAAAAAATTGAAATCAGATAGGAGTCTAAATGTCAATCAAAAGTATTTTTAATACACAAATATCAGGGAAGGAATTTTATTACACTATTTACAGGGTATCTGCAGAAATTTTAAAAATCAATTTAAGGCAATTCATGACCCTTTTTAACAGCTGCACAAGTAAAATGAACAGTATGAGTGGGGTTAGACAATGTACAGTAATGTATTAAGCCATAAAATGACATGAACTTCAGTTCACATACAGGTTTTCACAAAAACAAAAAATCTTATACGATGACATTTTAGCCTTTAGACCACTGGTCTCAAACTCAATTCCTGGAGGGCCACAGCTCTGCACAGTTTAGCTCCAACTCTAATCAAACACACCTGATCCAGCTAATCAAGGTCTTCAGGATTACTAGAAACTTCCAAGCAGGTGTGAGTTGGAGCTGGTTGGAGCTAAACTGTGCAGAGCTGCGGCCCTCCAGGAACTGAGTTTGAGACCTCTGCTTTAGACTATTAAAAAGGATAAATCAAGTATATTATGTATTATGTAAGGAATACTTATACTTATAGTGAAACTTTAAGTTCATTTTTTTCCAGGAACAGCGTCTCTTGTGAGAAATGTCACGTAGTTTTTAAGTTGTTAATCGTCAGAGCAGCGCTAACAACATTAGCGCGTATGTTCACGTCTGTGCTGGCTGTTATGTGTGTGCTTCTGTTAGAGAGAGAGTGGAGAAATAGTGTGTTTTCCGTACACAATAAAACTTAATTTTGCGGCAAAAACATGGAAGAAATCTGTCGTTTCTTTGTATTGTTTGTATCTGTATTTATTTGTTTGGCCAGTGTCGTTGTGGGATTTTGTTTATTTTGCTGTTTTAGGCTGTAAGGACCTTTGAAATAACTGAAATAGTGTGGCGAAGTGATATAGACATGTAATGCGGTTAAAAGCTGCCTGGAACTACGTTCGCCGTGCGTTTCCCTGAAAATAATGCACACCTTCAGAACGTTCGTCAGCCAATCAGATGCAAGCATTCAATGGCCCCCGTAGTATAAATTTATTTAAAACATAAATCTTACTGTCTTAATTCTTTGGACTTTTAGAAGGCACATAAACTTCTTTCACATTTACAACTCTATGTATTTGCTGCACAAAACCATGGGTCGATATTTGCAATAATCTGACCATAAACCTCAGAAAAATTTATTGGAAATGCAAAATCATTCTCTGCCACGTGGTGGCACTTCAGGAGCGCTGAAATATTGCGGTTTCCCTAGTAACGGCTATACACAAAGCAGCACCGTGCTCATTAACGCTGTTTTATCATAGGTGAGAAAATGCCAACGACACATTTCTGAGGACAGTTGGTTCGCTTCAGATAGCCTACATTCATATAAAGACATCCGTGCTGTGTTTTGACTTTGAAACGTGCAGCGCGCATATCTATTCAGTGACATCATTGCCTTTTGAAGTTTAATCCAGCCCTATCGTGATTCTTGTCTTTCCGTGCGCAACTATAAGACCTCTTAAAATTATGATTAAGACTTTTCTTATACTATTTAATGTATTTAAAACGTTTTGAGGAAAACTAAGTTGAGGAGTGTTTAAGGACCTGTAGGAGCCCTCTAGTTTAAGATGAAACATTTTGGTAGCCCGATACACAATAGCCCCGGGACGTCAGGCTAGCGATTTTGCGAGCTCTGGAGCAATAGACTGTAACTATCCATTATTTTGGTAATCGAGTAATTGGTCGATTATTCTGAAGATTAATTGAGAAATCTGTTCTTTTTTTTGTGGTAATAAAAATAGACCTAAGCGAAAGGACTTTAAAATTACTTTAAATATATATGTAATAGCAAGGAGACAGTAGTAATTGGTTCAAGTAAAACATCAAAAGCAAGTAATTATGGATTTATTGAACAAAACATTTAAAATACTTAATGTAATAAAGCAATACAATCATAACTTATGTACATTTATTGTATCAAATGCCTCCAGAGGACGCCAACAGCCTGACGATTGTTTTTACACGTTAACGGCACAATCTAATCCTTGTTTATGGGATTAGATAGTGTGATGAACAGTTAGCATATTTAGAAAGATGACATGACGTTTCACATTTGAAAGTTAAGATTTTAATTGCAATTTTTCTGCTGGCTTGTGTTATAGGTGAGCTCTGTAACTTGATAACGCTGGATGTAGCCCACAACCAGCTGGAGCACCTTCCTAAAGAGATCGGCAATTGCACTCAGATCACCAACCTTGACCTGCAGCACAATGAACTTCTTGACCTACCTGAGACTATAGGTAAGGATCTACTCAAGGTGGATTTTGCTATACTAAAACGTTTTACTATACTATGCTTTTGGTCAATAGTTGATTCAGTGAGAGTTCAGTTGAACCATGTTGATTTTCTGCTTTAGGTAACTTGTCAAGTATAAACCGTCTGGGTCTGAGGTACAACCGTCTATCAGCGATCCCTCGATCTTTATCGAAGTGCCGAGAGCTGGAAGAGCTCAACCTTGAAAACAACAACATCTCAGTGTTACCAGAGGTGAGGCTTGGTACAACTCATTACAGCTTTTAATAATTAGACGTTTTATATCATTAGGTTGGCTTGAGAAAGCCAACCCACTGATTTGCTACGTAAGCTTTTTATTCTTCTTCTAAAACCTACATTTCTGAACGCTACTCCTCTTAGAGCATTCAAGCTAGAACCACCAAACTTCAAGCTAGAATCTTCAGACTGATCTGACTTGGTGTGCTATATCTTTTCTAACTGATTGGACTTGCGGTTTTCTCTAACTATACGATTAAAAATCATAAAAATCTCATAGACTTACATTGACAGAATGTTCAAATAAGCCAACACTCTTCAAACTCTGTCAAAATTCAATTTTTAAACTCCCAGAATCCCTTGAGACTAAATGAAGCTTCTTTTCTATGTATGATTTCTAATCCATTCAAACTTTCATTCTAATATTTCTAATCTATTTATCTAATTAGCCTAATCATGCTAGAAACATGCTAGTAACTTGTCAGTCATGTTAACGGCATGCTGCTAACTTGCTAATCATGTTAGAAACATACTAGCAACTTGCTAATCATGTTAGTAACTAGTTAATCATATTAGCAACTTGCTAATAATGCTAGAAACATGCCAGCAACTTGTTAATCATGTTTGAAACATGTTAGCACATTTTCAGTCATGCTAACGGCATGCTATTAACTTGCTAATCATGCTAGAAACATGCTAGCAACTTGCTAATCATACTAGTAACTTGCTAATCATGCTAAAAACATACTAACAATTTGTCAATCATGTTAGAAACATACTAGCAACTTGCTAATCATACTGGTAACTTGCTAATCATGCTAAAAACATACTAACAATTTGTCAATCATGTTAGAAACATACTAGCAACTTGCTAATCATGTTAGAGACATGGTAGCAACATACTAGCAACTTGCTAATCATACTGGTAACTTGCTAATCATGCTAAAAACATACTAACAATTTGTCAATCATGTTAGAAACATGCTAGCAACTTGCTAATCATACTAGAAACATGCTAGCAAGTTGCTAGAAATGTGGTAGCAACATGCTAGTAACTAGTTAATCATATTAGCAACTTGTTAATTATGCTAGAAACATGCCAGCAACTTGTTAATCATGTTTGAAAAATGTTAGCAAATTTTCAGTCATGCTAACGGCATGCTATTAACTTGCTAATCATGCTAAAAACATACTAGCATTTTGTCAGTCATGCTAGAAACATGCTAGCAACTTGCTAATCATGCTAGCAACTTGCTAATCATGCTAGAAACATGTTAACATTTTGCTAATCATGTTAGAAACATGTTGGCAAACTTGTTAATCATGTTAGAATAATGTTAGCAACTTGCTAATCATACTCATAACATGTTAGCAACTTAATCATGCTAGTAACATGTTAATCATTCTAAAAGCATGCTAGTAACTTGTTAGTCATGCCAGAAACATGTTAACAACTTGCCAATCATCCTAAAACATGTTAGTAACATGTTAATCATTATAGAAACATGAAAACAACATGCTAATAACATGTTAATCATGTTAGTAACATGGTAATCATGGTAAAACATGCTAGTCACTTGCTAGTAATGCCAAAAACATTCTAATAACATGTTAATCATGCTAGAAACATGTTAGCAAGGTGCTAGTAACTTTGCTAATCAGGCTAGAAACATGCTAGTAACATGCTAATCATGCAAGTAACGTTAAACATGCTAGAAAAATGTTAGAAACATGCTAACTACAGTTTAATCATGCTAGCAACATGCTAATCATCTACTCTACCTATATAAACTTCAAGCTTTTACAGCTGCTTTAAACTTTCAGGCTAGGCTTTCTCAAGCCAACCTAAAGTTTGTTTTGATAATTATTATAATTTTTTATCTAGTTTGTCTTTGTCCCCTTTTATAAATATTGTATCGGTCCCTGTCTGTTTCTCCTCAGGGTCTTCTCTCCAGTCTGGTGAACCTCACGAGTCTGACCCTGGCGCGAAACTGTTTCCAGTCTTACCCAGTGGGCGGCCCGTCCCAGTTCTCCACCATCTACTCACTCAACATGGAGCACAACCGTATCAACAAGATCCCTTTCGGCATCTTCTCCCGAGCCAAAGTGCTCAGCAAGCTCAATATGAAGGTAAGAGCACATCTGCTCATTCGCTGTTAAAGATGTGTAGGTAACAAACCTGCACTGAAGAAGACACAAGACACATAAGTAGAGACCAGGATAATAAGCATCGTTTTGGCTAATATATCATTCTCTCCCTTTTGAACTTTGTTTATAGGACAACCAGTTAACATCTCTTCCGCTGGATTTCGGGACGTGGACCAGTATGGTAGAGCTGAACTTGGCAACAAACCAGCTTACCAAGATTCCAGAGGACATCTGTGGACTTGTGTCTTTAGAGGTGACATATTCTTCTGTATTTTACCATCACTCAGTTTTAAGACTCAATTCTGTCATGTAGTTGGGTATGTTTTGGCTCATTGTTTTCTTTTGGTTCCTTCAGGTCCTCATATTGTCCAACAATCTCTTGAAGAAGTTGCCTCATGGGATTGGTAACTTGCGGAAACTGCGAGAGCTTGACCTGGAGGAGAACAAACTGGAGTCCCTCCCCAATGAGATTGCCTACCTTAAGGATCTGCAGGTAGAACAGTTGTTTCCATTGGAGTCTTTTGTTAGCATGTTGCAAAGCTAACAAAGTGATAGACATGTAAAAGTGTATTGATACTTTGCAGTACTCTATGAAGCACTTAAAAAAGGAACATGGGGATGGGGGGAAATGAGATGGAAAAAGAAATTATTTCTCTCACAAAAGTATTGAATTCCCCAGAGAAACTTTCTCACAAAAGCACTGAAATATAGTACTTTCTCTAACCTGTTTTGTGAGTGAACACTTAAGTTTTACAAGCAAACACACGTCAAGATTAAAAGCCAAGTTTCTTAGGGAATGCAAAAGTTTTTAAGAGTAAATGCAAATTTTCTTGGAGGAATGCATACGTTTGTGAGAACATAAAAGTTTTAAGTGTGAAAGCAAAATTTCTTGAGGAGCGGCAAAAGTTTTAACAAAAGTTTTGAGAGCTAACATAAAGTGTCTTGGAGGAACGCAGAGGTTTTAATAGCAAATGTAAAGATTCATTAAGAAATGCCAAAGTTTTAAGGGTGAACTCAAAGTTTTTGGGGTAACACAAAAGATTAATGTGAGAGTTTTTTGTAGGTACGTAGAGGCTTTCAGAGCCAACAGTTTTATGTGAGAACGGAAAAGTTTTAAGGACTAATGCAAAGTTTCTTGGGGGGACGCAAAAGTTTAAAGTGAGAATGGAAAAGTTTTAAGAGTGAATGTAACTTTTCTTGGGGGAACGCAGAACCTTTAAGAGCCAACGCAAAGTTTCTTGGGTAAACTATATCCTGTGAAAGCTAACATAAAGTGTCTTGGGCTTTTAAGTGCAAATGCAAAGTTTCTTGAGAAAATCCAAGAGTTTTAAAAGTGAACAAAGCTTTTGGGGGGAATGCTAAAGTTTATGAGGGAACGCAAAGTTCCTTGGTTTTATGTGAGAACAGAATTTTTTTTAAAGCGTGAACGCAATGTTTCTTGGGGAAACGCAAAAGATTTGCAAGAGAACGCAGAAGTTTTAAGGATGAACCAATGTTTCTTGGGGAACGCAAAGGTACTAAGAGCAAATGCAAAGTTTCTTGAGAAAATGCAAACATTTTGAAAGTGATTTCAGACATTTTTGGGGGGAATGCCGAAGTTTTGCAAGAGAATGCAGAAGTTTTAAAGATAAATGCAAAGTTTCTTGGGGGAACGCAAGGGTATTAAGAGAAAATACAAAGTTTCTTAAGAAATGCAAAAGTTTTAAGTGAATGCAAAGTTTTTTGCGGGAACACAAAAGTTTAATGCGAGAACAGAAAAGTTTTAGGAGCGGGTGCAATTTGGTTTCTTAAGAAAAGGCAAATGTTTTAAAAGTGAATGGAAAGGTTTTTTAGGGGAAGGCAAAAGTTTAATGTCAGAACAGAAAAGTTCTAGGAGGCGAATGCAAAGTTTGAGAAAATGCAAAGGTTTTAAAAATGAAAGTCTTGGGGGAACGCAAAAGTTTTAAGAGTAGACGCAAAGTTTATTGGGGAAAGGAAGAGGTTTTATGGGTAAACGAAGAGTTTCTTGGGGAAACTCAAGTTATCAGAGTGATATCATGGTTTCTTGTCAGAATGCTGAAGTTTTGAGCAAACTTTTTTAGGGGAATGCAAAAGTTTTATGTGAGAATGTTGAAGTTGTAAGAGCGAACGCAACGTTTCTTGGGGGAACGCAAATGTTTTTAGAGTGAACGAAGGGTTTCTTGTGGGAACGCAAAAGTTTGTGTGAAAGAAAAAAAGTTTGAAAAGTGAACAGCTTCTTAGGGGGGAATACAAAAGCTACGTTTTATTTGAGAATGCTAAGTGCGAAGACAATTTCTTGGGGAAATGTTTTTGTGTATATTTGTTCTCTAGTAAAAGTATTGCCAAAGAATGCAAAAGTATTGAAATAAAATTTGCCTCCTGTCTCAGTACAAGTATGTTTTCAAAAGGACTCTTTAGGTTGTTGCACTGATTTCTGGGATTGCCCTATCTGCAAAGCAAGCTGAAATTCATTTCTTCCATTGATTCGCAGAAACTTGTGTTGACCAATAATCAGCTGACCACTTTGCCGAGAGGAATCGGTCACCTGACCAACCTGACGTACCTAGGCTTGGGAGAGAACCTGCTGCAGCACCTACCTGAGGAAATCGGTACGACCCCACCGCGGCCCTCAAACGCACACGGCCCCACACCCATCCACACGCACCTGCCTTAACAGACTTTCCCTCTCCAACCCACAGGTACACTGGAGAACCTAGAGGACCTGTACCTGAACGACAACCCCAACCTGCACAGTCTGCCGTTCGAGCTGGCGCTCTGCAGCAAGCTGTCCATCATGAGCATAGAGAACTGCCCCCTCAGCCACCTCCCGCCGCAGATCGTCGCCGGAGGCCCTTCCTTCATCATCCAGTTCCTCAAGATGCAGGGTCCTTACCGCGCCATGGTCTGAGGCGGCTCACACACACACTGTACAAAGAGGAAAACAAATCGCCGCGTGACGTTATTATATCTAGGAACTGCGTAACTGGGTTGGAGGAATCATAGCCAGTTAGGTCCCCTTTACACCCCCCCCACGTAGAAAACAATGTCTAGACTTCAGTTGCCAAAATTAATGTACATTAGTGATTCTCAAAGAGGCGCTCTTTAAAAATGTTTCAATCGTTTTGCCAATTCATTGACAGTCATTATAGGGGTGTTCGACGCCAGGAAAACAGTTGTATGCAAAAACAAAACATTTTTACAAAAAGTTCATTTTTGCTGCTGCTGCCGCCGCCATACTGTATGTGAGTTGTTTTTATTTCGATTTCTCCACGTTTTTTTTTTTTCTTATCCCACAACCAAAAGATTTTATTGTACAGAGGACCTGTTTGGAAGCAGTGAACAAATTTCAGTTCTTTTTTTATTACTACTATTATTATTAATTGTTCTTATTCTAGAATTGTGCCTATCCAGTGCAGTTGGGTGGTTTGTGTCTGAACATAATTATCCAAGACGTTTTTAATACAAAAAATGGCAAACTTACACAAGTATAATTTATTCCGTAATTCATTTTGTCGCTCCCTTTTTTAAAAAAATATTCATTCCTCTTCGCTATCAGGACGTGTTGCTACGCTTGATGAATCCGCAGTCTTTTTTTTTTCTCTGAAAAACGTTTTCGATAGCAATCGTGTCATGGGTTAAGCACGTCTGTTCGAGACGTGGGGTTTGTTTGATTGATTGTTTACTTGTTTGCCATATCCACAGTGTTGCGCTCTGCTTGTGTCTTTTGGTGAGAGTCGCATCTACATATCAGGTGCTGAACAGTGCTAGCAGTTAAAGGCCCAAGTTTACTGTGAGGAATGCCAAACGGCCATTTAACATCACTTCCATTCTTTTTTTTTTTTTATTCTGCATTTGAAGGATTTCCTGGTCGGTGTCATCAGACGGGTTTCATTTCTGCTCTTCAACAATGGTTACAGTTCTTTTGCACCACATCCCGCCCCTTATGCTGCTGCTTTTAATGCACTTTGTATTGATATTTGGCATCCTCCTCAAGTAAAAGGGTCACGATATTTCATGTTACCGATTTTAAACGTATGGAAGGGGGCATTTATTATTATTATTATTATTTCTGAAGTATTCTATCTTTATTTTAATTCTCTATCATGTATATTTTATAACAGTGAATGAAAAATTTGCCTCAGCAAATTCGAACGATAACATTCTACGCTATTAAATGTTTTGATTTAAACTTCTGACTAGTTTGTGTTTCTATATATTTAAAACTTCATATCAGTTTTGAATGGTGCGGATCATCAAAGTATTGCAATTAAAAACCCAAATGTTTCAATTACATAACTTTTTTCTTTTTTTTTTTTAAGATGAATTCTTTTGGTTTAGTATTATCAAGTGACTGTAAATTTCCACATCCACTTTAGTTTATCAAGCCAAATGTATTTTGTGTTGCGTCCACGCTGTTTCTTCTTTTTTATTATGTTTCCTCTCGCTTTGATTCGTTCGGACATTGTACGTCGGCAGCAGTGCAAAGGCTTCGGAGAGGCACTTCGCATTCGTTGGGGCCATGAAAAGGACACAAATCGCTGCTTTTTTTATCAACCAGCAGAACCTGTTGCTGCTTATGGACCTTTAGAAACGTAATGCTGTAAACGAACCGGTCTTGTGCGAGACGTTACGGACTGGCTTCGCCAGGCCGGTTCGACCAGCACAGACGTTCTGCTACAGATGAATTCCCTCTGGACCTGCTCGACGCAGACGCTGAATAAAAACAAACAAAAAAAAACAGACAAAAATACAAACATTGTAAAAAGGGCTTTCTCTGTTCATGCTTAACTATACACCAGAGGCATTGCATTCCTGGTTTTGTATAAAAGCTTAGAACTGTACATTTGAGTTTTCTTTTGTGTGCGTGTGTGTGTGTGCGTGCGTGCGTGCGTGCGTGTGTGTGAGGGAATAGTTAGATGTTAACAAAATGGAATTATTATGTGACAATAAATGCCTTTGAGTACTTCAAGTGAGACGTGCATTAAGGACGCAGCCTTGGGACGCGTCCCATTTTAAGTTTAATATTTTTGTTTTTCAGCATTTATGTGCCATTTATGCAGGGGAGTGGGGCTGGTTTTTACGTACAGTTACGTATTTTAACAGATCAGTATGTTTTGGATGAGAATGCGTTGCATTCAGGAATGTAGTCAAAAAAGACAATAAAAACACAATAATTGTACTTTTTTTTTTCAATGGTGAATACTGACAGCGCAGTTATAATCAGCCGGGGTGGCAATTTTAATTTTGATCTTGTATTTTTCTGGTGAATCCTTATGATTGGAGCTTAAGGGTATGGTTTGTTTGTTTTTTTTTATATCGTCTGTGCATTTAGGTCAGAAATTGTATAAATGAAGTTCATTTTCCATGTTTTGTTTTTAAACATAGGAATGTTATGTTTTCTTGCTTTTTCTTTCTTTTTTTCTTGCCTTGCTATGTATAGGAAACACGCATGTTAATTTCCTTTGTTTCTTTGTTTCTTTTTTTTAAAGATTCATAAGTGTCTGGTTGGGTGGACAGGGATGTATAAAAGTACACGAGATAAAAAATGTTGCTCTTTCGTAACTGCAAAATGTTTGTTTTTTTCATAGGCTATCAAGTGTTGTGCGGACATGTCTAACGTACTTTTCTCTAGAGAAACAGCCTTAAAGGTGATTTCTTGGTTTCTTTCTTTCTTTCTGACTCAGCCCGAACGAGTAAAAGGACCTAATTCCATCAGATCAAGTCTTTGCTTTGATAAGCATTCTTCAAATAAATGTTCATTTGACTGCCTTACGAATGTCAAATGTGCTCCTCTCTCACCCATCATACACTTTCAACTAATCACTACAGATCTATCCACAGTTGAAGTCTAAAGTTCACATACACCTTGGAGAATCTACGAAATGGTAATTATTTTAGCAAATTAAAATGGATCATATAAAATGCATGTTATTTTTTATTTCGTACTGACCTGAATAAGATATTTCACATTGAAGATGTTTACATACAGTCCACAAGAGAAAATAATAGTTACATTTATAAAAATGCTGCCGTTCAAAAGTTTACATACACTTGATTCTTAATACTGTTGTTACCTGAAATGTTTTACTTTTTTCCCCATTTAGTGATAGTTGTTCACGAGTCCCTTGTTTGTGTGTTCTGAACAATTAAACTGCCCGCTGTTCTTCAGAAAAATCCTTCAGGTCCCACAAATTCTTTGGTTTTTCAGCATTTTTGTGTATTTGAACACTCTCCAGCAATGACTGTATGATTTTGAGATCCATCTTTTCACACTGAGGACACCTGAGGGACTCATATGCGACTATTACAGAAGGTTAAAATGCTCACTGATGCTCCAGAAGGAAAAACCATGCATTAAGAACCAGGGATGAAAACTTTTGAATGTTTTTTTTTTTTTGTTTTTTTATATTTTGTCTAAATATCATAGTTTTTCATTTAGTACTGGCCTTCAGAAGCTACAGAGGATACTTGCATGTTTCCCAGGAGACAAAATAAGTTAACTTTAGCATGATTTTCAAATTCAAAAAGTTTTCACCCCCCGTTCTTAATACATTGTGTTTCAATCTGGAGCGTCAGTGAGCGTTTTAACCTTCTGTTATAGTTGCCTCAGTTGTCCTCAGTGTGAAAAGATGGATCTCAAAACTCTCTTATTTTGTTAAAATAATAAACGTTGCATTTTCTGTTATCTGTCAGCATAACTAAACACGTCTGAAATAGCTCATGATCATAAAAGTAATTGCTTAAAATTAGTTTTGGAGATCATATTTTTAATGCGTAAATGAATTTAAAATGTAGGCATGAAGGTTTTCCATGAAGGAAAGATCACAGTGGAGATGCATAATGCATATTTCATAAATGAATTGTATTCCAAAGCACATTTAAAAAGTCTGTGTTAAAGTCAGTTTTAAGAATTGTGTCAACACTTTATAAATGTTAGAAATGCATTGCTGAAACATTCTACAAAGACTGAACTATGTAATACTTAATTGTTAAGTTAGAACGTTAAACAGTTTTTCACCGTTTTCCTGTACAAGATTTTTTGGCCAGAGTTAAATCATGACTCGATGACGAAAAGGAGTAGCTGAGCACGCCCCCCTTCCCTAACACAACATAAGAGGTGTGTTTGACTTGAAGCAGCACTGACTTCACACAGGCCGATAGGTGTATGTTAAAGTACGTTGAGAGCTATAGGGAACAGACGGCTCCAAATGCTTTTGAATCGCTCTGGCAGTAGTTTGTCATCAAACACAGATCGTTCTGCGCAGCGCTGCTTCAAGTCAAACACATCTAATAACTAGAGTGCATTAGCATCAGTGGTTCGCAGCTCAATCGTGAGTTACTGTCATTAACGTTAGTTACTACAGCCTATGCCTTCATCACGTAAATGCATATTACCTGGTTGCGATGATTTACATAACAGTTCGGTCTCCATATTTACATTAAGCTGCTAAAGGAGTTTGTAGCGTATTTGGCAGTCAGGGTTGGCAGATTTTCAGATCAAAACCCGCCCAACTGCTACTCAAAACTAACCCAGTTGCGTTTTGAGGGGTGTCCCTCATTAAAAACATCATTACAGGGGGTAAAATACACGTTTTTTGTGGTAAAATTAGCATTCCAGTGGCTAAATATCGCGTTATTGGGGTCGCTTCAACCACAGACTGTAAAAAACATGGACGTAGTGTCAGTGACGTCACCCGTAGGTAGGTTTCTGAAGAGCGTTTTTGAAGCAAAAGTTGGGCGGGGCCTGTCGTCGCCGTTTTGGAAGCGCGTCACTTCAGGAAAATAGAAAATGGACAAAGAGGCGGGACGTGGGTGGAGCTAAAATGTCTGTTTTTTAAAATTATTAAAATAATCTCAATAAAGTAACACCCTAAGAAAAAACAAACGCAATAACAATAACAACTACTGGAATAAGCTGAGGTAATGTGACGGCTGCCTGACACCTGTCACTCAAGTGGCCACGCCCTTAATTATGCAGAATTTTAATGCTTAATATAATTTAAACGGGTGAGTTAGAAAAAAAAATTCACCCCCCTCAGAGTTGTCATAAAGGGCAAAACTAGCTGTAAAAACCAAAACCACTTTTTGCACCAGGCTGTAAACATGTTTTTATCTGTTATAAAATTGAGCATTTTAACACGAGAGTCTATGGGGATTTGCTCCCTTTTGCAGCCAGCCTCAGCGGCCAGCCGATGAACTGCAGCTTCAGTCACTGTTTCAAGAGCCAGAGCGAGGTTGCCGCTTGGCTTCAACCCGCTGCAACAGTGGTAAAGTAGGGGAAAACCGCGGACTTGGCAACATGAGAGAGACGGCAGCTCTCCGTGAGTGGGCGTGGTTTCAGCGCCGACAGCAGACACGCCCCCAGCGTTTGTGAGCGGACAATACTTCTTATTTGTCAAGATTTTCATACCTTATTTATTAACTTGCCAAGGTTTTTCATCATTGCAAATTTGGCTGGGTGGTTAACAACAGTTTTCTGTGTTTTGACTAACTTAGAACACACATTTAATTTTACTTTACAAGGACTTTAAAAACTTAAATAAGATATTTAAAAAAATAACTCAAAATTAGAAAACACTATCCTACATTGTTTATCTGACACCTGCTGCTAATTTCCTTAATTATATGACAAACCCAATTTAACTGGCAGGATTCCTCTAAGGTGACTGAAACTCTGCAAGATGAAGGCCAAAGGGATGACCTTTTCAGCCACTGCAAGAGAAGTTGGTCATTCCAAATCTGTGATTTCTTGAATATTGCATATTACAATGACACCAAATCATTCAAGTCCCCAAAAAAGGCTTGAGACAAACACATGATAAGACAGGATAATGCGACTCTCAATGGGGAATCGTTCAACACTGCAGCTGGAATTGCTAGCCAGTTCAGCGCTGAACAGAGTCTAAGAACGAAAATACCTTGGTGACAAAGTTATGGCTAACGAACCCACTACAGTTACTGAACTGTGAAAGAAGGGTGGACCAAGATCACACCCGGCAGTGTGAGAAACTAGTGATGTCCACAAGATGTGCTGATGTCATTCAAAGCAAGGGTTTCTACACTTCCTACTCATTTCTGACAGCTGTAACCCTCCAAAATTTAGTTGTAGTTTTCTTTCCTGCTACAGAGGTTATGGTTCTCTAATTTTGATCTGTGTTTTCCACAAAAATAAACATTGTTGAAATACCTTGGTTAGTTTTTCAAACATGTTTAGTAGTACAATGGGATGCTACTGGATTGCTGTATTCTTCAAATTTTGAGTGATAAAGATAGCATTTATATATAAAAAATAGTATTTATAGTTTGTTCTCTACTGCTTAAAGTCCTATTACGCACATCATAATGTTGAAGTTGAAAATAAAGAAACTTTGATGAAGCTTGAATATCTACCTTTTTCTTCAGCATGGAATGGGTAAGACTTCCAGTTCATTATGCGCTATAGGAAAATATCAAAGAAAACAGTAAAGCTGTTTGCACTACAAACCAGTGTGCTCATAATTAAGATAATACATCAAAATAATATCGTAAGACACCAATTTGCAATATCAAGCCGCAAAATTAGCTGTTTACATCTCATGTTACATCTAAAAATAGCTGTGATAACACCGGAAGCCACACCCATAAAATTTACAAATGGCCACGCCCGTTCTTACATTTAAAAAAATGTGGATAGGAGTTTGTTTCACATTTTTTTCAATGCATAATTCCCATCATCTTCATAAAGTGTAAGTCAGGCACTTTTGTCACTCGAGATTTCACACATTTTCATGCAGAGTTTAGCTTCAACACACCTGAACAAGCAACTCAAGTTCTTCAAGATTACTATAAAGATACAAACGTGAGTTTGGAGCTAAAATATACTGGAGCGGCAGAGTTTCCCTGCCTGTAAGTATAAACACCGTTAGCTTACATTTCCGGTAGGTGTCGCTGTTTCATCGCTCCTCGCTCTTGTGTTGCTCTAACCGAGTGACTGAGCGTCCTCTGCATTGTTTACCTCTTTCTCATTCATCACTTAGCCTGGTACTTGAAAAACTATTTTGAAGTAATGTTTTCAGATATTATTAGGCTTCCCACGGTCACGGAAAGCCAGGAAATGTGAGGGAAATTCAAAATGGTTGATTTTCAGCCCTGGAGACGTCCTGGAAATGAAACCTCAGTGAGTGCAAATCTTTTAAATCAGTGAATTAATCACCTCAGGATTCTTCAGTATATGTATATGTGGTTCCTAATTATTTAGTTTATTCTCTCTTGTCCAGGTAAACACTCAAACAAGTACTTTAATTGATTTAAACCATTCAGGCCCTTATAAAAAAAAAAGTGTTTCGAGTGGTTTCTGGACCTGCTTTTGGTGTTTCCCTCACTCTCACTGCTAAGCAACGTCAACTCGTAGGCTGGCGTTTCGAGAAAGAGGGCGTGGCTCGCGTGAGGCAGATGAGGGATGTCATTTAGAACGCGGGCGAGCGAGTGCGCGCACTCACACTCTCCTCGGCGCGCACACGGCGGGCTAATGTGATTACGCCTCTATTAGGTCTGTGCGCGAGACGAGCCAGATCCCGCGCGCACACAGCTGACTTGAGCGCTGGCGATGAAGCGCTGTCTTCACATGCTCCACCGAGGAGATGCGAGGAATTAATCATGCCGTTTTTCTCACGCTGAGCGACTTTAAAAACAGAAGTTACACTCTGAGGAAGAATTATTGGGTGGTTTAATAAGTTTGTTGCTCGTATCAAGCTTTTTTCTCACTGAGGTAAGCTCCATTTCTGCCTTACTTTTTGCTGTTAGTATTGTGGTGTTTTTGAACAATATGTACGAGAACGAAACTGATTATATTATTTAATATTATTACTTACTTTTGCTTTGAAATATGTTTAAAATTATTATTGTATTTTTATTGTTATTCTTAATAATTTTTTAATTAGGGATGTCCTGATCAGGTTTTCTGTGGCCCCCAGTTCGATTAATTGAATATTGAGTATCTGCCGATGCCGAGTCCCGATCCGATACAGTTTAGTGCACAATTCACGTACATTATTACACAAGTTATTAAAGTCAATTTGAAATTCAGATGTATACATCATCTGAAAGCTGAATAAATAAGCTTTCTATTGATGTATGGTTTGTTAGGATAGGACAATATTTGTAGGCCATAAGGTGAAGCTGTTTTTCATTTAATCCCCATGGGAAGATACAACTATTTGAAAATATGGAATTTGAGGGTGCTAAAAATCTACATATTGAGAAAATTATCTTAAAGTTGTCCATATTAAGTTCTTAGCAATGCAAATTTAAAAATAGGTTTTGATAAATTTATGGTAGGAAATTTACAAAATATCTTCATGGAACATGATCTTTACTTAATATTCTAATGATTTTTGGCATAAAAGAAAAATCAATCATTTTGACCCATACAGTGTATTTGTTGGCTATTGCTACAAATATACCTGTCCTACTTAAGACTGGTTTTGTGGTCCAGGGTCACATATGTATGCATATAATATAATATAATATAATATTAAATAAGACATACTCTCTCTATGCACACACTATATAAGTACTTTGGTACATTTAAACATGTTACCTCATACTAACCACAATTATGAACATGGGACTGCTGATGTAAATGCTTTGTAATTTATATGTACAATAAGCAGAATAATTACAACATAACTTCCTAACATGGTTATGAAGTGTGAAGTTCGTGGTGTCAGAATGCCAGTTGGTCAGTCTATGAAGCAAGATGCAACCCATTCCCTGATAGCAAACACACATCTGCAAGATGTCTGTTAAAGATCGTTCGATCTGGAAAGCATCTGCTGTGTACAAACATCTGACAGACATCTTTAAGATGTCAGTTTTACGTACATTCTAAATCATAAACATCTTAAAGACATCTAATAGACGTCTTTTTGACATCTGATAGGAAATGTCTTATAGACGTAATGCAGATGAACTAACACTAAAAAATACGTCTTGCAGATGTAAATGCAGATGTCAGATAGACATCTCTGTGAGTATGTGTGCTACCAGGGCAGTCTGTCAAGTCAAATCCGAACCAAGGCACAACCCATACCTAGACTGCAAACATACGTCTGAAATATGTCTGTTAAATATCACTTGATCTGAAAAGCATCTGCTGTGTACAAACATCTGACAGACGTCTTTAAGATGTCAGTTTTAAGTACATTCTAAATCATAAACATCTTAAATACATCTAATAAACATCTATTTGACATCTGATAGGAAATGTCCTATATACTATTGCAAATGAGCAAACACTAAAAATTGTCTTGCAGACCTTTAATTGACATCTCCATGATGGATGTGTGCTATCAGGATAGCAACTCACTATGACGACAACGTCTCAGATAATCTGACGGCAGATAAAAGTAACCAATAAATGAATGAAAGATTGTTACAAAAGTGCACATCAAATTAGTGTTGTCAAAAGTCGGTAAACCACTCCCGCACTCAACACTCGGATGTTAACGGGAAATGGATGTTTTTAAAATGCCATCTACTGCACAAAACCAGCATGACAGCTGACGTAAAATAAGGATCAGGCTTAGGATGACACACTTGATTTTTCAAGTGTGCATATTAGTGTTGTCAAAAGTACAGACTTCGGCACCAGTCGGTAGTGGTGGCGAGATAAAGCCTCATTAAGCATTGAAGCTTTTCAGCCAAGTGTTCACAAAAGGGTTAATTTCTCGAAGCTTCATTTACTCATAATACCACCTGTTGGCCAAGAAGTGTAAAACAAGCAGATACATATGATACAGATACAGACGACCTGCTATAATCTGAGATACACTGTATTTTGCGCCAGTTAAGGTTTAGAAATATTGGTGAAGAAAAAAAAAATCATTTTCCACATAGACATATCTATTTTATATGAATATAATGTGTATTTTCTGGTGGTATGTAATGATTGTATAACATAATATAACATAACTGTGTAATAAACCTGTTGGCTTAAAATAAATGTGTGTTAATCAAGTCTTTGCTCATAATAAGCAGGACGGGCAATATTAATAGTCTAAAACTGGAAAGTGGCTGGGTTTAACTGGGCAGAGGACTGTGAATGTGCAAGATTCGAACTGGTCCCTGAACCATTTAGGCAGAATTAAGGTTTTTGACGTCATCAATGACGTCATTGTTTTAAAGCGATACAAGCCTCGATACACGCTTCTCGAAAGACGCTCCGAAGCCTCGGCACAGAACATAACATCAGATCAGTACCACTCGGTACTGAAAGTTTAAAAATGTCCATTTCCCGTAACATTTGAGCGCTGCTGAGCAGATTCTTAAACACCGCTGATTGGACATTGTGTTTACACACTCAACAGATATGACTAGTACTGAAGGCAGTACTTTTGACAATACTACATCAGCTACACTAAACATTGAAGCTCAAACATGTCACAAACACACATTTCTTCTTATTTTGGTTTTAACGCTGGCTGAGCATGCACATTTGAATAATGGCAGCTGGCAACCTACTGCATGACACTGGCATGACAGCTGACATAAAATAAGGATCGGTTAAAGAAACGCTTTGAGACGATTGAGACCGGCTCGGGACATCCCTAGTGTTTACTTGTTTCTTTAAATAATAATTTTCCTCTTTTTTTGTTTAGATGCCAAAATGACCCAAAAAGTTACTTTTGCCTTCTATAACATGGAAAAAATGAAGTGTCATCAACCGAAAACATAATTTCAGCTGTGAGAGGAAAAGATTGTGATTCTCAGCAATGGGGTATAACGACTCAGTCAATGGGACGAAGCCGTACACCCTGTTGGTGGCCCTTCCTTTAAGTGTCCTGGTGGGGCTCCTCATCCTCCTCATCGTCTTCGGCAATGTGCTAGTAATAATCTCCGTGTTCACAAGCCGAGCCCTCCGGGCTCCCCAGAACCTCTTCCTGGTGTCACTGGCCTCCGCTGACATATTGGTGGCCACCCTGGTGATGCCATTCTCATTGGCGAATGAGCTAATGGGCTACTGGACCTTTGGCCAGGTTTGGTGTGAAATCTACCTGGCCTTGGATGTTCTCTTCTGCACAGCCTCGATCACTCACCTGTGCGCCATTAGCTTGGACAGGTACTGGTCGATCACGCAAGCCATCGAGTACAACCTCAAGCGCACGCCGCAGCGAATCAAGCGCATTATTTTTATAGTATGGATCATCGCCGCTGTGATCTCCTTCCCGCCTCTTATTACCATGGAAAAGGGCGAGGGGAAGTTGTGCAAAATAAATGAAGAAAAATGGTACATTGTTTCCTCGTCCATCGGCTCATTCTTCCTGCCTTGCATCATCATGGTCCTCGTGTACATCCGAATCTACCAGATCGCCAAGAAGAGAACCAGAGCACCACCTGGGGACCGGAGGAAAAAGGAGGGGGGCAAGAAGGAGAACGACCTGGAGAAGGATCCCCAAGAGAAGCTCAACGGGAATCAGAACCCTGAGCCAGACAACAAGGGTGAGATAAATGGCATGGACATGGAGGAATCGTCCTCCTCAGACCACAAGGTCTCCAACCCTTGTTCCCTCAAGAAGAAGAGCTCGAAAGGAAAGACCAAGCTGAGTCAAATCAAACCGGGGGATGGCGACAAGCACGAGGTCCTGCAGACCACCAAGACCAGCAGGTGGAAGGGCCGCCAAAACCGGGAGAAGCGCTTCACGTTCGTCCTGGCGGTGGTCATAGGCGTGTTCGTCATCTGCTGGTTCCCGTTTTTCTTCACCTACACGTTCACTGCGTTTTGCAAAGACTGCGTGAACGAAACTCTGTTCAAGTTCTTCTTCTGGTTCGGCTACTGCAACAGCTCCCTCAATCCCATTATATACACCATCTTCAATAATGACTTCCGAAGGTCCTTCAAGAAGATCCTCTGCCGGAGAGATAACAGGAGAGTGGTGTGAATGAGCTGCTGTTTTTTGTCCCTTGCTCTATCCAGTGTAATATATCACCTGGCGTTTACAGGAAGTACTTGTGTACAGTAAGCCAACACGTCGTGTGTCATTATACAACAAGTCCAGAGTGGGAAAAAAAGACATGCTTTGTACAAATGCAACAATGCATGGTTATGCAATTACAGCACAATGCAGATTCGTCCATTTCTGAAGTGTATTGTTGTGTTGTTCTTGATATATAGTGAGTGGTGTCGTTTCGTAACTCTCGTGTTTTATCATCTGCCAACGTGGAGGGACTTATTCGAAGACAATGCATCAAAAAACAACCTGGGTGTTGTTCAAAATGTGAAAAACAATTAGCAGAGTGCCAAAGGACTACAAGCTTGGCCTTCAAACGTCAAACTACGCTGCATGAAGATGTGTTCTTATTTCCCTGACATATTGTGTAATTAATTGTGAAGGTGTTGATATTGTTCGGTGGACTAATTGTCTTTTTTATCCCTGCCAGTAACGGTTCATTTAAAATCTTGCTGTGGACCGTTAAGCAACAAGATGTTGAGCTCGTCCGACTGGAACCTGACAGGCCGGTGTCACAACAAATTTCTCCCGCTTCTGATGTAGTTCATATCTGTCACCATAGATATAATGGATGGATCTGTAGTACCACAAACACAAGGGATACTTACAAACCATGTGTCAAACAGCTGGTTTAGCTGGCAAATTTGTAGAAATGCACAACAGAAGAGAGCTGAATATTCAGCAAGATATCGAATGACTGACAACAGAGTTTCTCCAGGTCAAGGTGGGGTCAGGCCTCTAGCCATGCTGTCTTTTCCCCTGAGGTATCCAGCTGTAGAGAGATGGAGTGAGCGTCCAGTCCAATTGCTAAAATGGCTGAAAACAAAGGTCTTGAATGACATCTACAAAGTACCCGTCACTGTGCGTTATTGCCATATCTGAAAAACCTAATCATGATGTATGACTCATTTCAAAATATTGGCTGTTTTCTGGTTGTGCTCTCGACGTGTTTAACCATCGAAGTCTGAAAAAAAAAAAATGTGTTTGCACACACAAAGAGAGAAAAAAACTCGAAAAATAAAAAGTGCAGAGCCTTTTTTTGTCTGTTATCATTGTGGAAAAGCAGCTGGAGATTTTTGCTTATGAAAAGCAAAGCTTTGAAAGAGTTGAAAGTGTTTTCACAGAATATCGGAGAATATTATAATATCGTAATTGTTGTTTTAACAATGTGTGATTTGACATTATCGAGTATATCCCAAAAAAAAACAAACAAAACACCTACAGACTAGTGCACGCATACATTACGTGATGAAGTCTAGTAAACAAGCAATTTTGGTGTCCACACCAGACGTGACACGATAGAATCAATCAAATACCACGGCCAAGCAAAAGCTTATGTGGGTGGGCTCTTTCTGGAAGTAATGTATGTTTATAATCTAATTCATAAATATTCATAAATATAAGATTATTAAATGTACATACTGAGTGGGCTGAACACCTCTGGTGTAACTAAATGCAGACCTTGAGCCAAAAACTCATCGTCAAACA
This sequence comes from Cirrhinus molitorella, assembly GCA_033026305.1. Classification (NCBI taxonomy): domain Eukaryota; kingdom Metazoa; phylum Chordata; class Actinopteri; order Cypriniformes; family Cyprinidae; genus Cirrhinus; species Cirrhinus molitorella. The sequence continues at coordinate 27,843,558 of CM065121.1, read as the reverse complement.
CCAGTGACTTGTACATACACTATATGGACAAAAGTATTGGGAAACCCCCCTCTTTAGAACAGAAAAAAGGCACTTCCAAAACTGTAGCAACAAAGATGGAAGCATTGTATTCAAAATTGTCCATCTTTGTTTCAGTTTTGGAAGTGTCTAAAACAACTGTACCTATCACAAGTCATTGGTGTTCGCTCTGAGTTTTTGGCTGAGGGTCTGCATTTAAAGTCACACCAGAGGTGTTCAGCTGGGATTAGGATTTGGCTTTATGCAGACCAGTCAAGTTCTTCCACACTGACTGAATCAAGCATTTCTCTATGAACCTTGCCTTATACACAGAGGCATTGTCATGTTAGAATAAAAAAGAATCCTGTCCAAACTTTTGCTATAAAATTAGAAGGGCACAATTCCCTAGAACATCATTATATGCTTAAACATTAAGATGGAAATGGCCCAATACTTTTGGCAATATAGTGCATCATTTCCGTTAGACCCCTAGTAGAACCGCCCACTTTAGAAAAAGAACCTCGTTTGATTGACACGCAAACTGACCAATCACGTGTTTACCTGATAATATTTAATCTTAGAACTTTTCTAAGTCTTAAATAATCACGTGGAATTGCTCAAACCCCTCGACTTTCTCACAGGTAACAAAAAGTTGCTGTTATCTGTCAGCGATTATCTCGTCAATTTCAATTACTTTCCCTATCTCCCCGTACAGGTTGACTTTAATGTCTCAGTCGACCGTTCACCTCAGAAATCCGGTCGATTATATGACTATTTGCTCTGCACGTGATTTACGCATTTCATTTTTTCCCCCCAGAATTACGTTTTACAAAACACTGCCTGCGGTGAAGTTCCCTAGTGGCTGTAATACATTTATATGCTGGAGAGAATGTACCGAGACCTTCATAATTATGATGGATCATGATAATTTCGTCTCATCTATAATCATCATTAAATCGTCAAGACAGCGGGGTGATAATTACGAAGTTTAAAATAAGGTTTTTATTACACGGACCTGTAGCGCCGGTTTCCGTAGCCTTTCACGAACTGACATAAAAGCATTAAATGGCAACTTTAAAGATATGGCAGAGCATTACCACCCACAGCGGCAGAGCTGCGCTGGAGATATATGATGTGATATGAGCTGGAGGGCGGGAGGGACGGAAGGAGTTGTGTGGATACTGCTGGTCGTCCTGAAGTGTGAGTGGGAGACCGGAGATGGTCGTGCGGTGATGGACATTCAGTGGGAGTGCAGGGGGTTGTGTCGATGAGCTTCACTTCAAAAGTGTGAATGAGAGGGTGTTTTGGTCAACTTTGACAGAGAGAGAGAGAGAGAGAGAAAAAAAACTTGATAGTTAATTACATCAGCGCAGGTGAGGGCTGTGAAACAACCGCTGCCAGGTTTTTCAACAGTGTGTCAATTACACGGTTGTGAATCCATTAAAAAAAAAAAATAAATAAATAAAATAAAAATCAGGGAAGGTTATGCTTCCACTCTTTATTGAACATGCCATCATTTGGAATCATTGGTGGTTGTTATTTTTATGTCGACAAAATGTCTGATAAAGGTCTACACGTTTTATGCTAATTTCCTTGATGTTTATTATATAAAAATAATCATTATTATAAATAATTTAAAATATTTTTTTATTATTATTAATTAAAAATACCTATACAATTGTTTTACACCACCACCACTACTACTACTAATAATAATTATTATCAATATTATTATTGATTAAAGTACCTTTACACAACAACAACAATAATAATAATAATAATAATAATACATATACAGTTTTGTACAACAATAACAATTATAACAATACATTATACAACAGCAACACTAATAATGATAATAATAATAATAATAATTAATAATAATAATAATAATAATACATTATACAATTTTGTACACCAACAATAATAATAATAATAATAATATATTTTATACAATTTTATACAACAGCAACACCAATATTAATAATAATGATAATAATATATTTTATACAATTTTATACAACAGCAACACATGATAGTAATAATAATAATAATTATTATATTTTTATTTATTAATTTAAAATACATTTACACAACAATAATACAAATAATGCATTATACAATTGAATACAACACTAATAATAATAATACATTATACAATTTTATACAACAGCAACACTAATAATAATAATAATAATAATAATAAAACACCTTTACATAATAATAATACATTATACAATTTAATAGAACAACACTAATAGTAATAATAATAATAATTATTATTATTATTATTATTATTATTGATTGAAATACCTTCACACAATAATAATAATAATTATTACATTATACTTATTATATTACTGCATTATACAGTAATACATTATACTGTTTTATACAACAGCAACAATAATAATATTAATAATAATACATTATCATCCTCATCATCAGGGATGATTATGCTTTTTATTATGCCACCCTTCTTTAAATATAAACAAAAACCTGAAAATATAATAATAAATTCCTTAATAATCTAATAAACTAACTGAAATCACTGAAATTAAAAAAAGGAAAGAAAGAATAAGAAAAATCACAACAATCATTAATATATAATAAGTATAAATATGAACTATAATATATAATAATCTAAATAATCATTATTATTAAGAATTATGAATGCAATTACATTATTAATAATAATCATAAAAATCCACATATTGCATGTTTTTGTAAGGATTATTATATCAGTTATCATATATAATAATAAAGAAACAGTTATAATTATTATTATTAATATAATAATCATAATTCCTTGTAAAATGACTGAACTTAAGATAATAAAAAAAATATTAGTAGTAGTATTATTAATTATCTTTTTGGTGGCGATATATACATATACATAATTTATTCCGTTAAAAATTTTATATTAGGTTTGAAATGGGCTTTCATAATTAAAAGAATGTTCTGCAGTAATCTCTGTTTACAACATTTGATTACCACTGTGTGACAACAAACAAAAATCTCATCTGAAGTAATGAACTTTAGAAATGGAAATCTACGTGGAATTCTAACAGCAACTAGGGGCCTTCGAAGAAGCTGGAGCCCAGGGCCTCCCAGGACCATAATCCAAGCTTAAACAGGAGGCAGACTAGACAAAACGAGTGAGAAAATGAGCATCACATCATGGCTTCCGAGAGCTGGCATATGTTGCGCTGCCTGATAAACTTTATTTGTACCGAACGCTACCTCATGGCAGCAGATGACTGAATCACTAAATGACAGAACCAGCAGCCAAAGCGCTTGGTCTCCAGATGCCGTCTCATTTATAACTTTTAGTCCTGGCTTGCGGCTATCAGTGCGCGTAGGTACAGCAGATCCGTGTTTGTGCCGCTTTTAAGTGACGCCAATGAATTCAGAAAGTTGCGGAGCCCCAAAGGTCAAGCTTAAAGAGAGGCTGAGCTTTCAGAAGAGACCCCACTGCGCGTTTTTCATGCAACGCTGTTAATCAATACCAGTTTCTCTCTCTTTTTTTACGGCAGGCAAACAAAGAGCCAGACATCTTATTAAAGAGAGCGATGGGAAGTGGGAGGGAGCGGAATAGAGGAATTTGTTTGCCCCATCCAACGTGTTTCCTGGACCCTACTTTTTCCTCGCAATCCACCCTGTGGGAAATCAATTTGTGTTTGTCAAATGAGCAATGCACTTAAAGCCACTGAAATGCAGCTGTGTACCAGAGAGCCGGCGTGTATGTGTGTTAAGCGCAGCGATATGGTTTGAGGGAAAACAAACGGCAGAAATGCAACACTACGAGTGTTTAATTGCAGAATGCAGTTTGTAAAATCAGGACACAAACGACATGAGATGAATGCTGATGGGCTACATTATTTCAGTTCAGTGCGCAAAGTTCGAGAGTCACACAGAAAGAAATCACAAATAAATCTCTCAAACATTTCAAATGTTTCTTTTAGACTCCAGTGAGATTATGCAATGGAAAGATTGGCTTCTCAAATTTGTCTTCTCTAGCGTCCTAAAACATCAAAAATTGGAAGCCAAAGAAGAATGTGCTAACAGTGAAGTGTACAATTCACCTAAAGAATGATGCAAATCAGTTAATACACTGATTAGTTGAGTCAACTTAAAATAATTTGTTACCTGACTGCCTTAAAATTTTAAGTTCAGTCAACTCAAAAAAAAAAAGTCAGCTTGAAATGTTATGTTTTACTAAGTGACAACTTACATATTTGAGTTGGTTCAATTTAAAATTTTAAGCTGTTATGTTTAACAAACAATTTTTTAGTTTAGTCAACTTGAATATCTAAGTTGTCACTTAACATTTCAACTTGATTAAACTTATTTGAGTTGACTGAACTTAAAATTTGAAGGCAGCAGTGTTGACTCAACAAATTGTGTTTTTTATTTTTTACAGAGTAGCGCAGGTTTAATATACGAGAAAAAGACACATTCAACACAATTCTACAATTTCTACAACCTCACAAAATCTTGTATGACTTGCACGACTATATGTTTTTGTATAACAGTCATGGTTGGGTTATTGGGCTTTATGTTTAAATTTGGGTCTTTTTCTCGACCCCAAGTTGTACAGTTTCTTTAAATTTTGGTCAGACAATCAGAAATTAAATGTCTGTGTCATTTTAGCACACGATTCTCTAAAGTAATTATGCAAATCAGTGGCATCTCGTAAAATCTCATAATTGATATGATATTGATACAATTGATATGTTTTCTATAACAGTTATGTTTGGGCTTTATGTTTAACTTTTGTTTTTTATGTTTGTTTTTTTTTCCAATGCAAGTCGTACAGTTTCTTCAAATTTTATCGTCTCATGGGGTTGGACAATCAGAAATCAAATGATGGAATTTGCAACAGTGACAATGTGATTGCCATTTACTTTATCTCTGTGTTGTTTTAGCGCACAATTCTCTAAAGGAATCAGTTAACAGTGCAAAGTTTGAGATTGACGATCGTTTGTACAGAAAGACACATTCAAGACAATTCCATGACATTTCATAAAATCTCTACAACTTCACAAAATCGTATAACGTAGCTACAACTTACACAACTATAATTTTTTTTTCCTATAACAGTCATGGTTGGGCTTTATGTCAATAACAATGACTTTATCAACATTTACTCTCTGTGTGTGTTGTTTTAGCACACAGTTCTCTAAAGGAATTAAAGGACATGTCGTAAAATCTCATCCTTTCTACAACTGCGCAAAATCGTATAATTCATATGACTTCTGTAAGTTTTTTTTCTATAACAATCATAGGTAGCTTTTACGGGTTGGGCTTGATATTTGTGTTTGGGTCTTACTTTTTTTAAAGACCCAAGTCGTAAGTTTCCTTCCGATTCTGCCTTGTCTTAACAATTTTTGTGGCTTCTCATGAGACCAGGTTGTACAAGGAGGGAATTAGCTAACAATGACTTGGTTGCCATTTACTTGTGGCCTGCGTTGTTTTAATTAACAATTCAAGTAAGGAATTAGGCAAATCACTTAGCGCACATTCAACACATTTGACCTATCGGTAAGCCCCGCCCCTAGAATGCAGATGAGCCAATGGCAGTTGAGTATCAGCTAGACGGAGATGGAACTCAGACATCTGTAGGTTGCAGCGCCATAGAGAAACAACAGAAGATCCGAAGCTCTCGTCGTTTTGATGGTGTTTGTGACACAAAAATAATAAAACGATTTGTCTGAGGTATCTGTAACACTGATTCCAGGTATCCTGAGAAGATTGGCAATGGAATTTGGAATTTATTTTATTATTTAACGTTTATTTTCTGGTTGTCATATTCTCATGAAGTGGCCTTTTTCATCTGCTTAAGCAGGTAATGTCTGTAAATATGGTTAATATCTATGGCTAAAACTAGCTAACGTTAAAGTTAGTGAGTCCATGCTAACGTAAAAACCTCAGCGAACTATTCTCACATCATGTCCAGTGTAGGTTAAAAACACATAAACGAAGGTCTACATTTCAGTGCCTCTCCATATTAAACTGGTTAAATGTAAAATTATTAATGTTACACTGTGGTACATGAACAGTGTTGATCCTGGATACTGTCATCTGCGATCGTGAAGACCGTAACATGAGATTTCTTCCGTTTGTATTGCGATCTGTAAACCCTCTTTTCAAAATTAATTACACACCATATTTATTTTAAAATCATTTATATGTCTCTCCATGGCATATTAATGCCCTCCTTAAATGCTCCTCAACGAGAGGTGGTCCTTCTATGTTCAAAATTGATCAAAAACATCTTCGGACAAGGTTTTCACACTGACAGCTGTCATTGTAAGACAGTGGGAAACTCTATTTGTTTGTCCGAGGCAGCAACAGTAACTAAGGGGGGCAGAGCTTAGCGATAGGTCAATTGCATGCCAAGACAACTCCTAAAATCTCATTATTAGTGAATTTTTTGTGAAATTATATAATAAAATTTAATAAAATGTTATATACTGTAACAATCATGGGTAGATTTACAGTAAAGGCTTGGTGTTTAGATTTTGGTTTGGCAACCCAAGATGTATGTTTTGCCATTTCATACAAATTGTTATGAGTTCTCATGAGACCAGGTTGGACGTGTTCTATGTACGATACCTGTTTAAAATTTTAGATTTTGATTTGATTTTAATTTTTCATTTATGTGATGGTACTTAAATAAAATATACTGAGAGCTTCATTAGGTCAGAGCTATAAACAGAGTAACATCTAAGCAATTAAAGTTTCCTCTGGTGATGTTTGACTTTCATTTAACAACCAGGTGATTGTAAAGATGCTAGCTGTCACTTTGAAGTGAGGAAAGCTTGCGAGTTAAGATGTCAAAACAGAATCTGACCTTGATGTTCCACAAAATCAGCATGATTTTTAGGTCTCTGGAGAATGCCTATAAATTTTGTCACATGAACTGGAAATGGCCTAAAGGTCAGATAGCTTCATGTCGTTATGAAGATGTTTGGGTTGGTAAGGACGAGGAGGGCCACAAATGTCATGAGACACTTAAACAGTAAGTAGTTCCTGCAGTGAGCAAACCAGCATGGAGTAAAAACAGCCTCCTCCGGTAGTCCGTTCACACAGGATCCGCTGGGAATCGGTGGCCAGTGTTTCAGACGGTTTCCTCTTTGCATCTGTTGCCCTTTTTCCTTTGTGGCTGTTTTGCTAAGTGGAAATTTGCTGCAGAAATTTGAAGACCTGCCAGACAGAGAATTCATGTTTCTGTTAGAACGTACGTGCATTTGTGCGTGTGTGTACTTGTCAATATTAAAACAGAACAAATTGGAAATTGAGGTAAACATTGGCTCACTGAGGGAACACAAACAGTGGAAAATAAGTGTTTTAGTTTTAATGAGGCCATTTGAAGCTACTGAATAAAATTATACTGAAGTTTTTTTCCAGTGATTTGGAAAGAGCCCCTTACATGCCTTCCAATATGAAAAATGAAGAATGCATGGAAATGTACTCCATCCAAGAAGTATTACCTAGAGAAAACTATCCGTTAGCATTTTAAAGGCTGATGCATAATTCATAATCTTTTGTAAATAATGTTTTTGTTTAATACTGCCATGACTGCAACAGGTAACAGATTCGTTTAAATATGACCTTTTAAATGAATCAGGTTTATAAAACTAGACTGAACGAACTAAATCCGAACTAAATGATTTAATCAGACTGAATCGGTCCGAGCAGCTGATGCTTAAACCGTCATTTTCGGATTCGACGTGCAATAAACTGACAACCTGTCATCTGGTAGTAAAATAAGCCATTTCATAATAACTTTGAAATGTATTTTTCATATGAACTAATTTGCTGAAATGACACCAAAATCTATCAAAGTCGCTTTAAGGCAAGTCATTCCACTCGGCGGCCATCATATTTGAATTCACCAATGAAATCTGACAAGAACTGCCTCATAAATATGGTTCCTTGTGTTCAAATAACGTTAAAAAAGCTTATTTTTTCAGTCTAGATTAGCCAGTGCGCATGCGCAGTACTGAGATTTAGAACGCCCATTGTTTCTATAGCAACCGGGACTTCTAACAGCAGCTGCAGGGACGCGCTGACTTTACTAATCAAGGATTGGCTCTTTCATTAAGAAGGCGGGGCTTGGCAATAATAAGTATTGCATTTTTCCCCATTCAAAACTATACCAGTGTCAAGTCTTGGGTATTATAGTCTTTGCATCTACTGTACTGGATGTTAAATTAAACTTACATAAGTGATGAGTCTGAATTTTGAGATGGGGAGAAAACTAAACAAAAAGAAATCATTTTCCAAATGTTTTGTGTATGTTTCATACTCCCTTGTATGTTATTGGTACTCTACATTTGTTTTGTCTGATATGTGCCTTGCTTATTATCTGCTTTATTTACATTTATCATTGCCATTGTATATGTATATTATGTTCAATATGTTCAATAAAAAAAACCCCTAAAACTTTCATCCATTACTCCCTCATGGGTTTCTGTATTCGCGGCGTCCCGCTAGGAAGCCCCGCCCATAGCAAAATCTCATTGGTCCAAAGTCGAGGCTGTATATTAATCATCAAATCTGATTGGCTGTTACTGTTTTACCTCAGGGAGCAGTTTTGGTCTCGGTGTGGACAGACAAATAACTTGACGCTGGATGTTTGACAAGGTAAGCTCTGTCAACAGCATTTAATAGTGTATGCCAGTATAATGTTGACTGACACAGGAAATAATTTAGATTCCCTGAGTTAGGAAAAACAGTTTGTCACAGCTTTACACTTACAATGGCAGTCTGTGGTAGTTTATTTTTGCTGTTTGTTTGTTCATTTTTACCAAATGAGGGATGGGTTTAAATCATTTCCTGTGGTAACTGACAATATTTCACAGGTGCTGTCGAAACAGCTTAACTTTTATTGAACCCAGAACATTCAATTTAATGTTTTACCTCACTGTAGGTGGAAACATTGATCCCATTCTGGTAGTTAGTTCACCACTGGTTTATTACATTCTTTTATTTGCTTCATTTTTTTTCATAACCGTGAGAAAAGGCATGGCACCTTGCACACATATAATCTGGCTAACATAAAGTAATGGTAATCTAATCACTAAGAAAAAAGCTTCTGTGACTAGGCCGACCGTAAATCCACACCAGACAGTAGCCAGACCTGCATATGTCTCATTTGGTTTAATAATGCCACAGCATGGGATGAACAAATTTAACCATTCTACCCGAGGCACTCGTCTCTTCTGTCTTTACGAATGAAAAAATGGTTTTAGAGAGTAGATGTGAGGCGGCAAAGTCTGTAGTCCAATGTAAGTTTATATTCAAGATCCATTTGTTGTTTAGTCTATTTTGTTTAGTCTTAAAGAAGAATAGTGATACATGGCTGGTTTCTGCATCCATTGCTTTTTATGGTGTTGTTTCGGTGCTAAAAACATCATGTCAGCCATATTTCCCTGTTCGCCCTCAGAAGTTTTAAAGAACAAGGTGGGCAGACCACGGTGAGCAAATCTCCTCTGTGCACTTGCTATGCAAATCATGTCCCAATCCATTTTAATGCCATTTTTATTGAATATTTTCCATTTCATGCTTTTGTTAATGCCTTAATATATTTCGGTCCCTTTGTGATGTCAGTTAATTTATTGCAATGTTCCCAATCCAACAGATGAATCATGTAGGACATTACTGAAGAACGCGTTGAATTAATCCAACTAGTTTTTAAGTAACAAAATATAGCATGAACATGATTCATTCAAAAGGATTTTCATTTCAAAATAAAAATAGAAAAATAATGGCTTGGGGCTGTGGAGGCATCAATTTCCCTTCATTCTTTCATGCCCACTCTCTAGGGCGCTTACTCATAATTGATGTGCAGGTAATTCGCAGGGTCCTTTGGGGTCCCTAAGGGACAAATATAGTGAGGGGGAGAGAAAGAGAGGCGACATGAAGTTGTAATCTAAAGAGGAAAATGAGTTTGAGTATCTGATATTTAAAATCTTTTTTATATATATATATATATATATATATTAGTGCTGTCAAAATTTGCGGGTTAAAGGATAAGTTCACTTCCAGAACAAAAATATACAGATAATTTTACCCCCTTGTCATCCAAAATGTTCATGTCTTTCTTTCTTCAGTTGTAAAGAAATAGTTTTTTGAGGAAAGCATTTCAGGAATGTTCTTCGATGGTGCCCCTGAGTTTGAACTTCCTAAATGCAGTTTAAATGCAGCTTGAAAGGGCTCTACACAATCCCACCCGAGGAATAAGGGTCTTATCTAGTGAAATAAATCTAGTAAATAAATTAATATTTATACACTTTTTAACCACAAATGCTTGTCTTGTCTAGCTCTGTGATGCACATGCGTACTCCAGTTCAATACAGTTAGGTATGTTGAAAAAACTCCCATCTCATTTTCTCCTCCAACTTCAAAATCATCTTGTATCACTGTTTTATCTTTTTTTGTAAAGGGTGTTTGATCTTCTTTGCATGTTCACTTTGTAAAAACTTGGTTGACACTTTTGCAGCGATGTAGGGTGATTTTTGGTGTTGGAGGAGAAAATGAGATGGGAGTTTTTCCAAATAAGCTAAAAACCCAGCTGCTGTGATGTCTGTTAACCCTTGTGCAACCTTATGGATATTTTCTTGTCCATTTTTTTTTTTTTTTTTTATATATATACAAATATTTTATATATTTTAGTTTAGTTTATTTTTATTTTTTTTGTATTTTATTTTGCCTATGTTAATGCTAACTGCGTAAATTTTGGCTCAGGTGTGTATTTTTATTGGAATTTTAATATTTTACCCTCATTTCCTTTAATAAATATATTTTACAGTAGGTACAAAAAATACTTCCTTTTAGCACCTTTTGGACAAAAATGTCCTCATTGAAACCCATTAAAACTACAATTTGATTTTTTTTAAATTTTGTAAAAAAAAAAAGAAAAAAACATTATTATTATTATTATTTTTTTATCCTAGGGCCATTTAACTATAAAATGATTCAATATTTCTTAATAGGCTTTTATTCTGTTGACAAGGCTTCAAAATTAAAATCTGGACTACTTTTTACTAGATGGTACCTTTTTTTCAAGTTTGGCATATAAAGCAAATACTCGCTTTATTCCTGTTTTCTGCTTATGCTAATTATAGTCTATTATAGAGTCAATTGGATAAATTATGCAGCTATAATTGTGAAGGTATGTTGGTATGGATGCCAGAGTGTGGTTTGTATGTGTATCCTAAATAAAATGGTTGTGTGTTTGTGTGCGCACACGTGATGTTTGAGAGAGTGAAATTATAGTTTAGCTGGAATCTAATGGGAAATGTTTGGTACTGCACTCAAACTAAATCTTACTAAAAGCTAATTTTTTGAGATATCAACTTCAAATTTGGAACACAACTTGTTTAGATTTATGGCTTTTTACAAATTTATTTCTGAGTTTAAAATGTTTTATAAAATATATATTTTATGTAAAAAAAAAAAATCTCAATCATTTTCATTTGTTTACATTTTTTACAACTTTTTAACTTCAACAATAATCTGCCAATGGTCTTCTTTAAACTTTAAACTCAAGTCTGTACTCCCAAGCTTCAAATTTTTATGGCAGTTTTTTTGACATGGACATTTTTGTCCTCTATGAACCAATTGATGCAGGGTTAAACAAAGGAAAAAAAAAAAAACAGGAAATCAATCACTTTTGTAGCTTTAAGGATTTGTCTATATTTGATTTAGAATTTAGTGTTTGGTAGCTTTATTCAATTTCAGAAAAAATGTGTGATTAATGAGTTATTTTTTTTTTTTAATTGATTGACAACAAGATATTATTTTTTACCAGAAGAAGATTACATACATTCATTGGTATTGGCGCATGAAAGCTTGGCTAAAATTGGTAAGGAAAAATAGTGTTGTCTATAAAATATGACCTCTTTATTATATTTCTCACCCCAAAAAATTAAAATTTGCTGAACATTTACTCACCCTCAGGCCATCCAAGATGTAAATTAGTTTGATTCTTCATCCGAGCAGATTTGGAGAAATTAGCGTTATATCACTTCCATTACAGTAAATGGGTGCTGCCAGAATAAGAGTCCAAACTGCTGAAAACATCACAATAAGTAATCCAGACCACTCCAGTCCATCCGTTAACATTTGTGAAGTCGAAATCTGCATGTTTGTAAGAAACAAATCCATCAATAACACTTTTTAACTGCAAACATTGCTTCCAACTGAAATACGAGTTCATGATCCATAATATTCCATTCTCCAGTGGAAAACTCATATCGTCTGAATTTAGGAGTGAAATATTCTCAGATCAAGCATTGTTTACTAGCAAAAACTGTCTAATAGTAGTTTTGATGTGAGAAAACAACAGGAGATGGAATTTTTTTTGCACTTTTATGAGTTATAAACTCGTATTTAGGCCAGAAACAATCTCACAAGATGTTAATCGATGGACTGGAGTGGTGTTCTTTATTGTAATGTTTTTATCAGTTGTTAGGACTCTGATTCTGATGGCACCCATTCACATCCATTTGTTACAAGTGTTACATTTCTCCGCATTTGATGAAAAATAAACTGATCTACATCTTGGATGGCCTGGGTGAGTAAATGTTTAGCAAATCTTTATTAGTTGAACTATTCCTTTAAAACATTATTGTATCCATATGTTATTGTGATTCATTCATAGATGAGAGGTACAATGTGCATTTCATTAGCAAAGTACAAGGTGTCCAGTGCTATTGCACCATTCAATCACATTGGTTTACTCAGTGCTGACATACACTTCCTCTTTCTTCCCATATCAGTCAACGCGAGACTCTAATTCACATGGTGACCCTGATGTTCTCACTGTCTGAATCCCAGACCTAAACCTTCCTCCGCAATCACCAAACACACACACACACACACACACACACACACACACACACACAAAATAATTGACTTGAGGGCGTAAAGACTCAGGGCAGTCATCAGCAGAGATGGGCCTGTAAATGTGCTGTAACCCTGAGGTCAGAATTGCTCCATTTTAGAAATTAATTTTCCACAAGCAATTAGTTTGTTTCTTTTCAGTTTTTTTGTTTTTCTGAAAGCACTTATGATTCAGTACAGAAATTATGCATTTAATAGCACCAATCAGTTACTCAACAGAGTTTTAAAGGACTGCGGTTGATTTAAAGTTAAATAAAGGTTTAATTAATGCTATGGTGCTCTAACAGACGCATCCAGCCCGTCTGGATTTATTTTGTGACTCGTGTCATGCCTAGTTATGAATGTGCTTATTATAATTAACTGGTTGCTAAATGTTGCAGGAAAATGAGACTTTAGGGGTGAATTATAATATGAAAAACAGCAGTCTGCTTTTAATATATAGCGTCTAATTCCGTATCATTCTATCCGGTAAAAGGAAAGTATTTATTTTTTGTTTTTATCAGAAGAGCTCATGAGTCAAACCAGCAAATTTGATTGATAATCCTACTTGAGGATGGTGAAAAGAAAACAGAGTAAAAGGGCAAAGTATTAGATATTTTATAAATGCGCAAATTGAAAACATGGCCAGTGGAAGCACTTCAATTTCGCAAATATATATAACACAACTTTTTTGTGCTTGCATGAGGTGGTTTTTCAGGCAATTCTTTGCACATTCGCTTTGTATACACTGGGTCCGGTTTTCCGCCTACATCATTCATAACCTTTTCAACGTGATTACGTAATGCGTGAAGTCTAACTAGTGCGTGATTTGTGGTCGAAAACTATATAAAGAGAATGACTTATCGTTTTGCTAGAAAAGACCCTTATTCTTTGGCTGGGATCGTGTAGAGCCTTTTGAAGCTATTAGCGTCTACGTCAGTATCATTATAACTGGCAAAAAGAAAGTTAACTTTTTATTAAGAGAGCTCATGAGTCAAACCAGCAAATTTGATTGATAATCCTACTTGACGAAGTATTAAAGTGCATCAAGTATTATCTGTCGGTGTGTTTCCATTACACATTTGTGCAAAACATTTGTAATATTTTATAAATAAAATAATTTTATAGTATTTTATCGGTTTTATTTTATAAAAACAATTGATGAAATACTGTTGTAAAATGATCTGTAAGCAAAAAAAAAAAAAAAAAACCTGTTTCCATTGCAGTTTTGTGAGATATTCCTTTTTCAAATTGCCTGAAAAACCACCTCATGCGAGCATACTTTTTTTTTTTTTTTGCTATATATGGGAGTTTTGCTTGTATTTTCATTTTCACATTTCCGATTTGCATTTTCCATTTCTTTTTAACTTTTTGTGGGTTTTTAATGTCTATATAGTTTTATTATTTTTTAATTATTATATATTTTTTTTAATTCAAGTTATTTTAAAAACAATAAGTTTACATCCCCTTGATTTTTAATACTGTGTTGTTACCTGAATGACCACAGCTGTGTTTTTGTTTGTTTAGTGATAGTTGTTCATGATTCCCTTGTTTATCCTGAACAATTAAACTGCTCGCTGTTCTTCAGAAAAATCCTTCAGGTCCCACAAATTTTATTTAATTTTTTTATTTTAGCATTTTTGTGTATTTGAACCCTTTCCAACAATGACTATATGATTTTGAGATCCATCTTTTCACACTGAGGACAACTGAGGGACTCCTATGTAACTATTACAGAAGGTTCAAACACTCACTGATGCTCCAGGAGGAAAAACCATGCATTAAGAGCCGGGGGGTGAAAACTTTTGAACAGAATGGAGTTTTTCTTCTTTTGCCTTAATATCTTTTTTTTTATTTAGTACTGTGGTTCAGAAGCTACAGAAGATACTTACATGTTTCCCAGGAGACAAAATAAGTTAAATTTACCCTGATCTTCAAATTCTAAAAGCTCTAAAAAGCTCTTAATGCAACTACTCATAAACAACTATTACTAAAAAAAAAAAAAAAAACATCTGTGGATCATTCAGGTACCAACATAGTATCAAGAACCAAGCGTATGTAAACTTTTGAAGAGGGTAGTTTTTATAAATCAGCTATTATGTTTTGGTTTGAACTATATGTAAATGTGTTTTATGTGAAATACATTCAACAAAAACCTCTTAATCCCATTTTATTTTGGTAAAATAATTAACATTTTGCAAATTTAGCAAGGTGTATGTAAACTTTTGACCTCAACTGTATATATGAGTCAAAGACAAGACATCCCATTTTGGTGTCTGCATTAAATGAAATGGACAAAATTGATTTTATATACATAAAAAGCATATTAAAGTATTAAAGTTCACTCCTGAATAAAAAAAAAAAATCACAATAATATTCTCACCCCCATCTCATCCAAGATGTTTGTGTCTTTCTTTTTTTTAGTCAAAAATATTATTTATATTTATTTTTTTATTATTATTTTTTGAGGATCAGCGGGTTGAAGGCCCAAATAGTAGTTTCAAAGCAGCTTCAAAGGGCTCTACATGATCCCAGATGAGGAATAAAGGTCTTATCTAGTGAATTCAATTCATACAATTCATATACTTTTTAACCATAAATGCTCATCTGGACTTCACAAATTAAGTAATCACATTGGAAAGGTCACACACGGTTATTTCTTCATCTGTGTACTTTGGTTCAAAAGTTGGGGTTGGGCGAAAAACTCCATCTCATTTTCTACTCCATCTTCAAAATCATCCGACACCGTTGTTTCACCTTTTGTTTTGTGAAGAGCGTTTTTCTTTGCAAAAGCATTTGCTTTGTAAAAACGATGTCTGTACTTTCGCCTACGACACACTTGACCTTTCCAACGTGATTACATAATGTGTGAAGTCCAGCTAATGCAAGACAAGCATTTGTGGTTAGAAAATATATGATTTTTTTTTAAAGAAATAACCATTTTGCTAGATAAGACCCTTATTCCTCAGCTGGGATCTTATAGATCCCTTTGAAGTTGCATTGAAACTGCAGTTTAGACCTTTAACCCGTTGATCCCCATTGAAGTCCACTATATGAAGAAAATTTTGGAATGTTTCCTCACAAACTGAAGAAAAAACATGAACATCTCGGAAATAATTGAATTAAACAGGACACATTCTAATTTGGTATATAGCAAATAAGTATAGTATATATTCTATAACACATGTAATTGCCATCCATTATGGATTGAATGTGGCCCTCTTAAATGTGAAGTTGAGTGCCTCTTTATTTGCTGTGTAGCTGAGGAGGGCTATCACGACGAGCGTGTGATTCCACATTAGACGTTTCAAATTGTGAAGAGCGGTTTTTTTTGCCGCCTCTGTAGCCCACTCTGATTTTTGATGCACTGTTGGATGCATTAGTACCTCTACGCTTTCCAAACCCCCAACCACCCGTTCCTGCCAAACAAGAGCCATTTTGTCAATTACGTTCTTCCAGAGTCACTTTAGCTAAATCCACACTTCACAGCTAATTAAGAAGAGCACTGCGCTCTCGTGTGCCGTGTGTGTGGTAAGAGAGTCACATTTTGCATGCCAATGCAATACGCACAAGTCGTTCTGTTTGTTTCCCAGTGAAAACATCTAAAGATATTGGAAGGTGTTATATGTACCAAATGCGGTGGTGTTCAAGCTTTAGCTAAACTGATAAATAGTGCACAGTAAGATTCATCTGTTAACCTAACTTGGTTAGCCCAATCAAAGACGTGTGTTGCTAACAGTTGTGTTGTTCTATAAACCGCTTTATTCGCACTTGATTCACGGTTTAGTCATCTACATGGTGTCATTAGGTTGTGATTGTGACGCAGACGTTCTCCGGATGTCCTATTGGCCGATATTTTTTTTTAGCTGTTGGCTCTTCAGCTTATTTGCGCTGACGCATTTGTGGAGTATCTGGAGCTCGGCAGCCCTCCGCCCTCCAGAATCATTTCCTTTTGTCTTTATCTTCTGACAGCGCTCATACATTGTGCGTGTAATCGCATGAGCTAATATCTAACTGCTATGCACAGCTTCCCGAAACAATATTAGTTAATCAGTCCTTCTTCGCCCCGGAGCACAGTAGTTACAGCTTACTGCGTGTGTTACACACAGAGATCTTGTTCAAATGTGGAAAAAAATGGTGGGGAGTGTTACTACATAAGCACAGTAGTGTTCATATAAAAGTAATAAAGTTTAAAAAGGAAAAAAGTTAAATGTGTAATATATAAATTATATATGAAATGAATGTCTGTCTATCCAACTGTCCATCTATGTGTTTATATATATATATATATATATATATATATATAGGCCCTAAACATAATAGTTATTATTTTTCATTTGCAAATACTTAATAAAAAATGTGTTGCTTCTCTTAAGTTAAATGTATACTGTATATTTAGATACACTTATTAATTTAATTATTAAAAAAAAAAAAAAATGAAATAAAATAAAATAATAAAAAAAATAAAAAAAAATATTTATATATATATATATATATATATATATAACCTCTAAAATGTAACTTAATATGATAATATATCATGATATCATACAATAAAATATTATATAATAATGTAATATATAATTAAATTATAAATGACTTCTAAAATATAACTTCAGAAATTCATAATATAATATAATATCCAATTATTTATTGGATTTGGAATTGGAATTTAAAAAAGTGAAATTTTTATAAAATTACACATTTAAAAATACTGAATTGTGTGTGTGTGTGTGTGTGTGTAATATAATATATATGTGTGTGTGTGTGTGTGTGTGTGTGTAAAAAAAAAAAAATGTTTATAATAATTATAATAATAAAAATAGTATATAATTCAATTATAAACAACATAAAATATAATTTCAGTAATATAATATAATATAATATAATATAATATCCAGTTATTTATTGGATTTGGAATTGGAAATTAAAAAAGTTACATTTTTATAAAATTACATTTAAAAATACTGAATTGTAATTATATATACACTAGTATATAAAAAGTTTGGGGTCAGTAAGACTTGCAATTTTTTTTTTTTATGAAGTCAAGGCTGCATTTATTTAATCAAAAATACAGAAAATAAACTGCAATATTACAAAATGTTATTACAATAAAAAATAATGGTTTTTATTTTCATATACTTTAAAATATAATTTATTCCTGTGATGCAATGCTGATTTTTCATCAGCTGTTACTCAGTTTCCCAGGCTTAAGTGTCACATGATCTCTCAGAAATCATTCTGATATTCTGAATTATTAGTAGAATTATCAGTTTTGGAAACAGTTGTGCCGCCAATGTTTTTTCTATGTTTTTTTAATGTTTTTTTTTTTTTTTTAACCTGCATTTTTTTCTTTCAAGAACAACATTTATTCAAACTATAAATCTTTTCTAGCAATGTAAATCTATTATGTCACTTTTTATTAATGTAACAATTTATTAATTTCTTTCAAAAAAAAAAAAGAAAAAAAAAGAATGAATAAACATTTACTGACCCCAAACTTTTGAACGGTAGTGTGTATGTATGTGTGTGTATGTGTGTGTGTGTGTATGTACATATATATATATATTATTGAGCTTTTTTATTCTTTGCACATTTTCCATGAAAAATCAGTTGTTTCTATTGTATTACATTTCCTTGGTTGTTCTATGTGCTTTCCCAGCTCCGAATGGCTCAATGAGGGGACGTGGTGTTGTATGCGTCTTGCTGGAGTGCAACACAGGTCACCTGACCTCTATTACAGTCCTTCAGTTTCTTTGTACTTTTCACGCCTCCCGGCCATTAAACTGCCTGCTTTTTTCCCACAACACGGGTTTATCTCTCTAATACAGCACGCTGGACAGACACAGCCATGTTTTTATGATGAATTATTAATTGATTTAGACCAATTATTTATTTAGAGGCGTCGAACTATGTCAGTCGCGCTCTCCGCATTGAAAATGCTCCGCCAAAGTACATTAAAACAGCTCGTGTGTAAGTTAAACGGTGGTTAAACATAAGGTGAATTACACATATTAGCTCCAGGCTCATGTGTCGCTAAACACTGGACTGGATAATTGAGGAATTAGAAGAGCAGTGAGCTCATACCTACTTTGATCTGTGTGTTTGATTAATATTTAAACAAAGCTTTGTGAAAGGTACAAGTACACAATGATCCAAACAATTATCTTCACATAAGGTACAAAAGCTTGTAGCAAATGGGTACAACTGGCTCAAGGCAACCCTTAGAGCAAATTATTATTACTGTTTTCTTTTTTTATGGTCTTAACATATTGTCTTATTGAACATTGACAGGCAACAGCTTTTGTAATAAAATCATAAAAATAACTTGCATTAGTTTTATTTATTTACACACACACTTAATTAGTTACCTATGATTATTAAATACATACTTACACAAAATAACCATGGCACAAGTTTATTTACTAAAACATAAGTATTCAGTAAATACAGTACAGATATACAGTACTTTCATAGATCACA
The DNA here is from genome assembly GCA_033026305.1 of Cirrhinus molitorella. Taxonomy (NCBI): domain Eukaryota; kingdom Metazoa; phylum Chordata; class Actinopteri; order Cypriniformes; family Cyprinidae; genus Cirrhinus; species Cirrhinus molitorella. The sequence goes on along the minus strand of CM065121.1, from coordinate 27,824,184 downwards.
TTTCACATCTCTGTTGATTGCAGTAACAAACATTGAAACATGACCTTGGCTTTGCTAGAATCATGAAAAGCTGTGCTTTATTCAAAAACACACTGAGTTTATTTATTATGTAAGTTCTCAAAAAGCAAATGTAAGAAACTGGAAGTCACGCATTTGACTGTATCTGTTATTGCCATCATCACTTTAGCTTGGCGTCTCTGCATAAGGTCAATAGTAAACAGTCATTATCGAAAAATTAAATATTGATGTCCCAGCACACCCTGTTTTAAACAACCCTGTTAACATCATATCAGATGTACTCAATCGTTCAACTGAAACCTAAATCCATGAAGTAGTCCCAGACAAAGCCTGGTGAAAGTGTTGGGCGTTAAGAGATGAGCCATCACCTGGATCTACATCCTGCTACAGATGGTGTGCTATTTATTGAAAAGTCTCCCCGAACCTCTGTTACCCACAACAGGTTCTGTCTGAATATGCCAGTACTCTGCGTTAATACCCTCTGGATCCCGTCCAGTCCACTAGTCCAATTTACCATCCAAATATACTGTATTTTCATCTCGGGGGAAGTTTTTGGAATTGTGCTTGGCTAGTTTGCACAGTTGAGTTACAACAGAAAAGTTGATATCGAACTATGAAAACTGTGATATCATCTATGGCGAAAAGGGGTTTTCATAATCAAGCAAATTGTATATGAACAAATCCCTCTGTAAAAACCTTCAGGATATAGACAGGACTAAAAAAGTGAAGTTTGGTGTGTAAATGCTACTGAAGTGGAGATTCATGGCTCAGTGTAGAAGAAAAAACTCATTTTGAGAAAATGGCCTTTAAAAATACATACTGTAGTTGAAATCTATTGACACAAATAGATAAAGTGCTATAAAAGAAACACTTAACAGTGCCTTTTAGATGTTTGCTTTCCACTAGTCTGAAAAAATACTTTATGGAAAACCAAAAAGCCCAAAATCTCATTTTGAGAAGTGCATGAAAAAACTGTTTTTGCCTGTAGTGTCTCTCCTTAATTACTCACCCTCGTGTCGTTCTAAAACCTTTGTTGATTTCCAGTGCACAAATTACGATATTTTTGATGAAATCCGAGAGCTTTCTGAAACCTCTATAGACGGAAACACAACTAACACATTAACATCAGTGTTGGGAAGTAACTATTTACATGTAATGGAGTTACGTAATTTAATTACAAAATAAATGCAACTGTAATCAGTTAGAGTTCCTGAGAACAAATGTGTAATTAAATTACAGTTACTTATGAAAATGTTAAGGATTACAAAATGTGAGACACCAGTTTCAGGAGTTTAGGACACTGAAAAGGACACAAGGTCATTTGATAACTGTTTTATTTCCTATTTGGGTTTGTGTATGTTTTATATTTTGAGATTAACCGTTTTTCCAAGGCAGTGTTTTCATATATATGCAAAGATTTTTTTTTAAACTGTATTATAGCTATTGAACTATATCTTATCATTTTAAATCTGTAATTTATTAACCTCAGAACGATTCCCAACACTGTTTGCAACCGATGCGAAAGAGAATAAATTGAGTAAAGTTGCCATATTTAGTTTTTTAATTTGCTCACAAAAAGTATTCTCGTAGCTTCTTAAAATTAAGGTCAACCACTGAACCACTGATGTCACATGGACTAATTTAATGATGTCCTTACTACTATTCTGGGCCTTAAATGTGTCGGTTGCGTTGCTGTCCATGCAGCATCAGAAAGCTCTCAAATTTCACAAAAATATTTTAATTTGTGTTCTGAAGATGAACGAAGGTCTTACTGGTTTGGAACGACATGAGGGTGTTTTAATTGATAATCAATTTATAAATGTTCCTATGTCATTTAACTTATTTCCAAGCAGACAGAGTATCCATGTCGGATAAGATCTGAGAAGATGAAAAACACTTCCATCATTATTAGACAGACATTTTAGTAGAGCTCTTGAATGCATTTCATTTAATTTGCTCCCATTTCTTGCTTCAGGTAAATCTGTGAGGGTCACACGTCTTGCAATTTAAATGATGAATTATGTATCAGTCCCTAAAAAAGGCAATTGTATTTTTTTTATTTTTTTATTTTTGCCAGTATATTTTACTTGAATTTGCCACTTGAATAGTGTTATACACTTGAGCACAGTGTTGGAAAGGTTACTTTGGAAATATGTTACAGATTACAAGTTGCCCTATTTGAAATGTAATAAGTAGTGTAACTATTTTAATTACTTGATTAAAGTAATGTAACTGATTACTTTTAATTTCTAAAAATCAGAAATGGCACCTCTTTTTACTTTGAGATTCTAAGGTTAAATACAGATTTAAAATCATAAGATATAGTTTGCTATAACTATGATACTGTTTTTTTTTTTTTTTTTAATTATTATTTTTTTTTTATTAAAAGATACTTGATTTAAATCAAATTGGGCTTTGGACAACTATGACAGGAAACACTGGCAATGTAAACCCAGGCTCATGAAAATACATGCCTCTATATACATTTCTGCAATACTGTAATTATGTTACCATGCTATTTTAATTTCCTTTTGTAGATTTGAGCTGTTTTGTCGAAACTTAGTTTCACAGGGTTTATACTAGAGCTCTTCAACACTTAAGTGCAACACTGTATCGGGTGTGCTACCGAGCAAACCTACTGAATTAGAAAACTCATGCATATGAGGCTGTATATGTGACGACAACATGAAAAAGTATCAGTTTTCAAATCGAGCAGGATGTTAAAATTGTTTTGAAGTCATAACATAATGTTTAATTAAAATGTATTTAAATGAGTCTTTATTAATCAAAACTCTGTGCCTGTAAACCATACTTTGTGTGAAAAAGAATAAGTTGTTAGAGTTTTACTGCCTCTAGTGTTCATTTCAGTTGGAAACTGCAGTGATTCATACATATTGGTACGTTATTTATTTATTTATTTTTTTTGCAGAAATGCATATAGAGGCACATATTTCCGTGAGCCTGTTTTGCAACAATGCCCTGGAAAAAACTGTTAATATTCAAAAATAAAGCATATACACACACATTTTTTTTTTTAAAGTCCTATTCTGTGTCCTAAACTCCTGAAACATTGGTGTCTCATATTTTAGAGCAGTCAATGCAAGTTTCGAAAGAAATCAATCAAATCTGTATGTGTGTGAAAATATTCAGATGTAACCCCCTTTGTAATCGTTAACATTTTCATACGCAACTGTAATTTAACTATATATTTTTTCAAAGTACTTCTAACAGATTACAGTTACATTTTGTAATTAAATTACATAATTGCTTCTAAACACAACTTGGACATTTATGTTGGGGGTAACGCATTACAAGTAATTTGAGTAATCAGATTACTTTTTTCAAGTAACTAGTAAAGTAACACACTACTTTTTCATTTACAAGAACATTTTTTAAGTAAAGTTTTGTTTCCTTTTTGTATTTAATCACATTTTATTAACCAATGACTTTGCTGCAGACCTTTGTTGACCCAATTCAACTGTACTAATAAGCAAAACTTACTTTAGGTTAACTAACATTTGTGCTTAATTTTTCTCTTAGCTGAAGAGTGTTGAACTTCCTTTTCCCACAATTCTACTGTACAGACGTAAATTTACCTTTTCTTCAGCCTTTTTGGTGTGAAAGGGCTTTTACATTTGACATTTTAAATCAAAATTTTTATACTAAAAAAACAAGCAAGCTCTGCTCAGATTTAAAAAGTAACGCAAAAGTAATGTAACACATTACTTTCCATAAAAAGTAACTAACGTAATTAGTTACTTTTTTAGAGAGTAACACAATATTGTAATGCATTACTTTTAAAAGTGACTTTCCTTACACTGTATCTCACAATTCTGACTTAACTCATAATTGTTTTAAAGTCAGAATTACAAGATACACATTCAATTCTGACTTTTTTTCGTAAGTGCGAGTTTATCTCGCAATTCTGACTTTTTTATATAAACTCGTAATTCTGAGAAATTAACTTGCAATTTTGAGAAATAAAGTCAGAATTGCAAGATATATACTATAAAGATATAAAGAGAACAATTTTAATAAGAAATCAATCAAATCTGTAGGTGGGTGAAAACATTCATGATGTACCTGCTTTGTAATCATTGACATTTTCATTTTTTTCTGAATAACTGTAACAGATTACTTTTTACTTTTTTTTTATTAAATTACGTAATTCTGTTAACAAGACATAAATGGAACTTTACTTCCTAACACAGCTTGGGCATTTTTTCGTATATTTTCAGGGTTCATTTATTCGTTTATTTATTATTTTTTACAATTTTACAATGACCTTTGTTAACCTTGTTATTCTTGACTTTGTTAATCATGTTAATCAAAATGAGTTTTTTTAATGAAAAAATAGAAAGTAAAAAAAACGTAACTTAAATGTCAACCATAATAAGTAAAAAATAAAAATTACTGAATTAAAAATGTAGGAATGACCCGGGCGCAACAGACAAACCTTATATTAATAAAAGCACCATTCTGAAATTGACTAGATGCACTTTATTAATCAACCTCTGTGTGGCAGAAAAGGCTTTTTCGCCAAAAATAGAAGCAAAAACACTGTAGCATGGCAAAGCGCAAACTTCACTCATTACCACAGTGGCCATGCCTGCACTAGATTTAATGGCTTTGCCAGGGGGGGCAAATTTGCAGCTAAACCTCATTGCTAATGCATGCTGGTTATCAGGAGTACGAAGGCCTTGGGTTGTCAGAAAGTGCTTTTAATATTCACATGGGATTTACCTTCTACTCTGGAGCGGATCACTTCTGTCAGGGGAGACGGTAATCTGGGACATCAAGTTTTAGAAAACGAACGCATTTTTCATCCTGAAATCTTCTATTTGTGAAAGTGATTTATGATTGTGGCGCATGCTTTTGCTTGTTATGAAAATTGCAGGTCAGATGCTCCTGAAGTTTCTTTTAAGGAGGTAATCACACCTGAATTTCAATATCGGCGTGTTATTGTGTATTGGACGTTATTTGGAGATTTCATAACGTCTCCGTCCCATTGCTGACGGCAAAAACTCAATTACACGGTCAGGACCGAGCGCTTCAGTCTCCAGTGTGGCTTTAAACCAATTCCGTGTTTTGTCCACAAATTGTTGTCGTAAATTGATATCAGTGAAGCGGTAATTTTGTTCCGCGTATTGAACGCACATCGCAACTCGCTGTTACAAAGGGGATCCGCGTTGCTGCTGCAACCTCTGATATACCCCCAATGATTTCACATGGTTTGTATCCAGGCAACCCACGGCAACGTAATTATCATTCAAGTAGAGAAGCGTCCACTTTTTTTTTTTTTTTACATGCACGCTCAACCATTCCCCATCGTTTATGGATGCAACTACAAACAAAGGATTTACAAACCCTGTCACATCCCACTAAAAGCACCTTAAAGGAAGAACATGTTCTTCTAATGCTCCTCTGACTTCCGCTTGCGCTGAAGTTGAACTTCCACAACACGCTCCTATGAAAACCAGCTGTATTTACAGCCGATTATGTTTAATGTCTTCTCAAAGATTAGCGTTCTCGCCAGACTTCCTTGTTTAATCTACTTTTTGTTTGAGCAGAATAAAGCGAGAACACCGTGTCAACAAAGCAGATTGATAGTATTAGTCCTCAGTAATAACATTTCATGCACGACACACATATTTGGTTTTGTGTGTAGATCATATCACGATCTCGCATCCTGGACGAACGGATCACGCTCATTATGTTTCAAGGCTCTGTTAGCCACGTCCAGGTGTTTTCCCGGAGCTCAACACACCCATGCTCTTCATTTCTCCAGTATGGACCCATCCAGCAGGTCGTAAAGTGTGTTTCAGGGCTGCAACTCAAATATATTAGCCTGAGTATGGCTCATTTGGCAACTGGAGTTGGTGTGCATCTTTGCGCCGTATCGGGTCGTGGGCGGTCACATCCTGATTACACAGAGTTGAGTAAACACATCGGCAGACGCATCACTCGGTATTGGGGTTAGGATGTTCTGTACATAAAAACACAAAGACGTGCACACATTACCAGAAACATATCATCAGGAGCGCACGAGGGTGGAGTAAATTAAAAGCAAATCGAGTAGAGGAAGAGGCGTGCACTAGTTCAAGAGTTGAATTAGCCTGACATCATGAAAAACACGGTGTTCCCGGACTCCCAAGCTATTGTTGTCGACTCAAAGCCACAACCAGAAGCTCTCCGAGCGGTGATCCTTAATCAAGCCAGGGCGGATAAAAACACTTAGACAATCGTTTTTGCTCAAAGCGCGGCCACCACAGGAGCTAATAATGGGAAAATTAATGGAGACAATGTGGAGAGGACGATGACAGCTCTTAGTCATTCATAGAACACTGCGTGTTAAATCACTTCTGAACACACTATGTTTACACATTTAGGGAAGAGATCACAATGTAACAGTACTAGGCTATAAAATCCACTTTCCAGCTCTGTTCGAGCTGTAATTGTTTCTCAGCGTGACGTCCGTGAAGGAACATTCGCTCTTACGTGAGAAAACTCATGATTGAGAAAAGTTTCAGGTTTGAAATCTATCGTCTCTATCTGTGTAAATCATAGATGTCCAGAGCCTAATTTATTATTATTATTTTATTTATTTTTTTTACCTATTAACCTGTTAACTCTTTCCCTGACATTGAGAAAATGCTTCTGTGTTTTCATATTTGTACGCTAGAGGGCACTATTACACATTTTCTAAATGAGACCAGAATCTCCTGATCAAAAACACAAGCGAGGAAGATGCAGAAATGTGCGATCTCATTTGTAAGTTTATGTATGCATATACTGTATGAAAACGAATGCAATCATCAACAGCAAACGGCATATAAATTAAAACTGATATTTGTGGAAGCCTGTTTCTTACACTGAATGAAAAATTGAAAAAGGTAATTGTGACTCTTTTATGTTTTTTTTTTTGTTTTGTTTTTTTTTTTCCCCACAATTGCGAGTTTGTCTCTTAATTCTGACTTTTTCTCACAATTTACTATTTTCTGAGAAATGTCAGATATAAACTTGCAATTGCAATTCTGAAAAAAAAGTAAGAATTGTCGCAATTCTGACTATAACTCGCAATTGCGAGTTTACTGTATATCTTGCAATTGTGAGTTTATTTCTCAGAACTGTGAATTTATGTCTCACAATTCGGACTTTATAACTTGCAATTCTGACTTTATTTCTCAGAATTGTGAACTTATGTCTTACAATTGAGACTTTATAACTTGCAATTGTGAGTTTATTTCTCAGAATTGTGAATCTATGTCTCACAATTCGGACTTTATAACTCGCAGTTGTGGGTTTATTTCTTAGAATTGACTTTCTCAGAATTGCTAGTTTTTGTCTCGTAATTCTGACTTTAACTCACAATTGCGAGTTTATATCATGCACTTCTGACTTTTTTTCTCAAAATTGTGACTATTTCTTAGAATTGTGATTTTGCTACACAATTCTGACTATAACTCGCAATCTCACAATTCTGACTTTATTTCTCAGAAATGTGACTATTTCTCAGAATTGCTAGTTTGTCTCGCATCTCTGACTATATCTTACAATTGTTAGATTATATCTCGCAATTCTGGCTGTTTCTCAGAATTAACTTTTTCGCAATTCTTTTTCGCAATTCTGACTTAACTCACAATTGTGAATCATGCAATTCTGACTATTTCTCAGAACTGCAGCAATTTATGAATTGCAACTTTGTCTCGCATCTCTGACTATATCTTGCTATTGTCAGATTATATCTTGCAATTCTGACTATTTATCAGAATTGACTTTCTCAGAATTGACTATTTCTCTGAATTGCTAGTTTGTCTCGCAAGTCTGACTATAACTCGCAATTGCTAGTTTATTTTTTGCAATTCTGCCTTTATAACTCACAATTGCCAATTTTATATTGAATATATTTCTCAGAATTGCGAATGTTTCTCAGAATTGTGAGTTTGTCTCACAATTCTGACTTTATAACTCACAATCTTGCAGTTCTGAATTTATTTCTCAGAATTGCTAGTTTATGTCTCACAATTCTGACTTAACTCACAATTGTGAGTTTAAATAATGCAATTCTGACTATTTCTCAGAACTGCAGTTTGTCTCACATCTCCGACTATATATTGCAATTGTCAGTTTTATCTCGCAATTCTGACTATTTCTCAGAATTTAATATTTCTCAGGATTGACTATTTCTCAGAATTGCTAGTTTGTCTCGTAATTCTGACTATAACTCGCAATTGCAGGTTTATATCTTGCAATCCTGACTTTATTTCTTAGAAGTGTGACTCTTTCTTAGAATTGCTAATTTATTTTTTTGCAATTCTGCCTTTATAACTCGCAATTGTGAGTTTATAAATCGCAATTGTGAGTTTATAAATCACAATTCTGAATTTATTTCTAAACTCACAATTCTGACTTCGTAACTCGAGTTTATATTTTACAATTCTGAGAAAAAAAAATCTGAATTGTGAGTTTGTATCATGCAATTCTGAGAAAAAAACAATCTAAAGTGCAAGATGTTAACCCAGAATTGCAGAAAAGAAAAAAAAGAAAAAAATAATTGTAAGATAAAAAGTTCGGGGGGCTATGAATTTTTTTGTTAAAATCATCAAAAATGTTGACAGTGGCTGACTTTTTATTTAGAAACACTGGTGGGGAAAGAGTTAAACTTATTTAAAACTATTTTCACCTGGGGGTCAATGAGGTACAGCAGAAGGTCCATGGAGAAGACAGATAAGAATCAACAAACATTGCAACTTTTTTTATTTCAAATATAGAAAACTCATATAAACGTCTTTCTAACTCTTTCCCCGCCAGCATTTGATCATTTTCAATAAAATGTCATGGCCCCTAGAATCTTTTGTTTTATAAATATCTTCCCATGCAATATATCAAAATAAAGAACAGAGTATACTTTTATACAAAATCGGTTTTATTCTAGCTTCAAGTATTCTTCACTTGAATGTAGGTAAGTTTCATAAAAAAACATTTTGAGCAAAAAGTGGAGAAAATCTACACCTGGATTATATTCATATTCAGTAACAGTAATAACTGTGTTTGGCAGTGAAGCATTGTCCCATAAATAATGGAAAATTCTGTGTATGGCAAGGAAAGAGTTAATGGCATTTTAATGTCATTTTAGTAGCTGATATTTAGTATTTTTTCTATATGCCATATTTTTATTTTAACTGTACTTGCAATGTGTCAAATGGTCACTTTCAGGGGTGGGGAATGTTGATCCTGAAGGGCCACTGTCCTGGAGAGCTCCAACCCTGAAAAAAAAAATACCTACCTGTATCCTGAAGACCTTGATTAGCTTGTTCAGTTGTATTTGATTGGGTTTGGAGGTAAAAACTGCAGGACAGCAGCCCTCCAGGATCAACCGTCCCCATCCCTGCTTTAAATGCTTAGCACTGGTAAAAACAAATATTTTCAAACTATTCTGAAACCTGTTCCTCTTTGTATACTTAGAAATGTTGATTTAGATAAGGATGTAATTACCTCCGAACCCTGTTGTTGTGTCAAGAGATACAAAATACAATATGTTTATCGCCTATGATAGTATTTACTGCAGGGTTTCCAATTTGGATGGCGCTAAGTGATAAAAAATTACCTCACATACCCATAAAAAACAGTTACCATCTGAATAGGCCTTATGGCAATACACAGTGGATGGTGCTCTTAACTCGTATTCTCCAAACGGATGTTAAGAGCATCTGTCTTACTGACACGAGAATCCAACAGGTAAAGTCGTTCATCTAAGGATGGATTATGGACCGGGTCAATAGGGTCAGTCCCTCAGGACCTCTAGCAGTCAGTGGCCTTTAGCTGAGTGACCCACACCTGGAAACAAGCCACTGCGTATGCAAAATTTATGAAGATGGACAGGACTTGAATGTATGCCAGAGTCTAGTCTATCGCGTGTGGAAACTATGGAACTATGGAAAAGTAGTGCATTAGAATGGAAACAGCCACCTAAGATTTTCAGAAAGGAAGTAATTAAAAAATTATACAAATATTTTGGGATATATGTTTTTTTTTAGTTCATATGGATTTATTCATAAAGTTGAGGTCAAAAGTTTACTTACACCTTGCAGAATCTGCAAAATGGTAATTATTTTACCAAAATAAGAGGGGGTCATACAAAATGCATGTTAGTTTTGATTTAGTACTGACCTGAATAAGATATTTCACATATCCGGGGGGGGGGGGGGACTTTTTTAATTAGAAGACCAGGGTAAATTTTACTTATTTTGTCTTCTGGGAAACATGTAAGTATCTTCTGTAGCTTCTGAATGGCAGTACTAAATGAAAAACAAAACAAAACAAAACAATATTTAGGCAAAATATGCACATCTTCATTCTGTTCAAAAGTTTTCACCCCCCAGCTCTTAATGCATTGTGTTTCCTTCTGAAGCGTCAGTGATCATTTGAACCTTCTTAATCATTAATATTTATTTGGTACGCACACACAAAGGCGATTAAAGATGAATGAGAATGTTTTTGGTCATTATCTATGACAATTATCTTTACTTTTTTCTAAATGAATGCCTCTTTGATCACGATTTAATGTTTAGGACACAGACATAATCATTAAAGATTTATGAAGACTTATTTTTTTAATCTTTAAACATTATCTGTGATGAATATATAGGTTTGACAGGTTTGTTTTATTTTTTCAGTATCTCTCACTTTTAATAAAAAAAAAAAAATTATAATAATAATAAAAAAAAATTCAGTACACTGATGACAACCATTTGTATTTTGTACTATTTTGTATGTCCCTAATGCCAATTGTTGATTTAAATAATACACATTTTATTTAACATCTTTATCACAGTAAGGCAGAAACTGTGTCATCCAGATACTTATTTATTACCTGATGACTTGAAAAACATATATTGTCGCAATCGTGAATGTCTTCACATTTTTTTAAGCTTAGTCACACCAATCGCTGGATTCATTTGTCCACAGATCATGATTTCCTGGCACGTCCTGCTTCTAGGACAGGGTTGCCAGGTTTTCACAACAAAACCCGCTAAATTGCTACTCAAAAGTAGCCCAAAAGTTTCGAGGGGGTCCCTCATTAAAAATCACGCTCCGGGTGAGTAAATACACATTTTTTTTGGCAGCGTTACCTTGGTAAAATTTGCATTCCAGGAGCTAAATATTACGTTATTCGGCTTGCTTCAACCCGTGGACATGAAAAACAACCCACAGCAACAAAAGTAAAGTAGCCCAATTCCGCGGGAAAACCACAGACTTGGCAACACCGTTCTAGCAGTCCATTTTGGACTTTCTGCACAAGAAACACCTCCGGCTTCGAGTATGATTTTTTTTTTTTTTTTGTAGAAAGTTTAAAAATACAGGAGAAATATGGGAAAAAACAGGAGGGTTGAAAGGTATGCTTGTCCTCAGTGTGAAAAAATCTGATCTTGAGAAAGGATCTCAAAATCATACAGTCATTGTTGGAAAGTGTTCAAACTCACAAAAAAGCAAAGAATTTGAGGAAACTGAAGGATTTTTCTGAAGAATAGCAGGCAGTTTAACTCTAGGACAAACAAGAGACTTGTGAACTCTAAACAAAACAAACAAACAAACAAAAAAAAGCTTTTCTCTTTTATGTGAAATATCTTATTACTACATAAAAAATAGCATGCATTTTGTATAATCCCTCTTATTTTGGTAAAATAATTAACATTTTGCAGATACTGCAAGGTGTATGTAAAATTTTGACCTCAACTGTACTACATAAATATTATATAATGATTAAGTAGTAAAGAACTCAGAAAAGCATACCTTTCAACCCTCCTGTTTTTCCCATATTTCTCCCATATTTTCAATCTTTCTACAAAAAATTATACTCTAAGCCGGAGGGCACACTCGTGCAGAAAGTCTAAAATGACTCCAACTCCTAGAACGGTGTTGCCAAGTCCGTGGTTTTCCTGCGGAATTGGGCTACTTTACTACTGTTTCCGCAGGTTGTTTTTTATGTCCGCGGGTTGAAGCGACCCCAATAACGTAATATTTAGCCTCTGCAATGCTAATTTCACCAAGGGAACCCTGCCAAAAAACGTGTATTTACTCGCCTGGAATGTGATTTTGTAATGGGGGACCCCACTCAAAACATGATTGGGCTACTTTTGGGCTAGTTTTAAGTGGCAATTGAGTGGGTTTTGTTGTGAAAACCTGGCAACCCTGTCCTAGAAGTAGGATGTGCCAGGAAATCACGATCTGTGGACAAATGCATCCAGCGATCGCTGTGACTAAGCTTAAATAAAAACAAATGTGAAGACATTCACGATTGCGGCAATTTATGTTTTTCAAGTCATCTACAGATAAATAAATAAAGTATCTGGATGACGCAGTTTCTGCCTTACTGTGATAAAGATGTTAAAACGTGTAGAATTTAAATCATAAAATTGGCATTAGGGAAATACAAAATAGTACAAAATACAAATGGTTGTCATCAGTGTATTTAATTTCTTAGCAAATTAAAAGCAAGAGATACGGAAAAAATAAAACAAACCTGTCTAACCTATATATTCATCATGGATGATGTTCAAAGATTAAAAAAAAAAGTCTTCATAAATGTTTAATAATTATGTCTGTGTGTACTAAACATTAAATCATGATCAAAGAGGCATTCGTTTAGAAAAAATAAAGATAATTTTCATAGACAATGATTAAAAACATTCTCATTTATCTTTAATCACCTTTGTGTGTGCGTACCAAATAAATATTAATGATTAAGAGTCCTAGAGAAAAAAGTACACTAAAAAGTTAATTCGATTTCTAGCTTCAGATTGCTATATTTGTATACGAATGTATGACGTAATCCCAAAGTGGTATTGAATGTGAATGCTCACAGCCGTTGTTGTAGAGCTGGTGTGTTTGTGCGTGTGGTGAGGTGACAGCAGCACCTGTTGGGACAGTTTAATATCCTCTCTAGCCACAAAGCTCTGCCGAGAAGGGATGGCACAGGACACGGCTAATGTGGTTGTATCTGCTATTAGCCTCTGGGCGATACAAGCGGCCTTGCTCTCTCCGCGACCATTAGGAGAACAGCAGGGGTCCTCGGCATTAGACGGAGTGGCAAGAGGGCAGCACCCTCCCCCATTTTAGTCATTAAAATGCATTAACCTCCTCTGAACAGACCGCCGTGTGAGGAGAGCGTCACCTGGCTTCAGACGGAAAATACTTTTACTTCGCTCTTTGATTACAGGACGCCTCTCCTCTGAGGGCTGTCTGAAAGCCGTCCTCTGATCAGAATGCAGAGTGTTTTTTTTTTTCTTTTTCATATAGGCGCTCCGGATGCATCTGAAATATCTTCGGCTTTCATTTAACCGTCAGACTCGAGCATTGTCATGGAAACGATTCCCTCCAGTCTATGGTATATGGAGAAAGAGGAGATAATTGCGTGTGTGAGTTGGGGGTGGGCGGGGCCTGCACTTCAAAACCAAACTGTTGGTTTGTGATGCCATCATTCATTCCATTTGTTCAGCGGCATCTCCGATTAATTCCACGCTTTCAGAGTCGTACATTAACGGCTCTTCACAAGAACCGGAGCTTCTCGAACACAAAACGGAGAACTTCTGAAGCATTAAACTTATAAGTACTGTGATAAAACCCTCGACGCTGCCTCTGAGATTTCTGAGCATAGATTTCTGATTAAAAAAAAAAAGTGGTACAAAAATTATGCGTTTACTTAAACTAAGAGTCATTAATGTACATTAAAAAAATCTTTTCTATTTCTATAATTGTATTGCACTGCATTATAATTGATGATCTTCAAAATGTTATTTTATAGAAATATAAAAATTCTGTATTATGTACTTTAATCATATTTGGAAATATTGTAAACTAAGAGTCATTAATTTATATACAAATCATAATATTTTAGAAAAAAATTCTATAATTGAATAGCACTGCATTAAAATGTAATCTTTAAAATGTTATATTTTTATTATTTTACTACTATTATTTGTTAGAAAAGTTGTATAATGTGGTATAAAATGATGTATTGTGTAATTGTTAATAAAAATATTTCTAAATATTGTAAACGGAGTTATTTATTTATATGAAAATGCATATAATATTTTGGAAATATTTTAGAGATAATTTGTATAATTTTAGAATCATTTCTAAAATCACATTATAATTGAGTCTTCAAAATGTTATATTTTTATTAATTTCCCATTATTGTACTGGTTGAAAATTGTATAACGTTATATAAAAATGATGAATGATGTACTTTTAATAATAATATTTGTAAATAGTGGAAACTAAGAGTCATTAATTTATATAAAAATCATAACATTTTAGAAATATTGTAGAATTATTTCTATAATTGGATAGCACTTTTACATTTAATCTTTAAAATGTTATTTTTATTATTTTACTATTATTATTGGTTTTAAAATCTGTATAATGTATAAAATTGTATTATGTGATTTTTAATATCAAATATTTCTAAATATTGTAAACTTGAGTCATTTATTTATATTAAAAATGCATATAATATTTTGGAAATATTTTAGAATTTCATGGAGATAATTTCTATAATTTTAGAATCATTTCTAAAATCACATTATAATTAATCTTCAAAATGTTATATTTTGTATTTTACTATTATTATTATTATTGGTTAACAATTGTATAAAGTGGTATAAAATTATAATTTATGTACTTTTAATATATTATATTGAAAAGAATAATCATTTTTATAAGGTATTAGAGATCATTTTTATTATTTTAAGAAACATTTCTATAATTGAACAGCACTGCATTATAATTGAATCTTCAAAATGTTATATTATTTTACTCTTATTATTATTGTTGGTTAAAAAATGTCAAAAAAGTGGTATAAAAATTGCATATTATGTACTTTTAATAATAACATTTGTAAATATCGTAAACTAAGAGTTATTAAAAACCATATCATATTTTAGAAATATTAGAAAGTATTAGAAATAATTTCTATAATAATTATAGAAAGTTCTATAATTAAATAGTACTGCATTTTAATTGAACCTTCAACATTTTTTTATTATTTTACTTCTATCATTTATTAATCTGATATTATTTTAGTTTATTCAGTACATTTAACATTTTTATAAAAATATACCCAATAATAGAATGACCATCTATTCATCCATAATGCAGATGTTAATGATGTAGATGGTTTTCTTTGATGAAATAATAATAAAAAAATAAGTAAAAAAGTATATTTTAAACCATTTTTAGTACATTTGAAACAATTTTGTATATTTTAACAATTTCTTACCACTTTATCACACTTTTTTCCTCACAAATATAATTATTAATAACTATTAATATAATTATAATATATAGATGTTTATGATAGGATTGAAAAATATACTCAATAGTACAATGACCATCTGTTCTTTAATAATGCACTTGATAATGACCAAGTAATAATTGAAAATGTATTTTAAAACATAATTTAAGATTTTCTTTGACTTAAAACAAAAATGTTTTTTTATATTTTAAGAAATATTTAATTAAACATTAACACTTTAAAATATTGTTTATATATATGCAATTTTATTTTTCATATCAAAGACATTATATATCCAAACATAATTAAGATATTGAAAAAAGCTATTACAGGGTGTTTTTATTCTCCAGTTTTAAGTGAAAAATGCATCAATGGCATGCAAAGGAACAACCTTAATGTCACTTATTGAAACCAAAATGAATGATTTTTACTGCGCAAAGCAAGACGAATTAAGCCGAATCTAGAATAAGTGCACAAATTCATCTTATCTCATGTTTAAAACATCCAGAGTAGCACCTTTGTGGAGGGTTACACAATAATGCTCACTGCTGAATATAGAAATTTAGTGTTAAATACCTTTTTTAAAAGCCAAAGAGAGCTAATACAGGCAGAAAGAGGAACATAGAGCACGAAAAAGTGACAGACTGATGAACTGGTGGAATTAATGAGATGTTGACATGCAGGAGGTCAAACTCTTGCCATGGAACTTTAACAGCAAAAGCAATATGCAAATTCGACATGAATATTCTGTCTTTTTTTTTATCTCTTTCATGCTTAATGGTAATGGATACCCCGAGGGAATCCATAAATCTTGATCTTCCTCTGCCTTATGGAAATATGTTCACCTTTATGAACTGTCGATTTTCAGCTGGCAAACACGTAATGTGCGACTGCTATTCTTGATGAGTTAAAAATGTTTACTTTTCACTATGCAAAGAGGAGCTCTAGTTATTTTTCAGTTGCATTAAAGTGGCATAATCGAATGAACCGATGATGATCTGCAAAGATTTTCAGACGTTTTATCCTGGAGGACTAATGTTTGTGTACTTTCAAAGCAGTTATATCGATCTGCAAAGAAACTTGAAATCTACTTTGTGACCAATATGTGGCTCAGGGATGAAAACAAGCCAGCACAATGGAATTAATAACACAGACATATTTTTCAAAGTCACCACCGAAGTGCTCAGGACAATACATACGTTAGACTACTTATGTATTCCATAAAAGAATGCGTGTTGCTCATAGTTTATACGCAGCATTTTCTCAAGATTGTGCTACTGCAAATACTAAATAATTTTCCTAAGAGAAAAAAATAAACCAGACACATACACAAAGACTGACCCAGTTCCTGCAGTTGAGACAGAATAAGGACGCGGTCTCCTTATGCACACCCTGAATCTGTCCATCCTGAATTTAAGATTCACGCCTTTTGCGCAGTAAAATACTGGCTAAGTGGCGGCTTTGCCTTAATTTTTCAACCTGCTAGACAGACTACAACTCTTTACAACTCTAGAGTCTAATGATCCGTGGCGGA
Organism: Cirrhinus molitorella; assembly: GCA_033026305.1. Classification (NCBI taxonomy): domain Eukaryota; kingdom Metazoa; phylum Chordata; class Actinopteri; order Cypriniformes; family Cyprinidae; genus Cirrhinus; species Cirrhinus molitorella. The sequence continues at coordinate 27,807,337 of CM065121.1, read as the reverse complement.
CATCGATCAAATTTACACCGTGTTTGTTCGCTTAGGCCAAAGGATAACTGGTCCCCCAACTGAGCCTGGTTTCTCCCGAGGTTTCTTTCTATATTTCGACCCTCTGCACTGTTACATTTTACAAGCAATTTAACAACATAAAGCAGGGCTCAACAACAACTCAGATGGTGCAAAATAAAATCGTAGTATTTAATTAATTAATTAATTAATTAATTTTTTTTTTTTTTTTTAACATATATATATTACAAATTACAACCGCATTTTAGGTGCCATGTTAAAAAAATGTAAAATATAAGATTACAAGATTAAACTTTTGGGGAAAAAAGTCCAAACTGTGAAAGTCATGGCAATACAAGAATAAAGTCCAAATATTTTGAGAATAAGGTCAAAATTACGAAAATAGAAAGTCGTAATATTTTGAAAATAAAGTTGAAATTATGAGAATAAAGTCGTTGCAATACGAGAATAGTCATGATATTTTAAGAATTAAATCCAAATTATGAGAATAAAGTTGTAATATTTTGAAAATAGTTGAAATTATAAAAATAAAGTCAGAGCAGTATGAGAATAGTCATAATATTTTGAGAATAAAGTCAAAATTGCAAGAATAGTCATAATATTTTAAGAAAAAAAGTAGAAATTATAAGATTAAAGTCGTAATATTTTGAGAATAAAGTCAAAATAATGAAAATAAAGTTGTAGCAATACAAAAGTAAAGTTGAAATTATGAGAGTAAAGTAGAAATAATGTGAATAAAGTCGTAATATTTTGAGAATAAAATCTAAATAATACGAAAAAAAGTCAGAATATTTTGAGAATCAAGTTGAAATTACGAGAAGAAAGTTGTAGCAATACAAGAATAAAGTTGAAATTACGAGAATAAAGATCAAATATTTTGAGAATAAAGTTGAAATTGCAAGAATAATGTCGTAATATTTTGAAAATAAAGTCAGAACATTTTGAGAATGAGGTTAAAATGTCAAGAATAAAGTCCTAATATTTTGAGAATAAAGTTGAAATTACGAGAATAAAGTCATAATATTTTGAAAATTAAGCTAAAATTAAAATAATTAAAATTAAAATTGCGAGAATAAAGTCAAAGTATTTTGAGAATAAAGTCGAAATTACAAAAATAAAGTCAAAATTGCGAGATTAAAGTATTATATATTGTGAGATAAAAATATTTTGATAGTATAGCCTATATTGTGCATGCAAATGGCAATAGCCTATAGGCTATACTCTCCTAGGATATAACTTTAATCTCGTAATTGCTATGGCTTAATTCTTGTAATTTTGGCTTTATTTTTGTAATTTCAACTTAATTCTCAAAATACTTTGATTTTATTCTCGGAATTGTAATGTTATTCTTGTAATATCAGCTTCATTTTCAAAATATTTAATCTTAATTGAGAATAAAAGTCAAAATTATGAGAACATTCTCAAAACATTTAGTCTTCATTCTCTTAATGCTACGACTTTATTCTCGTAATTTGGGCTTTTTTCCTCAAAATATTACGACTTTAAACTCATAATCTTAGATTTTTGTAAACATGGTACTAAAATGTTGTTGTACACAAATAATGAAAAAAACACTAAAGTATTTAAAGCAAAGTACTACATTAGCCATAATCCAAAGTTACCAATTTAACTTGTGCGCATAATTACAATTGCTTACAGATCGGAGTTGAATGCCTGAAATAGCTGAGATGTTACAATTGTAAGTGGCTGTGTTCACGTCACTTTTGGTTTTTTTACAGACAAACTGCTTGTTGCTTGTATCTCGTTGTGATGTGCCTGCTTAGATCACAGTGTTACTGCTGATCACTGATAAACAGCTTTAAATTGCAGCTTGCCTTTGTCAAAATACTGGTTTTAAAAGCCTGTGGCTGGGTAAGTAAAATGTACAATTAGGCATTTACAACAATAACATGTCTAAACAAAACCCACAGGAGTCTGAACACATGAGCTCAATAGCAGCCGTGCGAATAGCACTGCGATTAGTGACATAAACAACATCAACAAGCGCTACAGGATTTTATACAGCGCTTGCTGTTGTGCCCAGCAGTATGAATGGATTTTGGGAAATGCATCAGAACTCCATTTCGTCTCGAGAAACAAAGCTGAACCGCTGACCTCCGCTCTCCTCGCTCTCAATTTTCTCGTTCCCTTTTTTGTCCTGCCCAACTCTGGATCGATTGAGGCTCTCAGGGAAAAATCCAGCATGGTAGGTCTGCCACGCTGACCCCGCTCGCTCTTATTTTCATTCCCCTCTATGTCTTCCACACATTATCTCTTATTTCCTAAAATACCATCCAGTCAGGAAGCCTATTCCTGAGTTTCTGAAGCTGGAAATGCAAATGTATGGATGGATGGATGGATAGATGGATAAATAAATATAGATAGAAACATAGTCATACTGTTGTTTTTATTACAGTCTGTGGGCATTGGTCACCTCTTCCCGTGAATTCGCAGGTCACCTTTTACCAGAAGTTTACTGGAACACAAATTTGCATGAGTTTGTATTTCATGCCTTCATACGCAATGAATAAAATTCACTGGAATAAAAAGTGTAGTGAGACTTACTCCAGATGGGGAAATTAAGCCGTCAACACAACGACAATCCAGGTGAGACAGGTCCTAAAAAAAAAAATCATGTTAGCATTGGTAAATAGTAAAGGGAAAAAATAATAATTAAAAATTAAAATCTGAACAGCTACAGCACAACAAAAACATCTGTGCTAACACTTTATCTTCTTGATGATACTTCTCACTCCTTTCTAACACCTTTTTGCACAGCTTTGGTTTGTCACAGAACGTTGGCTGAACCATCTACATAAAAATCCTTTTCTTTTCACATGGTAGTTTATATAATGTTTATCACTCTTATTGGTGGTGCTTGCTAAGGCAAGAATCTCTGCTACTTATGCTCACACTCTGGGTTAAAAAATTGAACAAAACTTTTTAATTTTGGCAGTTCATCTCTTGTGTGGGTTGTTGTTTGTGGTTTGTTTGAGAAGTGTGCTGTTACTGATTTGAAGATTTTAACACACTGGCAACTGCTATGAACATGCTATGAATCACCTAACACAATGCAATTCCATGTCAACCATTCACAAAACCTGAACAATTGCATGGCAGCGTGTTAAAAACCACTTACAATATTGATGTAACAAAGAGTCAGTTTGCTTGGGATCCATGTGCAACTTTATTAGACAGTACTCACAAGTAAACAGGCTTGGGTCAAGCGACAGCGTCGAGTACAACAAAGACAAAACAATATTGTAGTCAGAGTCCGAACAAAGGGGTCAAGGCAGGCAGCAATCAGACAATAGAGTAATCCATAAGACAGGCAGGGAGCGATCAATCAGAAGTGAGATAACAGTCCAGGTCAGCAACAGAATAACAATACAGGGGAAATAACGCTCAGAAATGTTAGGCAAAACAAGACTTCGCATGGAAGTGAGTGTGAGTGTGGTTTATATAGCAGTCTAAGATGGCCAACGCCTGTGCAGGTGATCAGCCCTGGTACAGGGTTATGGTTAAGGTTATTGGAGTCCGGGAAGGAAGCTAGTACTCAGGTGATGGTTCCCTCTGGTGGCGATTGGAGGGAGCAACCAACTAATAACACCATAAATGTGCTAACAGTTGCATAACAAAATGTTAGAAACTATTTTAAATACCTTAACTTCTGGATAGGAACACACTGACAACCACATTCACAAAGAAACCCTTTAAAGAACTGCATAAGAATATGTTAAACAAAAAAAGTAAACAGATTTAGTTACTCACAATACCTTAGCAACTGCTTAGCCACACACTGTTAACCACTCAGAACACCTTAGCAAATGCATAGCAACACCCTAACAACCACACTCTTATATCAACCCCTGTAATAACACTCAGAACATCTTAGCATAGCAACCAAAATTGCTTAGCAACATGCTAAAAACATTTAACTTTTGCTTAGCAAAAACTTGGCAAATGCATTCACATAGCAACACCCTAAACTACTCACAATACCTCAGCAACAACATGGAAACACACTGTCAACCACCTAAACAACTGCATAGCAACACCCTGTTAACCATTCACAACACTCTAATAATTACTACATGCTGAAAACCACATACAATACTTTAGCAACTATATAGCAACACCCTCTCAACCATTTACAGCACCTTAAGATTTGCATATACTGACATTTGAGTGGATTTTGTGACTTACAACACCTTAACAATAGCATAGCAACACCCTGTCAATCATATCCACATAGCAACCCCTTAAAACTATTAAACAACAGCATAGCAACACCCTGTCAACCATTTACAACACCCTAAGAAAGGGGTTATGCTAAGATTTAAGTGATTATGGTGACTCACAACACCTTAGCAACTGCATATCAACACCCTGTCTATCAAATTCATGTGGCAACCCCCTAAAATGTCTATTTTACAACTATTTAGCAACACCCTTTCAATCACATTCACTTGGCATACCCTCAAACCACTCACAACACTTTATTAACTGCATAGCAACACCCCGTCAAAGAGCTACATAAACTAATAAAGTTAACCTCAACACTTAAGTGTATTTGGTGACTCTTTATACCTAAGCAACTGCAAACTACTTATAATACTTTAGCAACTGCATAGCAACACCCTAAGCAAGCTGCTATGCTAACATTTAAGTGAATTTGGTGACTCACAACACCTTAGCAACCCTATACTAACACCCTGTCAATCATATTCATATAGCAACCCCTTAAAACCACTCACAATACTTTAGCAACTCCATAGCAACAACCTGTCAACCATTTACAACACCCGTAGAACTGCATAGCAACATGTTAAACAAATAAAGTTATCCTCCCAACACCTAAACAACTGCAAACCACTTACCAATACTTTAACAGCTGCCTAGCAACACTTGAAAACCACTCACAGCACCTTGGCAACCGCATAGCAACACCCTGTCAACCAGGACTGCATAGCTGTATGCTTAAAACGACAACAATTCAACTATTGCATAGGGATGCTCTGTCAATCACTTTCACATAGCTAACACCTAAAACTACTCAGTAACTGCATAGCAACACCCTGTCAATCACATTCACATAGGAACAACCTAAAACTACTCACAACCAATTAGCATTAGCATAGTAACGCCCTGTCAATCACATTCACACAGCAACCACATAAGGGTACTCACAACCATTGAACAACTGCACAGCAATGCCCTTTCAATCACATTTAACACCTGCATTGCCCTGGCAATCACATTCACACAGCAACCACCTAAAATGTTCACAACATTTTAGCACCTACATAGCAACATCTGTCAATCAAATTCACACAGCAACCACCTAACAGTATTCACAACCATTTAACAACTGTATAGCAACACCCTGTCAATCACATTCCAACAGCAACCACCCAAAACTACTCACAACCATTGCCCTTTCAATCACATGTAACACCTGCATAGCAACGCCCTGGTCATCACATTCACGCAGCAACCACCTATAGGTACTCACAACCATTCAACGACTGCAAAGCAGTGCCCTTTCAATTACATTTAACACCTGTATACAGTGGTGTATAAAGTACCTGAATGCCATACTTAAGTAAAAGCACAGATATTTTTCCAGAAAACGACTTTGGTAGAAGTTGAAGTCACCGTTTAGAATATTGCTTGAGTAAAAGTCTTAAAGTATGTGATATATGTGTAAAAGTACAAGTAAATGCAAAATAGAAAAGAAGCAAATAAATATATAGAAAATGTTCATACACAGCTTGAGTAGCAAAATTGTGTTCTGTTTTAACTCTTTCTTCCATTTTGTATTTTTGGGTAAGAAGCACTACTTCATCCAGTATAGTGTCTTTCATTCCAACATAAGAAAACATTTCTGGAATCTGCATTTTAAATAGCATTTAGATGTATAGGGGGACATTAATCCATTTAAATGGCAGTTGCAGATTCATTAATAGGCGTAATGTTTAATTTTCAACATAAAACATTGAATACTGAAATTTAATATTTGAAATAATTTAAGACATTAAAAAAAGACTTGAAATGTAAAATCGCCAGTGGGTGGCACAAGTAAGTGTGTCACTGAGATTCAACCAATTCAGTAAAAAGCATCTGATTGTGTTAATGAGCGAATCACTAAATTATTTTTATCAACAGATTCATTCAAAATGCTGATTCATTTAATAAGTAAATACCATCCATTGCTGAGAGACGCAAAACAGTGCTGTTATCTTTGTTTGGAACTATTTTCATTGGCAAAATTGAGCAAAAACAAGCAATATTATGTCTAAAATGTAAGTCACTTAATTGCTTTACTGAACTTGTATAAAATTATTATTAAATGTGTTATCGTGCTAAAAACGGTACTCTTATATAGATCAAGTTAATTAGATCAAATTATAGACATATAAAATACAGAAGCATTTTGTCATCTACAATTTAGAAAGCCCGGAATTTTGAGTTTTAATAGACTAATAAATCAACGTGCGTGCACTCTGTGTGTGAGTTGGTGATATAGCCCAGTGGTTCTCAGTTCTGGTCCCCTGCTCTGCACATTTTGCATGTCTCCCTTATTTACCACACCTGATTGAGATCATCAGCTCATTAGGAGAGAGATCCATGAACTGAACTAACAAGCTGATCTCAGTAAGGTATATTAAATAAGGGAGACATGCAAAATGTGCAGAGCAGGGGTCCCCCAGGACCAGGATTGAGAACCACTGATATAACCTACTTGATAATGTCAGATCACACCAGGGTTGCCAGGTTTTCATAACAAAACCCGCCCATTTGATACTCAAAACTAGCCCAATCGTGTTTCGAGGGGGGGTCCCCTGTTAAAAATCGCATTCTGGGGTGTAAAGTATGCATTTTTTTTTTTAGGGGTTCCTCTGGAAAATTCAAATATAAGGGGCTAAATATGACGTTATTGGGGTCGGTTCCATACATATCTATGGTTGCTTCAATCTGCGGACATAAAAAACAACCCGCGGCAACACCTAAAACTACTTACAACCGTTTAAAAACAGCATTGTGATGCCCTGTCAATCACATTCACACAGCAAACACCTAAAACCACTCAACACTTCAGCAACTACATAGCAACACGTTAACCATTTACAATATCTAATCGCATAGCAACATCCTAAGCAAACAGCCTTAAAATATAGTGCATTTGGGGACTCACAACACCTTAGCAACAATCTGCAACACTCTTATATATCATTTCCTTGAGAATATGCAAAAATCTAGTCATGAACTGCTGTTTTAAAACAGAGCCAGGTTTATTTTCCCACTGTCTAGAGTTTCTTTATCTCTAGCGCAAATGAAATTTAAGACTGATATTGCGAGGCGTCCACGCACACACCTGAGAATATGAATTCATGTGTATTAGCAGAATGATAACTACATGGGTTGCGAGTCTGCGTGAAAAACTCATTTGCCAATTTGAGAGCTGATCTTGGATTGTGTTTCTGTCAGGCTGGATCAGTTGTAACTACTTTGAGCAGTTTGCCGATGAGCGAAGCTGATCTGGTTCCAGCACCCGTAGTCTGCTTTGTAAACACGGCCTCTAGTCTCTGGGTAGCAGTTATTCACAACGACAGATGGTGACACTCAAAACTCCCTTAGTCTCTCTGTTCCACTCTTCCGTTGAGACGAGCCCCTCGTGCTCTCTCTCTGGATGTTTGCAATAATTAATCGGACTAAATGTCAATGCCCACTGGCTAGAGAGTGTGAGATTACAGACACCATCATTTAGCAGGTCATGATTTTGATAAGGGCAATTAGACAACAAGCTGCTGGAGAAAAATCAATGTGCCATAGCCACGGCCTGGCGAGAGAGGCAAGAGCTCTTCAGACCACCCTTGAGCTCTAGGTTATGCCACCAGGGGCTTGATAACACACACCGAAATGACACTCTTGCCTCCCACAGCTTCATATCACAAGAAAATACTAATGCAACTGGATATCATCTGTCAATCTAAACGTTAAAGGTGAAGTGCATTGCTTCTGCACCACCAAACCTAATTGCAAAGAATTAATTGGCTGGGCAAACAATAAGTCTCTTGATGCTTGCATGTATGCTTTTTAACCACCTTCTTTATTTGAGTCTTTAATACAGTTTACACAAGTAAACAAGTGAATACATACAAAAATGGCGAATTTTGATATTTACTGTGAATTTGTAACATGATAATTGTTTGTTTTGGATATTGGTTATTCCGTCTGAACGATATTGGATGTGAGACAGATGAGGTTTTGTTTGTGAATGCAATAAGCACTAAGTGAAGCAGATCAATAAATCCACTCCGCTGACATATTAATTTCTGAGCTCCAGTATTTCAGCAGCTGGCATAATCAATTCAGCAGCAACGATTCATGAGAGATGGCCGACACTACAGTCATGTGTAATGAATGCAGAGTCAGAACAATAGAGATCTTATTGCATTTTGCTGAACCTCTTCATCTCTTCACCCCTCTTCATCTTAGGGTCACACTTTACAAAGCCAAGGTTAACCAGCACATTCTAGTGTTTGATCAAACTAGGCTTTTGAAAGCGACCCTAGAGAACAAAGTTTTACTGAAATGCATGAGTTCTAGAAAAGATGGCATTGACATCTTTGGATTTGGTGAAACGGAAGGACCATCTTTGGATCTTTTAGGCATAATCCTGTTAAAACTTTCACCTTCTGTTGTAACATACGAATAAGGATTTGTTTTTGTGTGTTTTTGGAAAACACACACACACACACACACACACACACTCAAAGTCAAGAAGAAAATTGCTGCGAATTACATGGTTGAGTTCATATAGCACATTAGCAACCACACAGAAATGTCCTGGCAGCCAATAATCACCCTAGAAACCTCACATCAATGCTCAGAAATCAACTGCATAGCAATGCCCTGGGAACCACTCAGAACACATTATCAACTGCATAGAAACACCCTGGCAACCACTCGCATAACCTTAACAATTGTATAGCAAGATGTTAAGAAGCACTCAGAACACTTTATCAATTGCTTAGAAGCACCATGGCAACCAGCCACAACACCATAAAAATTGTATTGTGACATTGCAAAAAAACAAAAACAACACCTTAGCAGCTGAAGAGCATTACCCTGACAACCACTCAGAACACTTTATCAACTGCATAGTGACACCCTGGCAACCAGCCACAACACTATATGGTATGCATGGTAAAACAAACCACCCAGAACACATTATCAACCATGTACTTACACTATTAATACTTAAAAACAACACCTTAGCAACTGCAGAGCCAGTATCCTGACAACTAGTCAGAATGTTTTTTTTTTTCAACTGCATAGCAACACACTGGGAACAGCCTTTAACACCATGAAAATGTTATTGTGACATGGTAAAAAAAACAAACACCTAATACACCTTATCAACCATGTAACGACACCCTACTATTACTTATAAACAGCACCTTAGCAACTGCAGAGCAGTACCATGACAACCACTCACACTTTATCTACTGACACAACAACATAAAAATTATACTGACGTAGTGAAAAAAACAACAACAACCAGAACACCTTAGCATAATGATAATGATACCCTGGTAACACTTAAAAATAACACCTTGTATTACCCAGACAACCCTTCAGAACACTATATCAATTGCATAAAAACACCCTGGTAACCAGACAAACAGCCAAAATACCATAAAAATTGGATAAAAATCTACAACAACAAAAAAGCAAAAACAAACAAACAAGCAAAAACAAACAAACAAAAACAACAAACAAACTCATCAACAAATACAGAGCATCACCATGAAAACCACTCAGAACACTGTATCAGTTGTATCACACACAACACCCCAAGAATTGTATAACATGTTAAGAAGCACTAAGAACAATTTCTCTCCTGAACACCCTGGTAACCAGATACACCCTAATAATACTTAAAAACAAAATCTTAGCAACTACAGAGCATTGTCCTGACAACCACTCAGAATACCTTATCAATTGCATAGCAACACCCTGGCAACCAGCCACAACACTAAAAAAAATTATATTGTGACATGGTAATAAAAAAACACCCAGAGCACCTTAGCAACCATGTAATAGAACTCTATTAATACTTATAAACAGCACCTTAGCAACTGCAGAGTAGTACCCTGACAACCACTCAGAACACTTTATATACTGCATGGCAAGACCCTGGCAACCAGCCACAACACTATAAAAATTGTATTGTGACATGGTAAAAAAACACCCAGAACACCTTAGCAACCATGTAATAGAACTCTATTAATACTTATAAACAGCACCTTAGCAACTGCAGAGCAGTACCCTGACCACCACTCAGAACACTTTATCTACTGCATAGCAACACCCTAGCAACAACAATAACACAAAAAAAAATTGTTGTGACATGGTTTAAAAAAAACAACAACACCCATAACACCTTATCAACTATATAATGACACCCTGGTAATACTTAAAAACAACACCATAGTGTTGTAACCTGTCAACCACTCAGAACACTTTATCAACTGCATAGCAACCCCCTGGCAACCAGCCACAACACCATAAAAACTGTATTGTGACATGGTAAAAAAAACTAACAAACAAATAAACAAACAAACAAACAAAAAAACAGCCAGAACACAGTAGAAACCATGTAATGCCACTCTATTAATACCTATAAACAACACCTTTGCAACTGCAGAGCAGTACCCTGAAAACCACTCTCAACACTTTATCAACTGCATAGCAACACCTTGGCAAAAATGACAACACCAAAAAAATGTGTTGTGACATGGTTTAAAAAAACAACAACACCGATATCACCTTAGCAACTATGACACCCTAGTAATACTTAAAAACAACACCTTAGTGTTGTAACCTGTCAACCACTCAGAACACTTCATCAACTGCATAGCAACCCCCTGGCAACCAGCCACAACACCATAAAAATTTTATTGTGACATGGTAAAAAAAACACCTATAACACCTTAGCAACCATGGAATGGCACTCTATTAATACTTATAAACAACACCTTAGCAACTGCAGAGCAGTACCCTGACAACCACTCAGAACACCTTATCTACTGCATAGCAACACCCTGGTAACAGTGAAAAAGCCAAAAAATGTGTTGTGACATGGTTTAAAAAACAACACCCATAACACCTTAACAACTATATAATGACACCATAGTAATTCTTAAAAACAAAACCTTAGTGTTATAACCTGTCAACCACTTGGAACACTCTATCAACTGCATAGCAACCCCCTGGCAACCACCCCACAACACCCTAACAATTTTTAAAAAGAGCGTTTCATTTATATATTTATACAACCTTACCTTTAACCTGTGGAAGTACAAAATATGGTGAATAGCATTGAAAAGGGGCAGTTTTATGTAGCTACGTAAGCTACATAAAACCATTCAGAAAACCTTAGCAACCACATACCACCACCCTAGCAACCACCCAAAATATCCAAACAATTGCATAGTAACATGCTAATAACCCATAAAACTGCATAAAGCATAACAGTTGGTTAGAAACTTGCTTAAAAAACATGCAGAACAACCTAGCAACTGCACAGCAACACCCTGGCAACCACCCAGAAAACCCTAACAACATGGTAAACAAATGAAATTGGCCTCAACATTTAAGTGGATTTGGTAAATGGCATCACCATCTTTGGATCTTTCACTCGTAATCCAGTTAAAACTTTGAAAGTCACCTTCTGTTGCAACATACGAATGTGGATCTATTTTTTGGGACATTTTCGGGACAAAAATGAGACTCGCACACACAGTCTAAAGCATGTCTAGAGCATTTTTCATCCTGCATTGTCGTTTACATAAAAAAAACAAGGTTTGTTTTTCTGGTTTGTGTGAAAAGGTGATTTCTGGAGGCTGAACTTGACGGTGTTTAACATTCAGGGTAATTAGATCCTAATGCAACCGATGTCAGCACAAACATGTTCTCCTGTTTCGAACATAGTAACAGCACGCATACTCAACATGTCGAGGGTTGCTGAGCAGGTTTGTATGTATTTGTAAGGTCCACTGAGACATGGGACAATTGGATAATGGGTTTTATTTGAATGTACACACACTAAAAGGGCCGAGCTTTTATGCTTTTACAAGTGTGTGGAAGTTCAGAGAGTACGTCTGCATGTGTCAGCACCATTATGTGTGTGTGTTGCTCTCACGACGTGCATCATGCTTTCGTCGCTGTTGCTGGGACAGCGTCGGCCCATTAGTGCATTCTCCTCCGTCCAGCTTGAGGAATTTTCCCAGCATGCATCTGGGGATGATGGGACCTCAGCAGGTGCTCTCGTACCAGTAAACGCAGCTCAATGACTATAGAGCGAGACAGAGAGAGAGTGATACGCTGAAAAAGACCAAATGCATTTGCTGCTGTGTGACGTCAGTTATGTGTCTGTTGCAGAAAAAAAGTATTGCAGGTGTCCTTGAAATACACACCCACTGAAACCAATTACTGCTTTACTACTGTACTTTACTTCTCTCGCTCTCTCTCTCTCTCTCTCTCTCTCTCTCTTTTGTTGATCATAAAAATAATAATAATTAATTATTGTTAAAATTGTTGTTGTTTTGTATATATTATTTTACTTCATATACATTATAGACCAGGATATTACACATGCTTGGCTGTGGACTCTTTCTACAAACACTTTACAGTTTTTTTCTTTTCTTTCTTTCTTTCTTTCTTTCTTTCTTTCTTTCTTTTGTTTACATTCTCTTCATTCTTCATTTTTGTTTGTGCTTTGTTTCTTTTGTTTATATTGTTTTTTTTTTGCTTTGTTTCATTTTTATTTTCTTTGTGTTTTGTTTGTGCTTTGTTTCTTTTTTGTTTGTATTGTGGTGTTTTGTTTTTGCAGTTTTGTTTTTATTTATTGATATGCTTATTTTTTTATTTTCTTTGTATTGTGTTGTGTTTTTGCGGTTTCGTTTTTGTTTTGTTTGTATTGTGTTGTATTTTCTGTTTTTGGTTTGTTTTGTTTTTTGTTTAAATTCTATTTTGTTTTGTCTGTTTCACGTTTTTGTTTTGTTTATATTGTTTTATTTTTTGTTTAGCTTTTTCACTTTTTGTTTCTAATGTTTTGTTTTTGCCTATTTTTGTTTTATGTTGTTTTGTTTTGCTTTGTTTTATTTTTTTTATTTGTTTTTATTGTATAGTGGTGTTTTGTATTTGTGTGTTTAGTTTGTTTTGTTTGTATTGTTATATTTTCAGTTTTTGCTTTGTTTCTTTTTTATTATTTTGCTTTGTTTTATGTTGATTTGTTTTGCTTTGCTTTGTTTTTTATTTTATTTTTGCTTTGTTTCATTTTTAAAAAATATAGTTTGTTTTTGCTGTTTTTGTTTGTATTGTGTGTCATATTTTCTGCTTGTGATTGGTTTAGATTTATTTTATTTTATTTTTGCTTTTCCAGTTTCTTATTTTGTTTGTATTGTGTGTTGTGGTATTTTCTGTTTTTGCTTTCAGTTTTTATTGTAGCTCATTTTTTTACTTTGTTTCGTTTTTTTTGTTTATATTTATTTATTTATTTTTTTGTTTGTTTGTTTTTGCTTTGTTTTTAGTTGATTGTGTTCTGTTTTTGCTTTGTTTTATATTGTTTAATTTTGTTTTGTTTCATTGTTTATTTTGTTTGTATTGTGTTGTTTTTGCTAGTTTTGTTTAGTTTGTATTATGTTGTTATTTTTGCATTGCTTTGTTTTTGTATTGTGCTGTTTTTTCAAAATTAGTTTTGTTTATATTGTTGTGTCATCCGATCTTTCAGTTATTCTATTCAACCTAGAGAAGAAAAACAATGAAAACCAATCAATATTTATTTTTTCTTTTCTTTTTTTTATGAACTGTGATGTTGGCATTCCATGGAGAAATACACTCAAGAAATGGAAAGATGCCTTGTTTTTTTGGAGCGACATCTTTTCCTTTGTTTGTGGTTTACAAAATTGGTTTATGGTCTCAATATTTCCCAGTTTTTATATGCAATTAATTATGATTCTGAAGTAGGCCCTGTTTTTCTAAAGGCCATTGATAATTGCCTAAAAGTGAAACGTTTCTGTTACTGTAAAAAAACAACACAACTTTCCAAGTTTTGTCCGCTACGAATTAAAATAGTTCATCATATAATTTATTCCTTAAAAACTGTAAATTAGCCTACAGTGGTTTTGTAGTTACAACCTAACCCACTGTTTTTGCAGTTTGCATGCTTTGCCATTCCGTTGTATAAGACGATCACGCCAGTAAAGCACTTTGAGAAATTAAAACTGAAATTTTAAATAGGAGAGAAGGCAAGGAATGAAGAAAGTGAGAGGTCAATCCTCATCTTAGTTGCACAGGCACACTGATTTACTGAAGTGTGCTGAGACAAAAGAACAGCGCAACAAGAGCCACTCCAACAGCTGAGAGGATGATTGTCATGTCACCCTGTCCCTCCTCCATCTTGATCTTTTTTTCTCTCTCTTGTAACACAGTTGTTGAAGATGAAGATGACTCACAGGTGTTAACGTGGGAGGAGTGGCACATGAGGTCAGCAGTATCTCTCTGCCTTCATTTGCCACCACTTAAACACACCACTGCTCACACAATACCATACACATACACATACACACACACACACACACACTCTTATGCACATACTCACAGCTGTGCACACGCTATTTAGTTGCTTCATGCACACGTTTCTCTTGGCTTGTACATGTATAGGTCATACATGTTGTAATAGACCATATGCTGAGGTATATATACTAAAAAAAAGTCCTAGATTTAAAAATTCTGTATTCTGTAAATGCATACAAAATTTCCATCCACTGCTTCCATTATACAGTTTTACCATAACAAATAATAAACTTGTCATACATAAGCTAGTCATACAAAAATAAACCACACTATTAAAAAAGTACATTTGTGTACAAGTTGTAAATATAACAGATTATTAGAGCATTTTTTTTTACAAGAAAATATTTCAGTTCCTATAAATACTATGAAATCTTTCTGCTTCAAAATGCAGTTTCTTTGTAATCAGTTGTAAAATGTAAATGGTAATATTTCTGTAATAGTACTAATAGACTGATTGTTTTAAATAAATATTTTCATCATTGATAAAGCCAATTAGTTGTTTTAACTAACATTTGTTTTACAGCTATCCATATTTTTTTCTCAGTAAACTGATCCTGAGCCATTTTTGCATTTTGAAAAGATTATTAAAATAAAAGCAAATACCTGTAGATGCAAATAGATAAACTATTCTCTGAGTGCAGAAAACATGCCTATTTTATTTATGTTAAAACTGTATAATCCAAAGGATGGAATTTTCTTTGTGCAGCTCTAATACACACATCTTGAATTCAGGCCTAAATATTTATTTATTTATTTTGTTAACAAACATGCTGGCTTTGCAAATTAACATATGTTATAATAACAAATAATAACAAATTAACTTAAGTTATAATGGAGTTAACCTCCATTATATGTGGAAAGGTATTATTGTTATTATTCTGCTGTCACATTTATTATTATTATTATTATTATTATTATTATTATTATTATTATTATTATTATACATTTATTTATTTAGTCATTTAAAAAACATGCTGGCTATGCAGATTAACATAGAAGTTAACCTCTATTATGTGTACAATTATGATTTGTTGTTATTTATTATTATTATTATTATTATTATTATTATTATTATTATTGCATTTATTATATTTTTTTATTATTGTTATTATTAAGTATTGAATTTATTATTGTTGTTGTTGTTGTTGTTGTTTTTGTTATTACATTTACATTTATTATCATATTACAGTTATTTAGTTATTTACAGTTATTTACAAACATGCTGGCTTATTATTATTATTATTATTATTATTATTAGTAGTAGTAGTAGTAGTAGTAGTAGTAGTAGTAGTAGTAGTAGTATGCTATTACACATTTATTTATTATTATTGCATTTATTTTCATTGTTATTACATTTACGTAGAATGAAATCTATTAAGAATTTAAAATGTATTGTTGTTGTGTTTTTATTACATTACATTTATTATCATATTACAGTTAATTATTTAGTTATTTACAAACGCTGATTTATTATTATTATTATTATTATTATTATTATTATTATTATGTTATTACACATTTATTTATTTTATTATTGCTTTATTTTCATTATGTTCTTACGTTTACTTATGTATTTATTATTATTATTATTATTTGTTTATTATTATGTTATTACATTTATTTATTGTTATTATTTTTATTTGTATATTACATTTATTTACTTATGTTTTTTTTTTTTTTTAGCAAACATGCTGGATTTGCAGATTAACATAAGACTTAACCTCATAATATTTGGATGATTATTATTATTATTATTGTTATTATTATTGTTGTTATTGTTACTACATGTATTTCTTTATTGCCTTTATTATTATTATTATTATTATTATTATTATTATTTTGTTAAGAAACATGCTGGCTTTTTTGTTTGTTGTTATTATTATTTATTTTAATGTCTTTATTAAGTAAATATAGTTTTTGATTGATTTCCAGTTTTATCTGCATCTCCTTTGGTATTTTGCACTGCCATTAGACACTAAAATGCTGCTATAAACTGCCCACTACATTTCTGCCATAGAAGTACAAATTGAACATCATTTTTTAGACAGATATAAATAACATAATTAATGTCAGGAAGACGGGATGAAAGTCTAGGGCCCTCTACTGTCTTAAATCAATACTGCATCTTAAAAATCTGCTGTTTTGCAATGTCTACACTTGGTGCTTTATCAGCTTCTTTTTATTACATTTGCTCTTTCGCTGCTCTTTTTCTTTGAAACATCCGTCAAATGTCATAATTGTTTAAATCACTGGTTTGCGGAAATCATAATGGAATAATAAAAGGGCCGTTCTCAGTACTGACTACAGGACTTATTTGCATTATGTGACAGACTGAGCCATTTTATCAGCATTTTATTATAGTCACACTGTCAAGCTCAATAGTTCAAGCCCGTTATAGGGAGAAAAAAATCACATAAATGACCTGCAAAGTATGTTTTAGTATAATGCCATGCAATCTGTCAAGGTAAAGGAACACTTTGGATAGAAAGGCGTGAGTCATTTCAGTCATACTGAGATACTGTAGCACTAGCTGAATAGCATTGATTATGTTTCAATCCTGAGACTCTGAACTCACCTGAACCTTGTCAATGTCCATTTCTGCTTAGCAACTGAAGTACAAATACATTGCGCTGTCACCATCTGTTGCCTTGTTAGCGAAGCACGCTAACCTGTGCGTCCAGTGCAGACATATGGTGAGGGTGGAGTAATAGCTCGAAATTGTAGCTTATGGAGGATGTTACACAATATGATCGTTACTAAGAAATGCACACAGCATTTATTGGAAACTGCTGAGATAATGATAGTCGTTCTCCTGGAATTCAAAAACAGTCATTGTGAAGTGAAAATGTGGGGCAACTGACAATTCATCTATGCATTATCTGAAGCATTTGTCCTGTAGAAGAGCTGGGTGGATGGCAGTTCTGTCATGGACAACCTAGTAATGATATATTTACTATATTTTCATCTAGCCTGTCAAATATATGAGTCATATTTCATGCCAAAATTAAAATAAAAACAATGAGCACACAAAAAGGAAGAAGAAGCAGCAGAAGAAATTATAATAATAAAAAATTAAAATAGTAATAAATTGAAAAGTGGATGGTGGTTTGGTGGAATTCACATTTTTCAGCTTTCAGATAGAGGTGGTGTTCGCGGAGGCGTTTGAGTACCTGGGTGACGTGGTGGCGGTGTTCTATCAGATTGGGTGAGTAGATGAGAATGTCGTCAACGTAAATGAGGATGAACCGGTTGAGCATGTCTCGGAAGATTTCTTCCATGAAGTTTTGAAAGATGAAAGGTGAGTTGGAGAGACCATAGGGCATCACCCAGTACTCATAGTTTCTGGTGCGTGTTACAAAGGTGGTCTTCTACTCGTCACCCCTCCGGATAAAGATCAAGTTGTAGATCCACAACAAGATCCAGCTTACTAAAGATACGGGCGGCGTAGAGCTCCTCCAGGGTGGCCAGGAGCAGAGGAAGGGGATAGGCGAATTTGACGGTCTGATCGTTGAGTGTCACGAACAAGAAGCTTGACGCTGCAGGTAAGGTGGACGAACGGATGAACCCCTGCTGTAAGGCCTCCTGGATGTACTCCTCCAGCGCTTTTTACAATACAGATTGTGTCAAAGCAATAAATAATAATTTTAAATAAATAATTTTAGTTGAAGGAAATAAATCAATAATTCCAAATTAATAACAAATTTAATTGTCCCCAACTGAGCAAGCCATAGGCGAACAAACAAACAAAAAAACCTTGGGAGAAACCAGGCTCAGTCGGGGGGGTCAGTTCTCCTCTGACCAACATACAAGCAGTTTATACCTGTAGAGGTGGTCTATATGTGCTGACCCACCATCTGGATACGGACTGGATCAGGGCAATCTAGTGACCATCTGATCAGGATACAGACTGGATCTGACCTCGGAATAAGCAGGAGACAGACTAATATTAGCGTAGATACCATTCTTCATATGATGCAGCGAGTGCATCAGGTGTTATGGGAAGTGTTCCTGATTCCGGTTTGGCCTAATTAATGCAGCCTAAAAATCCTTTAACGGATTTGAATTTTAGAAATGTTTAAAAGGGCTATGTGTAAGCCAGGTTAAAGAGATTGGTCTTTCGTCTAGATTTAAACTGACAGAGTGTGTCTGCCTCCCGAATAGAAATAGGTAGACTGTTCCAGAGTTTTGGCGCTAAGTAAGAAAAAGATCTGCCGCCCGCAGTTGATTTTGATATTCTGGGTATTATCAGATTGCCAGAGTATTGAGAACGCAGCAGACATGAGGGACTATAATGTGATAAGAGCTGGCTCAAATACTGAGGAGCTAAACCATTGAGGGCTTTATAAGTAACTAGCAAGATTTTAAAATCAATATGATATTTAATGTGAGGTATATGAGAACTTTCAGGATTGACTTGGATAGTATTCACCGCTGGGTATGGTGGAAGAATGGGGCAGGTGCATAGCTGATGCTCACTGGAGCCACAGTACAGACAGAGAACGGCGTCGAGTCTACGGGATTGTTTCACGTGGGAGAGATGGTAGCTGTCTGTGACCATGGGCTCTGTTGCTGGAGGAGTGAGGTTGGGTGAGGTGGCTGCAGCGAGTGTGATCTCCATGTGGCAAGTGGTCAAATGTTGAGAGAAGTCAGCTACCTTCTGAAGAAAGCTTTCAAGCCCCACGGTATCCTCATAAATCAACATTTGCTGATGTAGAGCAGGGTTCAGCCCTCACCGGAAGGCTGAATGCAGAGCGGTTTCATTCCATCCACTGCTGGCAGCGAGAGTGCGGAAACAAAGTGTGTACTCATGAATTTATAAACTTGCTTGCCGTAGTTGGAGGAGTTCGTCGTGCACCGTGATTTCCGTGGTTGACTGGCTGAACACATCCTGGAAGTATTTGACGAAGTTATCCAGCGAGTGAATCAAAGAGCTCTTTGAATTCCACAAGGCTTCAGCCTATTGTAGGGCTCTTCCGGCGAGAAGCGAGATGATAAACACCACTGTCGCTCGGTCGTTGGCAAATTGATGAGGTTGGAGCTCGAAGTACAGAGAGCACTGCAGCAAAAACCCGGAGAAGGTCGCTGGTTGGGCCATGGGACTGGCAGGTGGCGTGGTGATGGTAGCAGACGGAAGGAGTGACTCACGAAGGGTGTGAACTAGGTTGGAAAAGTGCTCAGGTGAGGCTGGACCTTGTGGGTCCATAGTCTCCATTGTTTGTAAGGGCTGGTCTTTTGTCATGGCTGGACACAGAGGCAGACAAGTAAGTATGAATCAAATGAGCTCAATTGAGCCAAAAGAAAAGTAGCTTCCAAACAGAAAGGAATCAAATGGTGGTAATTCATAAGGAAGCTTAATCAGAAAGTCTTATCTGAATATTGGGTTTCTTTTACTTCATTCCAGACATGGCAGGCAGAGGGAGGTCGGCAATTATCCAACACGGAGAAGCTTGCAACCTTGAGACTAGCCAACGAGTGACTGTGGTGAGTGTGCTTTTAAAGGTGGTGAGGTAAGTGGGTGCAGGTGAATGCAATTAGTAATCTGGTGATTGTGAACGTGGGTAGGAGGTTGTTCTGACTGGTGAGGCAGGTGATTGCGTGACATTATAAGTATAAATATAATATTGTTTTTATTTTGAAGCAACATTAACCACCCAAAATTCCCATTGCTGTTATGCAAAGTAAGTAAATAAATAAATAAATAAATAAGATTAATTTAGGATTATAAGTATAAATATTGTTTTTATTAAAAATTTTTAGCACATTAACCACCCAAAATTCTCATTGCTGTTATGCTAAAATAAATAAATAATGTACAACAGAAAAAAAAAAAAAGTCAGTACTGTAAAATAATACAAAAAACAAGGGACATTACACCATAAAACAAAACAAAAAAATAATAATAGTATTATACAGTAATAAAATAATTCATTCATTATTCAAAATAAATATCAAGAAATGTTATTTTAGGATTGTAAATATAAAAATAGGATATTATTTAACATTTTCATTTACATTTTTGCTGTTTTGCAATAGATAATAGCAAAATAAATAAATGTTTAATAATAATAATAATAATAACAACAACAACAATAAGAATGGGTCATATTTCACCACAAAAGAACAATAAGAAAAAGAAGAACAACAACAAACTAATAATAATAATAATAATAATAATAGTTTATTCATAAAAAGTATAAACATGACTGGGTCATATTACAAAAGAAGAACCACAGACATAACATAAAATCTGTGATTGTTGTACAATAATACAATTATATATATATATATATATATATATATATATATATATATATATATATATATATATATATATATATATATATATATATATATATATAAATACTGTCATAATATATTAAGACACTATTTAAATTGTGATACTTTTTAAAATGCACTTAATTGTCATAAAATGGTATCTGGAAAAGTTTCTTTATGCAAAATATATATGCATATTTTCCTTTTTCTATGACTTCAAGAATTCTTAACAAAAGGGCAAAAAGTTCTTGTTAGTTATATAGCTCACAGAGAAATGATGAACTGACACAAACATAGATTAGCATACTAACAAACAATTTACATCTAATTTACATCTAAATGTCCTTTTGGTAAGATGAAATTCTCGCTCTCTCTTTCCAAAGGTCGTACTCTAATCTATTTTTCTGCTTTTTTAACGTTGCCATTATTTACGTTGTATGGCCTGTCAACAGACTGAATGACAGATTCAACATCTCTCTGAGACAATGTACACAATGTGCATGCATGTGGGATTTTCCCACAGCTTATGTAAACAATCCTTCATACTGGCTCTTCTCCACACGTTTACTTGTCTCAGCAGTAATAAAGAGTTTTCATGAGTTTGCCTGAACGTGTGACAGGATGTGAACATGGTCTGTACGGCTGATGGGACACACATGGCTGACTGTGATCGTATGTTATCAGTTACATACGTGACCTATGTCATGAGAGAACATGAGAGAAAGTTTGCCCTAGCGAGAAGTTCAAGTGTCCTGACATGAATTTTCCATGGTAGCTCTAGTTTCTGCCAATTATAAATCTATATAAAATGAAAACATTCAAACAGTGTTCAAAATGCAAGAGTGCAGGGCAGTGGAAAAATAAAATGCAATATATATGGTGACCATGAATTAAACATTAGTTCCCTTTAAGAATTTATAATTTGTTTCCCCAACATATTAATTAATTCATTTCCAGATAAAGTAATTGCAATTTTTTTTAACTCACCATTCTGACTTTTTGTTTTCCTCTCAAATTCAAACTTTTTTTCCCTAAATAGTGAGATAAAAAGTCACAACTGCGAGATGCAAACTTGCAATTCTGAGAAGAAGTGTCAGAATTGTTAGGTATAAACTTCAGAATTGCATGTAAATAGTCATAATTGTTAGTCGGTATTGTGATATATAAATTCAGAATTGTGAAAAAAATAAAATTGTAAGATATAAACAAAAGACAAAATTGGGACATATAAGTCAGAATTGTGAGATCAATTTAGAACTGGGAAGAAAAAAGTCAGAATTCGGAATTTATATCTTGCAGTTTTGACTATATCTTTTTTTTTTTTTTTGAAGCGTGAGAAATTGTGAGTCATAATTATGAGATATAACTTAGAATTCCGAAAAAAAATCATTGGAATTGTGAGATATAATAACTTAGAATTCCAAGAAAAATCATTGGAATTGTAAGATATAATAACTTAGAATTCCAAGAAAAATCATTGGAATTGTGAGATATAATAACTTAGAATTCCAAGAAAAATCATTGGAATTGTAAGATATAATAACTTAGAATTCCAAGAAAAATCATTGGAATTGTGAGATATAATAACTTAGAATTCCAAGAAAAATCATTGGAATTGTGAGATATAATAACTTAGAATTCCAAGAAAAATCATTGGAATTGTGAGATATAATAACATAGAATTCCAAGAAAAATCATTGGAATTGTAAGATATAATAACTTAGAATTCCAAGAAAAATCATTGGAATTGTGAGATATAATAACTTAGAATTCCAAGAAAAATAATTGGAATTGTAAGATATAATAACTTAGAATTCCAAGAAAAATCATTGGAATTGTGAGATATAATAACTTAGAATTCCAAGAAAAATCGTTAGAATTGTGAGATATAATAACATAGAATTCCAAGAAAAATCGTTGGAATTGTGAGATATAACTTAGAATTCTAAGAAAAATCATTGGAATTGTGAGATGTAACTTAGAATTCCAAGAAAAAAATTGTTGGATTTGTGAGATATAGCTTAGAATTCCAAGAAAAATTGTTGGATTTGTGAGATATAACTTAGAATTCCAAGAAAAATCCTTGGAATTGTGAGATATAACTTAATTCCAAGAAAAAAATGTTGGAAATGTGAGATATAACTTAATTAATAATTAATATCTCACAGTTTTGACATCTTTCTCTGAAGTGCCAGAAAAAAGAAAATTGTGAGATATAAACTCAGAATTGCAAGATAATAGTCATAACTGTGAGACAGTGAGATATAAACTCAGAATTGTAAGGACAAAAAGTATGAATTTTTGAATTAATATCTTACAATTCTGATGTATTTCTCTAAATTGCCAAAAAATAAATAAATAAAAAGAATAGAATTATGACATATAATCTCAGAATTGGGAGAAAATTGTCAGAATTGTAAGATATAAACTCAGAATTGTGAGGACAAAAAGTCAGAATTTTGAATTAGTATCTCTCAATTTTGACATCTTTCTCTGAATATAAACTCAGGATTGTGAGATATAAACTTGCAAAGTGAAAAGTCTTCTACAAAACAGACGCCTTTCTCTGAATTGCGAGAAAAAGCCATAGTTGTGAAATATAAACTCTGAATTGTGAGAAAAATTCAGAATTAAGACATTAATTGTGAGGAAATTGTCATAATTATAAGATCATTTTAGAATTGCAAGGAAATTCACAGAATTCTGAATTAATGTCACAATTCTGGTATCTTTCTCTGAATTGTGAAAAAAAAAACTGAATTGTGAGATACATAATGTATTCTAAATTTTTTTTTTAACATTGAACTTCTTTTACCTTGAGTGCAATGTTTTCAAAACAGTGTTTTGATGCACAATCTGCTGCACTGTTTTTCCTTTTTTTCCTACGTACATGAACATGCACTAGACAAACGTGTTTGGCTGTGTGATTTTTAAAAATGAGTTAAAACGTGTATCTAGACCATGTTTTTATGTATTCCCCTACCCTGCCTCTTGCCTTTTATTTTTAAATGCACAAATTGGAACCTTATGTTGTTATACTAATATTAATGCATTAATGATAAACAATACCGACAAGATCATTGCTTTTTTTTAGCCAGTGAAAGCATGCTGTACAAATGTCCACCCATCTGTGCTTCTTTTGTCAAAGCAGAGATTGCATATGCCTCCAATTTCAAGTATCTGAAAAGACTGAGATCGCACAGACATATTAAAGTTATTCCACCCTCATAATTGGTGAGACTGACTGCAGCCTTCCAGCCTCCTGCTATCCAGCAACTACTTGTTGTGACATGGAAAATGTCCAGAGAATGTGTTACATTTTCTTCCTTTCGAGCATAATGACCATTGGTAAGAATTACACATTTCATATTTTTACCATTATTGCTCAGGAAAAAAAATAATAATAATACTTGTTCCTGTCACACATTTAGCCCTTATAATGGGCATGTTGTCACAATAGGAATCTTTAAAATATGAAATATTAACCTTATATATGGTAATATAATATCCAGCCCTCAGTAGGAGTAATAGCAGTAGTGATGGTTGCAAATTAATGCACTAAAATGTTGTTTCTTCAGTATACACTAGAGGGCGCCATGAGCTTAATACATGTAACTGCATTCGTGCAGAACATTAATATGTCATCAGAGTTGATTATAAAAACAGGGTGTGTTTGCTGCTCTGATCAACATTTGTCATGCTCATACCAGCCTTGGTATTTTTCCTCAGTTTGTTTATAAAATCAGGTTTTGTGGCTGTGAGGATGTTTGATCTCAGATCTCATCCTCAGGGCAAGGGTGACTTATATTTTGACTCTGTGTATTTTTGTGTGTGTGTCTGGGATGTTGAACTTGGCATTTGTGGCAGAGTGGTCTTGGCGTGAAGATGCTCACAAGTTTATGTTAGCAGGTCAGCTATCCAGAAGGCCACAATCCACAAATAACTACCGGAGACAGACTGGAACATTCACCCATACCTCCACCTCTGTCCAGTTACTAGAGATCTACATTTACTCACAGAATACAACTAATATTAAACAGGCATGTGCTTCTCACACTAAGTAGTGGTGAATCTCCAAAAGTATAACTAGCAGCTTAGTAGCCACAAAACAACACCCTAGCAACCAACCAGAACACCATAGCAACCGCATCACTATTTTAGCAAAGCTAAAAAACATTCAGAATGGCTTAGTAACCACATAGCAATGCCCAAACAATTACCCACTTACCGTAGTAACTTCATAGCAAACACCCAGAATGCACAAATAACCACCCTAGCAACCACTCAAAATATCTTAGCAAAGTTAGAACTACTCAGAACAGCTTAATAATCACATAGCAACACTCTGGCATCCACACCATACATCACAGCAAATTTAGAACTACTCAGAACAGCTTAGTAACCACATAGCAACACCCTGGCTACAACACAGAACAACATAGCAAAGTTAGAACAACTCAGAACAGCTTAGTAACCACATAGCAACACCCTAGCAACCACTCAAAACATAATAACAAAGTTAGAACTACTCAGAGCGGCTTAGTAACCACATATAGTAACAGCACTCAAAACAGTTTAGTAACCATGTAACAACACCCCGGCA
This sequence comes from Cirrhinus molitorella, assembly GCA_033026305.1. Lineage (NCBI taxonomy): Eukaryota > Metazoa > Chordata > Actinopteri > Cypriniformes > Cyprinidae > Cirrhinus > Cirrhinus molitorella. Next base: position 27,781,791 of record CM065121.1, on the reverse strand, counting down.
ACCATTCAGAACATAACAAATTAGAGCTACTCTGAACACCTTAGTGGCCACGTAGCAACACCTTGGCAACCACCTAGAACATCATAGCAACGTTAGAACTACTCAGAACAGCTTAGTAATTATGTAGCAACACCTTGGCAACCACCCAGAACGTCATAGCAAAGTTAGAACTACTCAGAACAGCTTAATAACCACATAGCAACACCCTGGCAACCACGCAAAACATCATAGCAAAGTTAGAACTACTCAGAACAGCTTAGTAACCACTTAACAACACCCTGGCAACCGCTCAAAACATCATAACAAAATTAGAGCTACTCAGAACAGCTTAGTAACCACATAGCAACACCCTGGCAACAACACAGAACAACATAGCAAAGTTAGAACTACTCAGAACAGCTTAGTAACCACATATAGTAACAACACTCAAAACAGCTTAGTAACCACGTAACAACACCCTGGCAACCATTCAGAACATAGCAAATTAGAACTACTCTGAACACCTTAGTGGCCACGTAGCAACACCTTGGCAACCACCCAGAACATCATAGCAACATTAGAACTCCTCAGAACAGCTTAGTAATTATGTAGCAACACCTTGGCAACCACCCAGAACGTCATAGCAAAGTTAGAACTACTCAGAACAGCTTAATAACCACATAGCAACACCCTGGCAACCACGCAAAACATCAAAGCAAAGTTAGAACTACTCAGAACAGCTTAGTAACCACTTAACAACACCCTGGCAACCGCTCAAAACATCATAACAAAATTAGAGCTACTCAGAACAGCTTAGTAACCACATAGCAATACCCTGGCAACAACACAGAACAACATAGCAAAGTTAGAACTACTCAGAACAGCTTAGTAACCACATATAGTAACAACACTCAAAACAGCTTAGTAACCACGTAACAACACCCTGGCAACCATTCAGAACATAGCAAATTAGAACTACTCTGAACACCTTAGTGGCCACGTAGCAACACCTTGGCAACCACCCAGAACATCATAGCAACATTAGAACTCCTCAGAACAGCTTAGTAATTATGTAGCAACACCTTGGCAACCACCCAGAACGTCATAGCAAAGTTAGAACTACTCAGAACAGCTTAATAACCACATAGCAACACCCTGGCAACCACGCAAAACATCAAAGCAAAGTTAGAACTACTCAGAACAGCTTAGTAACCACTTAACAACACCCTGGCAACCGCTCAAAACATCATAACAAAATTAGAGCTACTCAGAACAGCTTAGTAACCACATAGCAATACCCTGGCAACAACACAGAACAACATAGCAAAGTTAGAACTACTCAGAACAGCTTAGTAACCACATATAGTAACAACACTCAAAACAGCTTAGTAACCACGTAACAACACCCTGGCAACCATTCAGAACATAGCAAATTAGAACTACTCTGAACACCTTAGTGGCCACGTAGCAACACCTTGGCAACCACCCAGAACATCATAGCAACATTAGAACTCCTCAGAACAGCTTAGTAATTATGTAGCAACACCTTGGCAACCACCCAGAACGTCATAATGAATTTAGAACTGCTCAGACCACCTTAATAACCACGTAGCATCACCCTGGCAACCACGTAGAACATCATAGCAAAGTTAAAACTATTCAGAACAGCTTAGTAATCACATACAGTAACAACACCCTTGCAACCACCCAGAACATCATAGAAAAGTTAAAAACACTCAAAACAGCTTAGTTAACCACGTAACAAGACCCTGGCAACCACCCAGAACATCATAGCAAAGTTAGAACTACTCAGAGCAGCTTAATAACCACATACAGTAACAACACCTTTGCAACCACCCAGAATACCATGGCAAAGTTACACACTCAGAACAGCTTAGTAACCACATAGCAACACCCTGGCAACCACACAGAACTTAGCAAAACAACTAGCAAATCTTAAAAAACATTCAGAACAGTTGTAACAAGTCAAGTTCATTTATATAGCGCTTTTAACAATACAAGTTGTGTCAAAGCAACTTGACAGTATTAAATAGGACTATAATGTGTCAATAATGCAAAAGTTCCATGTTGCAGTAAATTCAGATTTCAGAGGACTCATTAGGTTCCCGTGGTCTTGCGCAGATGGCTGTCAAGGGGATGAGGCCTTCACTGGGGATCTTTCTCTGGGGCTCATCGAGTTGACGTGGTCTCCACTGACATTCAGGGCTGTAGAGGTCATCTCTAGGTGCTGATCCTCCATCTGGGCTAGGTATAGACTTGGACTAGCTTCGTTATCTCATAGCAATTACCTAGCAACCACCAAGAACAATTTGCAGAACAATTTAGTAACCATGTATCAACACCCTAGAACACCAAAGCAACTGCATAGAAAAGATTAAAATCTACTCAACTTAGTTACTACATAGTAATGCCATAGCAACCACAGAGCAAAACCTAAAAACCACTCAGAAGAGTTTAGTAACCGCAAAGTAACAGGAAACAACGCTTTTTATGTTACTATTTCTGGGTTCAGTCTGTCGACAGGCAGTCAGTACAAAGACAAAATCATTTGATGACTACATAATGTGAAGCCCCGTCCTACATTCCAGCTGTCAGTCAAAAGTTATTGGTTGCAACTGTGTAATTGTCTTCAAACAGACACATCTCAAACTCTTTCAGACAATAACTCTCAATGTGGGCCAGACAGGCTTCTGGTGACCAGCCTGCTGCTGGGACACAGTGCTGGATGTGTGACCTTCTCAAGTCTACCTGCTAAACTGTGTCGTCTGTGTGAGGGGGGACGTGTGCTATTTTTACACAACGACAAATTGTGAAGGAAATGAAGCGAGAGGGAGGGTTGCCAGTGGACGCAGAGACCTGTAAACTCCCTGAACTGAGACCTATGAGAGAAATTTCACAAATGAGATCTCTTAAGTATATTTTCCCAAGTTACTTGATTTTAGAGGCCTTTCCTAGATGAACTGTAGCACAAATTAACGTGTTTTGGTGAAGATTTCCTGTTTTTCAATTGGTTCAAGTTTCACATACCTACTATAGAATTTTAAACAAGAACTCTGTTATGGTTCAGTTGTGTCTCTTCCCAGATTTGTCAATATATCAAAATCAGAAATCATAGACTTTGGTATGCATTTTCTCATTATTTCCAAAACCAAACTGTCTGAGAGATGCTATTCACATTACTTTTACCACTATACTCTTTCCCGATCAAGCAATAAAAGCTATCATTAGGCATTTGATCAGTTATGCTAAACTAGTACACCAACAATAAACTTAGCTTGCAAAAAAAATGTTTCCCTGAGTAACTGTCTTGAACAAATGGCTTGTGTTCCTTTGATAGACTTCGATAAATGTTTCCATTCCCCTGAATAACCTTGCATTACTTTGCAAAATTCACTCACAAAATTTAGTGAAACTTTACATTCTCTTACAAAATGTTTGCACTCTCTTGTGAAACTTTACGTTCACTCACAAAATGTTCACGTTCTCTAGTGAAACATTATGATTACTCACAAAATGTTTGCATTCTCTAGTAAAACTACTTTCACATACAAAATGTTTGCTTTGGTCTGTCTCCTCCCTGGCTCCTCCCTCTGTCTGAACTGCCCTGGACCCTTCTGTCTCCTCCATGGCTCCTTCCTCCGTGTACTCCTCCATGGTCCCTCCTGTCTCCTCCCTCCATCAGAACCACCCTAGTCATCTCTGTCAGAACTACCCTGGCCTCCCTGCCCTTCTCCTGCCCCTCGCCCTCCTCCTGAACCCCTGCCCTCTCTCCACCATTGGTCCTTCTACGATGCGAGGTCGTGCCTTCCGGGAGCCAGAGCCCCTAATGTCTGACCAGGTGTGAGAGTCAACAGCACAAGCAATGGTGGATACAGCTGTGGAGATCGCGGGAGCTATGGAAACCCCCGGCCACGGCGTCACTGCTGAGGGTGAGCAAGAACTGGACTCGGGAGACCTAATAGACTTTCATTCAGAGATACCCATCCTTCTGTCTTCACCTGAATTGTTTATCTGGGAAAATATCCCACCCAACCTCCCTGTCTAGCCTCCTCTTATTGACCTGTTCCCTTCCTCACTGCCCTCTCCGCTGGATCTCGTCAGCCTCTCTGCTCACCCTCAGCTCACCATCTGTAGCGTGGGCTCACCGCTGGTCTGCCCATCTACAGCTCCATTGGCGTAGAGTCTGGAGTATCCCTTGACTCCACCTCTAGTCTTTGAGGCCCAGACTCCGCCTCAGTCCTGTGACCCAGTGGCTTCACCATGGCTTCCAGCTTCCACGTCTCCACCGCAGGCTGTCAGTCCATCAGCTCCATGGGCTTTCTTGTCCCTCCAACTCCACCTTGGTCAGTGTTCCCCTACCTCCACCTCAGGACTCCTCCGGCTGCACCTGGTACCTTCATCCCTCCATTGGGCTCCTCCTTCCCTCCAGCTCCACCTCAGTCCCCTGTCACTCCAGCTCCGCCACGGCCCTTTGGATCTTTGCCTACACGTCAGTCACCAAATTCACCTGTTCTGCCTTGGCACTCCAGATCCTCGGCTTCGCCCAGGCTCATCAGCTCTTTGTCTCCGTCTCGTCGGTCAGCCCCCTGGAGTCATCAGCTCTTCCTCCACCATGGCTCCTCTCTCCGTCGGCTCCACCGTAGGTCGCCATCATGGCTGCGGCCTGGGTCCAGCCTGGCTCCTCCTGCTCCAAGTCCCTTCTGTCTCCTCTTTGGCTCCTCCCTCCGTCTGATCTGCCTTGGACCCTTCTGTCTCCTCCATGGCTCCTTCCTCCGTGTACTGCTCCATGGTCCCTCCTGTCTCCTCTCTGGCTCCTCCCTCCACCAGAACCACCCTGCGGGCCTCCTCGCCTGCCCTTCTGCTGCCCCTCGCCCTCCTCCTGAACCCCTGCCCTCCCTCCATGGTCCTTCTACGGTGCGAGGTCACGCCTTCCGTCAGGGGGGCCAACTGCCATATTTATGAATTCTTTTGTTGTGTTTGTTTCACATAGGTTCTGTATTGGTTTACTCCTTTTGTGTTTGGTTCCTTCCAGTTCCTCCAGTTACTCCAGTATTTAAAATGTAGTCTGTCTAGTGAAATTTAACCTTCACTCCAAAATTTTTTTTTGTTCTCTAGCTAAACTTTGCGTTCACATGAAAAATGTTTGCATTCTCTAGTGAAACTTCACATTCACTCACGTTCACCCACAAAATTTGTGCATTCTCTTTGTGAAACTTTGTTCACTCGCAAAATGTAGTGAAACTTTACATTCAATCACAATGTTTACAATCTCTAGTGAAACTTTACATCACTCACAAAATTCTTGTGAGTAAAACTTTGTTCTTTTGTAAAATGTTTGTTACCCCTAGAAACTTTGTGTTTGTTGGTTAAAAGTTTCCGGTAACCCTTTACAATACAGGTGCACAAATATGCATTAAATAATGCTTAACTAATGCACAGATAAGTTAATGTATAACTCATTAAGAACTAAACCATTTATTTTTGATTACTACATCATCGACTAATGAACATTCAATATGATTCATAGATTTAGTAATAAATAAATTGTTAATAGTTAAATGTGTCATAATGTTCCCTAATAACATATTATAATAACTAATAGTGTAAATTTGTGTGTTAATTGCCACAATGGGTTGAAGCCATGCATTTCAACTTCCAGTTGTCTGCTTTAATTAATTATAGAATAGAAAGAGATGCAGGGATATATTAGGATGGAGGTGGTAACAAATAAATATAAGGTTATTGCACATATTTTTTATTGCACAATGGGGTGAACATTAAGCTGTTCATAAGATAGATTGCCTGGGGGAAGAAACTGTTCTTGTGCCTGGTTGTCCTGGTATTTGGGGCTCTGTAGCGCCGGCCAGATGGCAAAAGTTCGAAAAGGGGATGGCTTGGATGTGAGGGATCCAGAGTGATATAGAATGTTCATTCATTGCTGAGGCAGTAATTATTAATAAATGGTTTAGTTCTTCATGAGTTACGCATTAACTCGTGATTATCTGCGCATTAGTTAAACATTAATTAATGCATATTAGTGCCACTGTATTGTAAAGTGTTGCGAAGTTTCCTTATTGAAACTTTGCATTTACTTGCAAAATGTTTGCATTCCCCACTTTAAAAAACAATTTGTTGAGTCAACTTAAAATAATTTCATTACCTGGCTGCCTTAAAATTGTAAGTTCAGTTAACTACAAAAAAGTTTAGTTAACTTGAAATTTTCCGTTTTACTAAGTGACAACTGAGATATTTGATCATTTGAAGGCAGCCGAGTAACAAACACATCTGTTACGTTTAACAAAAATTTTTAATTTAGTCAACTCGAAAATCTAAGTTGTCACTTTCATTTCAACTTTAATAAACGTATTTGAGTTGACTGAACTTAAAATTTTAAGGCAGCAGGGTAACACATTATTTTAAGTTGACCTAACAAATTGTTTTTTGTTTTTTACAGTGAGCTTTTCGTTCACTCATAAAAAATGTCTAAATTTCCAAGAAAAACGTGTTTGCTCTCAAATGTTTTGTGTTCTTTCAGTAAACTTTGTTTAGCTAGCTAGCAATAAACATTCCATTTTAACCACAATGCTCAATTTTTTTTCTAAAAACTGTTGCGTCTAGAGAAGATGTGCCATAGAAGACATTTTATGCTAACATGATATAGCACCCCTTGTGGCAACATTAAGAATGGCAGAATACTTGTGCTATTCTACAAATAGCATTCTGACATGTTTCGGAATTAAAAAACAGGCAAAAGCAACCTTGTGTAGGTAAAAAGTTTCAGACAGGAACTCCCTGACACACAGACAAAAATAAAGATTGCCTACCTAGATGACACCTACAAATAGTATAAAACACACATACACACACACACACACACACACACGCAGAGCTATATCTGGACGGTACCCAAATCTCTCCCCGTGGTCTGCTCTCCGCTCGGGTGTGTCCACTTGCCTCGGGACGGGACAGAATAGACTATTGTTAACCTCAGAAGACACAAAAATTTCAAACAATTCAACACACACACACGCTCACACAGCCTGACGTAAATGGCGAGTGTGAGTGTGGCAGGAAAGACTGGTAATGAAGGGCTACAGTTGGCAGAGGGTAAAATATATCTCATTGTTATCAGTCCTCAACAAGCCTTTGTTCTGCTGTTGGTCCTCTCTGCTTTGTACGTGATTCGGTGGAATTATAGATGTAAGTGTGTGTTTGCGCAGTATGGATGGAAAATCTGACTGTTCTTTGTAGATCACACACTGACTGTAATCATAAGGATTTGAGTTAAAGCGAGGGCCCGCGTGCGTGTCGCAGTTTGATTCGTGCGTCTTTCAGCATGACTGCAAAGTCATCATCAAAGCTGTCTTTGAGCCCGCGGAGTCAGTCCGCACACACATACACACACTTTGAAGTCAAGCCGGGTGACTTGCTGAGTTGCTGAGTGTGTGAGAATGAGTGTGACATATGTAACACCTGATCTCAGCACATCCTGCTATTCACATATAAACACTCAAGACATACTGAACCTCAAGAGCCCATCTACCCCCCCTCTCGTTCTGAGGGTCTGACAGTGCTGTTCTGTTGTCAGGGCTGGAGTGTGTACTACAGTGTGACTGGCAGTGAGTTATATAAGGATGCTGCTACTCAACACCTCACATTATATTCTTGTAATGTAATATTTATATAATGTTACATTAATAATTCACATAAAATAATATATTAATAATATATATATATATATATATATATATATATATATATATTATAAAAAATAATATATTAAAATTAAGACTAATAAATAATATATTTTATGAATAAAAATGTATAATTCACTGTAAATAGTACATAGTTTGTGTGTGTGTATAAATATAAATTATTATTCAATTTTATTGTAGTAGTATTACTAGTTAATATTTACTTATTTACTTATATTATTATTAAGAATATATAATATTTTTTTAAATGCATTTATTAAAGTAATTAAACGAACAACTACAAATAATTAAGCAATTATAAAATATAACAATTCTGAATTAAAACATATAAAATATGAATTAAACATATAATAAAAATGTGATACTGTAGTGTTGTATAATGTATTGCATGATTGTATTATGTATAATACATTATTACTAATTATTATGCTTTTGTGTAATTGGCGTAATTATTGTATTTTATTGTTTTTATAACTATTTTATTACTATATTACTATTACTAATAACTATATTATTATTTACTATTAGTATAGTAGCACACTAAACATTTTTCATTTGTAATTATTTTTTAATTTGTTAATTATTTTGATTATCTTCTATAAATATAAAATAAATATATATATATATATATATATATATATATATATATATATATATATATGGATTATTGATTTAATTATTCATACAATGCATATAATTTAAATTATTATTTTATTCACACACACACACACACACACACACACTTTATTAATGTATCCGTATTAATGTAAAATACTATTATAACTCTCATTTTTAATTGTTAATGTTTAATTGTGTATATATATATATACACAAATTTTACATTTTATACACACTATTTGCACACATTTTATTAATGTATTAGTATTAATGTAAAATTATTCAGTATATTGCATTATACAATTAATTATTTTATTTTCTTCTATATATTTATTTTATTATTGTGTGTGTGTGTGTGTGTGTGTATGTATATATATATATATATATATATATATATATACATCACACACAAATGATATGAATGTATTCTTCAATATATTGAATTATGCAATTTAATATTTTATTTATTACTATCTTCAATGTGTTATTTTATTATTAAATACATTAGTATGAATATGAATAAATATATATTAGTAATTAGTATTTTTATTATTATTATTATTATTATTATTACTACTATATATATATATATATATATATATATATATATATATATATTATTGTATTTTTTTATTTATTTGTATAAATATAAGCTTATACAGTGTATTACATTATATAATTTATTATTTTTATTATCTGCTATGCACTATTTTTTTTTTTTTTTATTAAATGTTACATATATAATATGTTTGTCCACTCACATATTCATCCATGTGCATTTACATTTTTTCATCCATCATAATCCATAATTTTCAGTCCATCTGCTGGACTGAGATTTGACCTCGGCTCCGCTGACCTGCCATCTGCTGATGTTGACAGGCCAGTCTCCATTCTCCATTGCTCAACGGCAGCTCAGAAAAACATTGGAAATTCAGTCCCAAGGAACAAATTAACAAGAGTTTCACACAGAAGAAATCCCCGTCTCTGCTTGACGTCACGCTTCTTTTATTCCACATTTAAGCAGCATTCTCAAACACTGCTGCTATTTCCACATTCTTCCATGTCTGTCAAAAAAGGCCATCGCTGTTATGTGTGTACACGTCGCGGTCAGCCCAACAAGGACTTGGCACGTCTATACAAGGCCTGTTGACCTCCTCTGGCTATAGTAGTACAGTGTGTGTCTGTGTGAGTGTGTACAAGCCTATTGTCTGTATGCCTGTTATCATTAGACTGCAGTTTCCTATGTTGTAAGGGAAGGAGAGAGAGAAACGTGTTAAATATATCTTCAGCTTTCAGCACAGATAAACTTAACTGCACCAGCTGCAGCGAAACGGCCGGTTGGTATAATTCAAAAAGTTTTTATGCAGAAAAATAAAAATAAAACACAGTTAAGTTCAAAAACTTGGTGCTCTTTATAAAACCATCTGTCTGCAAATACACAAACACAAGACGTCACACACCCTGTGACCTCAGCAGAAAGGAATGCAATCGAAAATAGAAAGAGACACAGTAGTTTGCTTTTGAGGTGAGAGACAGAGAAAAGGGAGAGAGGGAGAGACATGCAGACAGACGGACGTTAAATGCCAGACTAAAGTAATAATACAGCTGACTCTCACTCACTTAAGGGGGGGTCGGGGCTCTTTTACACACTTAAACACAAAATGACACATATAAAGGCTGAGTCACTACTCAGGTTCCCGTAAAATTACATTTCTGCGTAGTAAGAGTAGTACGTTCCAAGACGCTGATGCTGGAGTCTATAAAGAGTGCTATGGATAAGAACTTTAACAGTCTGATCAAAGATCAGTTTTCTTAAAGGAATAGTGTGCCTAAAAATAAAAATCTAGTTTTATTCACCCTCATATTGTTCCATGACTTTGTGCTTTGTGATTGTGCTCGACTTTCTTTATTTCATGGAAATAAAGTCAGAATTGCAAGATATAAACTCATAATTCTGACTTGTTTTCTCAGACTTGCATTATATTAATGCATAATTTTATTTTGTAACTTTATTTCTCGGAATTGCAACTTAATATCTTGCAATTTCAGATTTTTTTCATAGTATTGTCAGTTTAAATCTTACAATTCTACGTTTTTTCACAATTGCAAATTTAAATCTCGCAATTTTGACTTAATTTCAAAGAATATAGTCAGTCTTCACAACTGCGAGAAATAAAATCAGAATTCACAATTCTGACTTGTTTTCTTAGAATTGCATGATATAAAATTGCAATTCTCAGATTTCTCAATTCTTATTTTTCGCAATTGCGAGTTTAAATCTCCTAATTCTGAACTTTTTTTTGCAATTGTGAGTTTAAATTTCCCAATTCTGACTTTATTTCTCAGAATTGCTTGGTATACACTTGCAATTGCGGGAAATAAAGTGAGAATTGCAAAATATAAACTGTTATTTCCGTTTTTAACAATTTTTCTCAGAATTGTGAGATATAAATTCACAATTATGAAATATCAACTCACAATTATATATATATATATATATATATATATATATATATATATATATATATAAAATCTGAATTGCGAGTATATATCCCACAATTCTGACATTATATCCGGCAAAAAAAAAAAAAGTGAAAAGTGAAAGGTCAAAATTTTAAAAAAAAAATTACAATAAAAATAAATAAATAATAATAATAATAAAATAAAATTACAATTACCATTTTTAAATGTTTTATTCAGTATTATAATGTATTATTTATTGGTGGAAACTGGCTTCCGTAAGTCTTTGAAATTATTTTTAAAAGGAAAAGAAAAAATTGACATTTGACTCAATGTTCAAGCTGCTCTTTTCTCTACATTGAAGGAGAATGGGTACAAAATAACAAGTGGTAACATAAAAACATCACTGACAAAAGCAGTGTGGACACCAACTCTAAAAAATGCTAGTTCTTGGGTACGTTAAAGTTAAAAAGACGTTGGTTAGTGGACCAGTGAAATTAGTTTCCAAAGAAATAACTAAATGGGTTTTGAATATGCAGAAGCAGAAATAGGATAAACAAATCAAAAGAGAAGGCAGCGATAATGTTTTTTCTCCTAAAGGCAATAGATAAATAATAAACAGAAGCAGGCCCAAAACTGAGCCCTGAGGCACACCACTAGTAATCTGAGATATCCATGATTTAAAAATGTTTAATTTGAACAAACCCAGTCCGAGCCGATAAATAAGATCAGTTAAGAGGACTACCAGTGATTCCAATGTAAAAATCAGCGTCTCAAACAAAATATTATGTAAAATGTTAAAACTTACTGAAATTCTTTAGTATCTGTATTAATTAAACACTGCAGAAACTGATCTAAAATCAACTCCAGACCCTTGATATGTAAATACTGACCCATGTTCAATACCAGACTGAAGTTAAAGCTATGAGCCACAGGTTGGTTCCTCACCATAGACTGATGTCGTCATGCTTTTGTGACTCAGCGGGGTCCCTAAGTCCCCAGGGGCCACATTCCAGGACGGGCCACTCATCCAAGTCAAAGAGTCACTCTCACTCTTTCTTTTTCTGTGTGTCTGAGGGCTTTTGTCACTAATTAACTTTCTATACATTCTTCAACAAATAGGAATTCTTAACCCATGACATCATCTCTCAAAGGTAAAACCTCCTTCAGGGGGAAAAGTGTTTCCGTAAGGACCTGTTTTGAATGCATTTTTGCCCAATAAGGATATTATATTCCTGTTTTTTTGCACTCAGGTTAGTCACACTGGATTTTCTCATCCTGTTTGCTGTCACAGCTAATGACTTTAGCAGCTGAGATGGAAGACTGTGAGTGATGGATTCAGGAGAACTGTGGAAGAGGTGATGTGTGTCTGACTCATGTGGAGTAATATACATTACGTCTGGTTCTCTGTCCTGACATTGATCGCTTTGCCATTTTGCTCAATGTTTGGCCTTGTGTACAGACGCCTATTATGTCTGAGCAAACCCATCATCATTTTTATGGTCTATGATTATGATAATATGATAACCTTGGGTAATTATAAAGAATGAAAGAGATACAGTATTGACAATAAACATTTATTGCTTAGAAAGTAGGTGGACAGTGTTGTTTTTGTACTCTTTAAATACTTTTATAGTATTTATTTATATTTTGAATACCTTTTATTGTTATGTTTCTGGTTTCCATTTTAATTGTAGCTTAAATATAAATAGATATAAATATTTGTAATTAGATATAAATACTTATATATTTTTGAAAAGTCATAAAAGCTTAAAAAATAAACAACAATTAGACATGTTAGTGGATGAAAATTCAATATATTAATAAATAATATAATGGTATATAAATAATTTTTAAAGTTTTATTTTATATGCTTTTTTTATTTCAGCTATTTTTTAGATTTTCTAGTATTATTTTATTTTAATTATTGTATGATGAATCGAACAGAAACACACATGTATTATAAACTATGGAAGCTTATTTCCACTACAGGGTAGCAAAAAAAATAATACTTAATAATAAACAAAAATTATTATAATAATATGTAATAATAAATAATGATACGATACTATTCTTAAATCTCACCTATGTAAAAATATAGTTGAAAAAACAAACAAACAAAAAAAAAAACTATTGATGTACTAAAATTATAAGTATTTATTTATATTTTGAATTAACTTTTATTTTTATGTTTTTGGTTTCCATTTTAAATTTTGCTTAAATATAAATATTTTAGAGAAGTAATAAAAACATACAAAAAAATAAACAAGAATTAGAAATGTTAATAAATTAAATAATAGTTGAAGCACTAAAATTACTAAACTGAAATAAAAAAAGTTAAAATATTGATAAAAAACTAAACTTTTTAACTAAAAGTTTTTGTATTTCAACTTATTTAATTTAGTTGCCAATGCAACATTTCACATTTTTGTTTAGTTTCTAACTTTTTCTTGGGTTTCTAAAATATTTTTGTTTATTTCTGTTTCAAAAATGTTAGTTTTAGTTGTAATTTCAGTTTAGTTTCAAGAGTTTCAAAAACAAATAAATAAATATAATAGCATACAAATATTTTTCTTTTAAGTTTTTTTTTATGTTTTATATGTTTTGCAACTATAGAGAGAGAGAGAGAGAGAGAGAGAGAGAGAGAGAGAGAGAGAGAGAGAGAGATTACATATGTGGGATTTTAGAATATATATACACACACACACACACACACACACACTTCAGACTTTTTGTCTCTGAATGTTTTGTATTTTATTTTTGTATTTATTTTGTATTCTGTGGTGGAAACAAAAACAAGAATTGCGACATAAAAAGTCATAATTATTCTCAAATAGTCTTTCAGTCCAGTTGAAAATGGACTTCCATAGAAAACATAAACTGTAAATTGAGCTTTCATATTAAGAGCTACTTTCATTGAGGCATTTTATTTTCCAACTCTTCCTTTAAGTCACAAACATTAAGCGTGACTAACACACACTCTGAAGCTCAGCTGTGTTTATGTGCGAGGGAATGTTACCAAGGAAAAGCCACAGTCCAGTGATGACCCCGAAGACACTTGCTCAAGCGCTCAATAGAGCCATTGATAGATGAAAGAGTGGAAGCAGAGAAAGACAGAGGGACAGATTTACGATTTATGCCTATCAGACAAAGGTGTAGTCACTGATTCAGAGGCAACATGAACGTCTGAGGTCAAACACGCAAGCGGCGTGAAATCTTCTGCTTCCTTATCTGTTCATTGTTTGTGTCTTTTAGAAATGTTCTACATATTAAAAAGTGTCTTCTTCATGTAAATGTATTTTTTATAATTTAAAAACATATTTTTATTTTAGCTTAGTTTTGTTTAGTCACAACAACAACCCAGTCTTATACTAAATACTAACACAGATTAATACCATCTAATTATTTGCTTTAAAAAAAAGTAAGCAGTACTAGTGCACTATGGAAGCCCATTTTCGCCACTGAATAGAAAATAAAAAAGGTAATTGAGACTTTTTATCTTGCAATTCTGACTTTTTTTCTCACAATTGAGAGATATAAACTCACAATTGCAAAAAAATCTCCGAATTGCAAGATTTAAACACAATTCTGAGGAAAAAATTCACAAGTTACAAGATATAAATTCTGAGAAACCATATATAACGCAATTCTGAGAAAACAAGTGAGAATTGTGAGTTGCAATTCTGACTTTATTTTATTTAAATTGGACATTTTTACCACGCAATTGTGAGAAATAATGTCAGAATTAGGAGATTTAAACTTCTACTTTCAATTTTGACTTTATTTCTCGCAGTTGCTAGTTTATACTATAGAGTTCTGAGAAATTACAAGTCATAACAGTGAGATTTAAAAATACAATTCTGAAAAAACAAGTCAGAATTGTGAATTAATCTGCAATTGCGAGTTTTTCTGAGAAATGACATCTGAAATGAGAGTTTAAACAAACAAACAAACAAAAAAAAAGAGTCAGAAATTGCAAGATATAGGCCTGGTTTCATAGGCAGGTCTTAGCCTAAACCAAGATTAGACCACAGTTCAATTAAGACATTTAAGTAATTTTTATAAACGTGCCTTAGAAAAGAACATTACTGGTGTGCATTGTGAGTCAAAACAAAGGCACTGATATGTTTTAAGATCAATCAGTGCAAGTTTATTTTAGCTGAAACAGCTCAGACTTACATTTTAGTCTAGGACTAGGCTTAAGCCATGTCTGTGAAACCAGGGGATAAACTCTCAATTCTGGGAAATAGCCGAAATTCTGAGAAACCTTGCAATTGCACAAAAAAAAAAAAAAACAACTCAAAATTGGAGATTCAAACTTACAGTTCTGTGAAAACAAGTCAGAACTGAGCTAATATCTTTCAATTTGGATTCTATTTCTTGTGATTGTTAGTTTATACTATACAATTATGAGAAATGAAGTCATAATTGAGAGATTTCAACTCGCAATTGCAAAAAAAAATTGTGAGATTTAAACATAATTCTGACTGCTTTTCTCAGAATTGTATGAGTTAATATCTCGAAATTCTGAATTTATTTCTTGCAATTGCGAGTTTCTAACACTCATTCTGCGAAATGAAGGCTGAAATGCAAGTTTAAACTCTAAAAAAAATTCTCACAATTCTGATAAATAAAGTCGCAATTCTGAGAAAAATGTGAACTCACAAGTCAAAACTGTTTATACTTTGTTTATATAAGTTAATACCATGCAATTCTGAGAAATAAAGTCAGAATTGTGAGATTTAAACTCGCAATTGCAAAAAAACTAAAAAAATAAACCTCATTTAAACATTTAAACACATTCAAACTTCTGCGAAATAAAGTTGCAATTTTGAGAAGCCTTATAACTTTTTTTTTTTTTGCGAGATATAAAGTCAGAACTGTGAGATAAAAAGTTGCAATTACCTTTTTTATTCAGTGGTAGAAACAGGCTTTAGTCATGCAGATTCAGATGTAGCCATAAATAATAAAAAATAAAATAAAATAACTAATATTTAGATTATTATAAAAATATAATTTTAAATTAGTAAATGTAAAATAGTAAATATTTGAATATATATATAAAATACAATTATTTTAATTAAATATAATATAAAAAATAAACATCAAGTATCAAGTTTTTTTCTATGTATGCTAGTTAGTACTAAATTAACACTGTTCAATACTGGCTTATTTCCTGCTTTAAAAAAAGAAGGGAAAAAAGAAAGTATATACTACTGCAGTCTAGTATTAGTTTTCGTATTAGTTTTAGTTAACAGTACTAAATAATAAAAACATGGTATTGCCCAAAAAATAAAAAAATGGCATGATACCACAGGTTCATTTTATTACCTTAACTTCAATCTGAAACCCTGTTAGCAACACAGTATTCATACAAAGTTTTTTTTTTTTTTTTTCTACCAATGTAGTAGACAAACTTGTAGCCAGGAATTGTGGGAAACCAGATTCCTCAAAAATGACATAATATGCCACCATTGTCATACTATGTTCAACGCTCAATGATCTGGGACACACTAATCCTAATCTCGCACACTATATAGGACGCATGCGAATTGGGTCGCTGTGCGTCTTTCTCCTTCACAATTGCTACTGAGCGTTTCCATGACGACACATACAGAACTTTTACTGATCCAGAACAGCTGTTGTTGTTGTTGTTTTGATTGTTATGTGTCACATGCTTGTGTGTGTGTAGCCGTTCCACGCTGTTGAAACATGTCTCCTGTGATAAGGTCTCTTACTGACAGCAATTCTGAATGAGGAGTAATCAGTGATTCATTGGAAAGAAAAAGTGAGAGGTTAGGAAAGCCTGATATGTTTGAACCTGCTTTCAGCAGAAATATTCAGGTGTTTCAGACAGCACCCAAATATTTCTTAACGGGATTAACCTGTTTGTGGTATAGTAGCTGGCACAGTGTTAGACTTTATGTCTCTTTTGTGAGGAAGTCGGGTCTCAAGTGGTTTACACTCCATTATATTAGATAAATTATAAGATTACGCTTTAAATCGGTGTGCTTCCGTCTTTTGCTTCCCAACAGAGTAGAAATTTCACAATCGCAATAATCCACAAGTAATCAACACCACTCCAGTTTGCATCTTGCGATTAACATCTCGCGAAGTGAAAAGCTGCATGTTTATAGAAACAAATCCATCATTACAGTGTTTTTAGCTTCAAAACTTTGCTTCAGGCTAAAATATGAGACCTCTATCTATAATTTTGCTTTCTGCAAAATAACCCTACCTTAAACCTACTTAATTGTGATAACAAAAGAAAACATGAAATAAAAAGACATTTGTTGAAACAACCATGCTATTTTAGCTTGCTTCTACAAGTTTTTAAGCTCTTTGAGCTAGAATTTGTGTCCAAGCACTTCACATCGCGAGTGCAGTGCTGTACCGGGTGCGCTACTGAGCAAGTTTACCCTATCAGAAGTCAAACGTATGGAGCTAGTTTTGTGATGCAAATGACAAACTGCATTCGTTCTCAAATCATGGACTGAGACATAAAAATGTTTTAAGGTCATATTGTGCAAGGAACTGTGTGAAAGTAATGAAAATAAAAGTCTTTAAAGGGATAGTTTACCCAAAAATATACAAAAATTATCATTAATTTCTCACCCTTGTCGTTCCAAACCCACAAGACCTTTGTTTATGTTTGGAACACAAATTAAGATATTTTTTTAAAAAAATCCAAGAGCTTTGACCATGCATAGATAGCAAAGCAACTGACACGTTCAAGGCTCAACAGAGGTACAGTAGGAAGGACTACAATATTTGATAACTTGCCCTCTAAAAGTTGTTGGCGTTTTAATGCCACTAGTGTTCATTTCAACTGGAAACTGCATTAAAATGTATGTATAGGCATGTTTTGTAGTTTTGCAAAATTGCGTTACCTTGGTTATCCAAATATGTAACAAAAGTATTAAAAACATTGTTAATGTAACTGTTCAGAATGTAAATGCTGCATGAAACATCTCTGATAGAAAGTAATTATTAAAATTCATAAGTGATAGACACAGACAGAAAGATACTTAATTAATCCCTGAGGGGAAATTTTCTAACATACTTATATAAATTGTTGCATAAATATTGCAGGAAAGTCCAGACAAGTCGCTCCCTGATTTTGTTGGATTTCAAGCCAAATAGCTTGAGCTTATTGCTTGTTGCATTGTAACCATTAAAGTTTTATGAAACTTTATGTTTAAGTTTATATTTGAGACAATGTTGGATAAACCTCTGAACGCCATCTGTTAACTTCCAGATGTTTCTGAGGAGTTTCTGAGGCAGCAGCAGCTCAGGACATCTCATGTGCTTCAGCATGTGTCATCAAAGGTGCGAACATTAAATACCAGCATTGTTCTGCCCCTCCTGCACCACAAGCACAAGAGGGGATACCCTTTTCAGCATCTGAGTCATGCTGGAGAAGTTGATGCAGAGTTTTCCGAGCCGGAACACCACAGCGGAACGGGAAGACACCTGGGAATTTCAATACAAACAATAACAAACATAGCTCAGGAAGAGCTAACGGTAAAGAGTGTGTGTGTATTAAACATGAATGAAGAGGAGTGTGTGAGTAGATGGCAGAGGGAAGGAGAGTATTGTATTTGGAGGAGGATGTCTTTGTTCCGTCGCTCCTCTGGTTAAGCAAACATAACTCTACTGTTAACTGGAAGCTGTGGATGCATGTCCTTCAGCCCAAAATAACAATTAACCCAACATTTACTGCACTGTAATTCCACATCACCTCCTGCACCACTACTTCCTCCAATAAACATCCATTTATCTATCTGTCCGTCCGTCCGTATGTATCTGCCTGTCTATCTACCTGTCCATCTGTCTTTCTCTGTCTGTTTTCTCTCTCTCTGTCTGTCTGTCTCTATCCTTCCATCCGTCCGTCTGTCTCAATGTATGTATCTGTCTGTCTGTCTCTATCTGTTTCTCTGTTTGTCTCTATCCTTCCGTACATCCCTCTGTCTCTCTTCGTCCATCTCTGTCTGTCTGTCCGTCCGTATGTCTGTCTATCTACCTGTCTGTCTGTCTTTCTCTATCTGTTTTCTCGCTCTCTGTCTGTCTGTCTCTATCCTTCTATCCGTTCCGTCTGTCTCAATGTATGTATCTGTCTGTCTCTATCTGTTTCTCTGTTTGTCTCTATCCCTCGATACATCCCTCTGTCTCTGTCCGTCCATCTGTCTGTCTGTCTGTCTGTCTGTCTCTATCTATTTGTCTATCCGTCTGTATATCTGTCTGTCTATATCTGTCCGTCCATCTGTCTTTATGTATCTGTCTGTCTATCTGTCCATCTATCTGTCTCTATCTGTTTCTCTGTCTGTCTCTATCCTTCCGTCCGTCCCTCTGTCTCTGTCTGTCTGTCTGTCTGTTCATCCATCCGTCCGTCCCTATGTATGTATCTGTCTGTCTATCTACCTGTCCGTCTGTCTTTCTGTTTTCTCTCTCTCTGTCTGTCTGTCTCTATCATTCCGTCCGTTCCGTCTGTCTCAATGTATGTATCTGTCTGTCTATCTGTTTGTCTGTCTGTTTCTCTGTTTGTCTCTATCCTTCCATACATCCCTCTTTCTCTGTCCGTCCTTCTGTCTGTCTGTCTTTCTGTCTGTCTCTATCTATTTGTCTATCCGTCTGTATATCTGTCTGTCTATATCTGTCTGTCCATCTGTCTTTATGTATCTGTCTATCTGTCCATCTATCTGTTTCTATCTGTTTCTCTGTCTGTCTCTATCCTTCCGTCCGTCCCTCTGTCTCTGTTCATCCATCTCTGTCTGTCTGTCCGTCCCTATGTATGTATCTGTATGTATGTATGTATCTATCTATCTATCTATCTATCTATCTATCGCAGATTTGTCTATCTGTCTGTCTGTCTATTTGTTTGTCTGTCCGTCTGAGCGTCTCTATTTTTCTATCTGTTTGTCTCTAACTGTGTCTTTGTCTGTCTCCATCCATCCATCTGTTTTTATCTATCTATCTATCTATCTATCTATCTATCTATCTATCTATCTATCTATCTATCTATCTATCTATCTATCTATCTATCTATCATCTCTGTTTGTCCGTCTGTCTGTCTCTATCTGTCTGTCTATCTCTCTGTCTCAATTTTTGTCTATTCGTCCATCTGTCTGTCCGTCTCTATTTATCTGTCTATCCGTCTGCCCCGCCTGCCTCGTCTGTCCATCCATATGTATTGCCTCCCTGTTTGTCCATTTATCTATCTTCCATCCACCCGTCTGGTGAATCATTTCATTAGAAAAATACACATACACGTGTTGGCTGAGTATCCCATGACTCGGGCAGCTGACAGAATCATACACTGATTGTTTGTGATGTCTTCACCCCATCTCTCCTCTGTCGGCAGTTATCAGTCACATGTTTAGATCGTTCAGGCCTTTCTTTCCAGAGTAAATAAACAATATGTACTACATCAACGCCCTTCATTAAAAACTCATCACCTGTGTGCACTTACGCACTCATTGTTTTGAGCAGTAACCTTCATACAGTAATTCTGTCAGCAAATTCATCTACACTTCTTTATTAAAGCCGTAGGCCCAAACATGCTACACTAAACAGCTATCTGCACTGAGATCTGATTCTACATACAATGTGGACATACATGGATGAATAGTATTTTTTATTATTATTATGCACACTATTCCTTTAACAGAGGACAGAGTGATCTGCAGCATTTGAAAGTCAATAAGTTTAAAAAAAGAGGGAGAGAATGACAAGACTCAGCCAAACCCATACCTTGGCCTGAGGCGGCATCTTTATCATGTGGTTTAGGTAGGAAAGGTGGATTTTCCCCATCTCTAAACATCAATATACCTCAATCCACACCTTTTCCACATCCCTTGCTCTCAATTTCTCCGGCACACCGCAAACATTATCATATCACGATGGCTGAGCACATCTTCCCAGACCTGATGTCACTGGGTGTGAGTGGATGTGTGCGTTTACTGTTCTGGATCATAATTTCTGTCCTTTGTTCTGCGCGTTGGTGTTATATTGGTATGTGACATCACATACGCTTCACATTTTCCAACATCTCACTGAAGATACCATGACAAGCATCAGCACGCACTCACAAAATGGACCATTATGCCCTGCAAAAAGAGCTCTGTGGAGATGCTGGATTTGCCCTTTTTTATGTTTGGTGCCCACATACTGGGACTACAAAAGGCTCCACAGATCTTACGTAGGGCTTTACACATCTTACAAGGCTCAAATGATCAGAGAACACCTGCATCCCTATTAAAGCCACAGAGGAAAGAGACAAAGCGAGAGAAAAAAAAGGCAAAAAAGACATTTCTTAGTAGCCATGATATTGCATGGACATTCTGATAAATCTTATAATACTTAGATATTAAGAAGCCAAGACCACACACAGTTTTTTAGTCCCAGTGTACAGTGTGCAACTCATTCAATGTTTGTTATTCCATATTCACAACCATCTAAAAATACAAAAGCCACTGTTTTGGTGTATCAAAACATGTGAGTGACTAAAACGATCCGATGTCAAGACCTGCCAAAGTCCTGTTGCGTGTGTGAACGTGCTTGACCAGCTACACAAACAGGAAATGGAAGGGACACTGGATGTGTTGGAGACGCTTTCTGTCTGGTCACCTGCTGATGAAAGTCTGATTGTTATTGTCTGTCTGCTTTAAGCCACTTCAGAATTTCTAATTCAGTAATCAGATTCTCTCATAACTTTCACTCGTCTATTTCTCCCTCAGTCTTCCCAAGGGCTCTCTCTCTCTCTCTCTCTCGAATAATGTGTTCCCTGGCAGAAATTCAGTGATGCGTGTAGCAGCATGCCTGATATTAATATCTCGGTAAGATGGAAGTTCCCCTCCATCAGGTAATACCATCAGAAAGAGCCCAGATTCAGCCAGTACATTTACTGACCCTCATCCAGCAAAAAACAAATGGTGTT
Source organism: Cirrhinus molitorella (assembly GCA_033026305.1). Taxonomy (NCBI): domain Eukaryota; kingdom Metazoa; phylum Chordata; class Actinopteri; order Cypriniformes; family Cyprinidae; genus Cirrhinus; species Cirrhinus molitorella. The sequence goes on along the minus strand of CM065121.1, from coordinate 27,760,062 downwards.
TCAATTGGAAATTTCAGTCTTTTGTGATTCATTGCAGCATTTTCAGATTCAATTAGAGTGTCTGATGTGTTCAATTTTTTGCTTTATTCTAAATGTCTGCTACTTTTGCAGAATGAACTAAAAGTTGTTAGTGTTGTAGCATAGCACATTTGCAAAAAGCTATATTGGTTGGATAACAACAAAGCCCTTAACTATTACTGAGTTTACTTGTTCAGTTCAATGTCCCAGACAACCTCTGTAGTCCCATTTAACTACTTGTTAGCAAACACTTTTTTTCAAGACAAGTATAAGCTTTAAAAAAAAAAAAAAAAAAGTTGCTGATTTATTTTGTCATAGAATACATTGTGAAAATTTCTTGAGCTTGTGTTCCCAGACCTTATTTTAGGCATTTAAACAAAAACCCATTCGATTAAGGACTGGGGTTGGGTTGCCAAGTCCTCCTTTTTATCCGCAGAATTGAGCTACTTTTAAACTGTTGCCTTTAAAACTGTTGATTTTCCCCCATAGGTTATAGAATTGAAATATTGCATAAATTACATTTGACTGAAATGCTTGTATTGAAACTGCACTAGATGCTAAGGAGGTTTTGCAAAGGAGGCGCCACTGGTAGGAAGCCTTTGAGCTGTGTTAAAACGTGTGCTTTAGGCATGGAAATTATATATTTTAAGTTTTCATAATTGGGATATGGTCATTGCACTACTTTGGGCTGTTTTGGCGTGGGCTCGTTTTTTAATGCAGACCTGGCAACCTTCAAGAAGATTAAAAACAGAAATCAAAAGCAGAATGAATGGGAAGTAGCCCATGTTTTAAACTTTCTCGTCTTCTCATGTCTTTGAGTTCACTGAATGCATTCCTTAAATAGCTTTTTCTCCATGTCACTTTGTCCTTCTTTCTCCCTCTCTTTCCCCTCCTTCCTTCTTGCACGTTAATCAACAATGGCAACAGCTAGCTGACTGACATATGGAGCAACCCCTGCCTGTGGCAAAACAACCTGCTTCCCCTTAAGGCCCTGAAATACTCACAGCAAAGTTCTTTTCTGTTCTTTGCCAATAACTTAAAAGGAGTTTGACATATTCAAGCAGCAGTATGTGTTAATAAACATCCATTTGAATTCCCAAAATGAACTCCAAACTAACCTGATTTTGTTCTTCACGACTTTTACGTTCTTTAAATGTTGAAGTCTAAATATCATGACAACTCTTTTTAGATTTTAGCATTGTAATGGATATGACTGTTGGTTATTGCTGTTGTTTTAGATTATTGCGGCTGCTGCACAGGAACTTGCTACTGCCAATACATACGCCGATATGCTGCTCTGAGTATTTAAGAGATACTGGTGCTGCACAAACAGCATATATGTGACCCTGGACCACAAAACCAGTCTTAAGTCGCTGGGGTAAATTTGTGGCAATATCCAAAAATACATAGTATGGGTCAAAATTATTGATTTTTCTTTTATGCCAAAAATAAAAGTAAAGATCATGTTCCATGAAGATATTTTGTAAATTTCCTACCATAAATATATCAAAACAAATTTTTTTGTTAAATAATATGCATTGTTAAGAACATAATTTGAACAGGTGATTTTCTCAATATTTAAATTTTTTTGCACCCTCAGATTCCAGATTTTCAAATAGTTGTATCTCATCCAAATATTGTCCTTTCATAACAAACATCCATACATCAGTGGAAAGCTTATTTATTCAACATTCAGGTGATATATAAATCTCAGTTTCAAAAATTGTTTTGTGGTCCAGGGTCACATATAATAATCTGTAGCAGGTCTATACAGGTGGAGCTGGGGAGGTGGAGGTTAATATGCAACATGAACCAATCATCTTGTGCCAAGTAATTTAATGTTGTAAATATCATCTGTTTGTGTTAGCAACCTATTGGCCGGCGCCATATAGAGTTTCATGACAGAACTTGGCAAAAGTAAAAAGCTAAATGTAGGCTATAAGCAAACTATATCACTGCCACATGACTTCAACACCAACACCAAGCTTCTGACAACTCTCAGTATTTATTTAAAAATCCCTTAAAGTTTAAGTTACTTCAAAGTTTTTTTTTTTATTATTATTATTACTTTTTTAAAAAGCTTTTGTAAGCTTTTTCAAACTCCAGAAACTGGAAAGCTTTCGCTTGACGTGTATCATTGCCTTTTAGCTCCGCCTCGTATCTTCAGTGATATATTAAGGTAGTATGCTATTCCAAATTTAGCCTATATTTTACAATATTTGCCTTAAGGTGCGTCACATTTATTGTTCAGCCAATTTTCGTGACTGAAATCTAGTACTTTCAATAGGAATCCAGTTCATTTGGGTGAAGTTAGTCACGTCGCGCTGACCAACAGAAAGCAGTTTGGTTTAACTTTTGTGTGAGCTACTTTATTGACACTATGGACCTTTTCCTATCTGATCTCACGACGAATACCTTTTGGAACTTTTTTTGTTTCGCTTTCCAGACATAACAACTTGCTCGGTAGCTCAGCTGACACGGAACTGGACTTAGAATGGTGGAATCTTTCGGTAAGAATCCCGTGAAAAACATGACTCACGATAAAAGAGCTGAAAGATGAGATCGAAAAACAAGCTAAAACTGCATACTTCCAACGCTGTTTTTACGTCACATTTGCTTTTGTTCATACTGTCAGCACGTTATTTTTAAATGTCATGGAGCATTAGAGTTACAGCTCCACCTACTCACCTACAAAACCAACGTCACATTAAAACCGTACCACATGTACTTTTATCTGTTCCGTGGAAAAATACGAATACTCTTTTAGCACCACTCAGTGGACATTTCACACTGAATACGTCACAAAACATACATGGCGGTATCTTGCGGAATCTTGGTTTTCTTCATGAGATCAGGATGACCTTTTCATACACCAAGATTTTGCTAATGTGACCACATTTTTAGTCCTATGTTTGAGCCAAATGTTAGATAAACTGAAGCTGGAGAGGTTTTAGTTTATTTTAGGAGTGAAACAAGTGGTAAGGGTTTGAGTTGGTGTTTAGAAATGACTTTCAAGCATATCTTGTTGCTGGGGGACTTCAGATAAATGCAGAACGAGTGTTACTAACTAGTCACTACTCTGCCTTCTGCATCACACGTATCTGACTCCTAGATCCACCGCACGTAAATAGCCATGTGTTGTTGTGATGTGCTCCATATATATCTTCTTACGCTAGCTGGAAGCCGGAACATCTCACTAAGCTGGAAATAAAGACTTAATGTAAACTCACTCTGTTCAGGAGCCCTTTGTCATGGAAATACATACACATATGTGATAAGAGGATGACAAAGATGGCAACGTTTGTGGATACAAACAGAAAGGGCATACTTATAGTCACCCGCACAAATACATACACACATAAGTTCCCAAATAGTCTCTTTACACCCTTGACACACGTTCACACCTTTTTTACTCTTTTTTTTTTTCTCAATGTGCACCAGAATAACTCAAGTTCTTCATTTTCTGACGGGACACACCCACACTTCCTGTATGAAGCTGGGTGGTGTTTTCACAAAAGGCAACGCCACACCATCTTTGTTCCCTTTTGACACTAAACACCCACTGGAAGCAAAAATGTAAGCTATATTTGGTTGGTTTTGGCAAAATTGTCATTTATGAATAAGAATGTAAAACCAAACTTCCTCCAAATGAAAGCAGAACATTTTTTTGTGGGAAAAATATTTTCTATTTATTACTATACAGCTCATTTCCTGTGTTCTATCACTGTTCTTCTGGGGAATAGAATAGCATAGGGTTGCAGTGGGGAATATTGAAAATTTATTTGAAAAATATTGAAATTTAGTTGAAAATATGTTACAATAAATATAAAAGTCATGAGTAAAAAAATCATAACTATATTTTTTTTTAAAAATGCACAAATAGGTTTGACAACTTAAGAATCTGTCACACAGACATACATATACACATGGAAAAAGGCCGTAGGGTGTGAAGGCAAGAGGTGAGGGTGCATTGGTAAAAGATTGTGTAAATGTGTGTGTGTCTGTGTGTGTGTTTGGGGTGGGGGGCTGGCAGGTGTTCATTCTCTCAGCCATTAATTAAGTTTAACGACGGAAAGCACATCTGTACTAATTGCTAAACACATTCGGCTATTACCTCCTTACCTCATTCCACATTAAAGAAAAGAGCAATTGGAGCAAAATATGAACTGAATAAGTGAGGAAAGACACTCAAGAAAAAGCCTGGGATTGCAAACGATACTAGTAAGAAGAAATACTAGAACACAGAACACTCAAAACACAGAAGAAGGCCCATTCTGTGAAAGTGTGGTTTTATCTTACAATTCTGAATTCATATTTGACAACTGCAATGTCATTTCACTGTGACTTTATATCTTAGTTTTCTCACATGTAATTTTTTATCTCACAAATGTAACTATTTCTCTGTAACTTTAGTTGTCATATTTGTGACAGTTCTCATATTTCACAATTTCAAGTCTCATAGTTTGACTTTGTAATCGCAACTTCATATGTCAGAATTATGGCTATTTCCTGTAATTGCAACTTTATATCTGACACTTGCAACTTTTTTTTTTTTTACTTCTCATAAAGTAAGTCTCATAATGACTTCTCTTTTGTTAAACTGCTACTTCATGTTTCAGAAATGTGACTATTTCTTGTAATTGCAGCTGTTTTTTTTTTTTACAGTTGAATTGCATCTTATTTTAGGTATACATTTAGGTATTTCACAATCTTATCATAATCTGACATATCTTTCAGTTTTCTTACAATTGCAACTTTATGTCACAATTTACTATTTTTTGTAATTGCAAATGAATACACCATAATTATGGCTTTATTTCTTGTAATTGCAACATTATATCTTACAATTGTGTCTTAATTTCTCATAATGGCAGCTTTATGTTTCACTATTGCAATTGTATTTCTTGTAATATGATTTTATATCTCACATTTGCGAATTTGTAAATTGCGACTTTACCTGACTCACTTTTGTACTTGTAATTGTAACTTCGTCTTGCAAGTGCAACTTTATTCCTTGTAAATTGATAGTTCAGTTCTCATATTTACCATAATCTCAACCTTTATCTCACAATTGCCAGTTAATGTTTCATAACTATTTCTTGTAATTGCAACTTCATATCTCAAAATGATGACTTTATTTATTTTAATTGCAACTGTTTATCTTGTGATTGCACCTTAATTTCTCAACCATATATTGCAACTATATATTTTGCATTTGCAGTTGTATTTCTCATAATATGATTTTATATCTTACATATGAAACTTTCGTAATTGCAACTTAATATCTGACTCACACTTTCAAATGTATTTTTTTGTAATCGCGTCTTTATTTCTTGTAAATTGTCTGGAAAAAAAAACATTATCACATGATTGTGACTTAATGTTTCACATTACTTGTAACTGCAACTTCGTATCTCAGAATTATGACTTTATTTCTTGTATTTGCAACTGTTTATCTTGTATAGCTTTCATTTTTGCAATTGTATTTCTCATATGATTTTATATCTCTTTTTATATCTCTTTTGTAATTGCAACTTAATATCTGACTTTCAATAATATCTTAATTGATTCTTAATATCTTATCACTTTCAAATTTATTTATTCTAATTGTGTCTTTATTTCTTGTAATTTCGACTTAAGTATCAATTTAAACAAAATTAAGTTCTCATATTTACTTTATCTCAACCTTTATCTCACGATTGCCATTTTTTGTAATTGCAATTTCATATTTCATAATTATTACTTTATTGAGAAATTGAGATGCAATTGCAAGATAAACAGTTGGAAAACTGTTTATCTTGCAGTTGCATCTTAATTTCTCATAATTGTAACTATATATTTAGCTTTTGCAATTGTATTTCTCATAATATATTTTTATGTCTCACATCTGCAACTTAATATCACACTTTCATTTTTTTTCTTGTAATCTGTCTATATTTCCTGTAATTTTGACTTAGTTTCTTGTAAATTGATACTTCAGTTCCCATATTTACATTTATCTTAGTCTGTATCTCACAATTGCCACTTAATGTCTAACAACCGACTATTTCTTGTAATTGCAACTTAATATCTCAGAATTATGACTTTATTTCTTGTAATCACAACTGTTTATCTTGCAGTTGCATCTTAACAGCTCATAATTGCAACTATATATTTAATTTCTGCAATTTTATTTCTCATGATTTTATATCTCACATATGGCACTTTTGTAATTGCAATTTAATATCTGACTCACACTTTCAAATGTATTTCTTGTAATTGCGCCTTTATTTCTTGTAATTTTGATTTCATTTTTTGTAACTTGATACTTCAATTCTTATATTTACTTATCTGAATCTTTATCTCACGATGCAATTGGAAATTAATATACCACAATTGCAACTATATTTCTTGTAATTGCAGTTGTAAGATAAACAGTTGCATCTTCATTTCTCATAATTGCAACTATATATTTAGCTTTTGCAATTGTATTTCTCATAAAATTGTTTTATATCTTACATCTGGAACTTTTGTGATTGCAAATTAATATCTAACTCACAAATTTATTTCTTGTAATTGCATCTGTATTTCTTGTAATTTCGACTTCATTTCTTGTAATTTGATACTTCAGTTTTCATATTTACAGTTTATCTAACCTTTATCTGACTTTTGTATTTGCAAATTAATATCTAACTCACAAATTTATTTATTGTAATTGCATCTTTATTTCTTGTAATTTCAACTGTTTATCTTACAATTACATCTTAATTTCTCGTAATTGCAACTATATATTTAGCTTTTGCAATTGTATTTCTCATAAAATTGTTTTATATCTTACATCTGGAACTTTTGTGATTGCAAATTAATATCTAACTCACAAATGTATTTCTTGTAATTTCGTCTTTATTTCTTGTAATTTTGACTTCATTTTTTGTAACTTGATACTTAAGTTCTTATATTTACTTAATCTGAATCTTTATCTCACGATGCAATTGTAAATGAATATATCACAATTGTAGCTTTATTTCTTGTAATTGCAACTGTTTATCTTACAAATGCATCTTAATTTCTCATAATTGCAACTATATATTTAGCTTTAGCAATTGTATTTCTCATAAAATTGTTTTATATCTCACATCTGGGACTTTTGTGATTGCAAATTAATATCTAACTCACAAATTTATTTCTTGTAATTGCATCTTTATTTCTTGTAATAAATATGAAAAGGAGGAAAAGGCACAAGAAATATCAATGAGAATTTGGGAAGCTGAACATCTTTTACATTGATTCCTTTCATTGGTTCTTTGTTACAGTCTTTTATTAAAGTGATAATTTGTTGACTAAACTCAACATTAAATTTGAAATCTATCGTAGCATCTGTGACTACACAGTCTTTTTTTGCAGACTTTAAATGTAAAAGGTGATTAGCTTCATATTCTAATGTTATAGTGCATGAAGGGATTTATAAATGTATGCACACACGTTTGTAGCACAAACCATGTGTGATTATGGGCCGGTTAGCACACAGACCAACATGTTTAAGCAGCGAGCGCTGACCTGTGGGCCCTAAAGAGGAGTTCTGGGATTGTTAGGGCAAGTTCTTCTCTTTGACTGTACAATATTTATGACAGGAGGACAGTATATGAGAACAAGGGAAAGACTGAGGTGTGTGTGTCAGAGCGAGTGAGGGCGGCCAAAGTCCCTGTATTCCCTCAGGTACTGTTTTCCTCAACCTCTGAGGACTTGGAGCAGGAAAGGAGAGAACAGTGGAACGGATGCTCCCAGAGTTTTCATAATTTGAGAGAGACCCTCCATGCTCTGGGAATTTCCCCAGAACCTTAAAACACTCCTCTCAGATCTTAAGTCACACATGCCTCCAACACGCAGCCACCTGCGAGAGCTAAAACCTTCATCCAAAACGTTGCATACGTAATTTATATCATCCCCTCCCTGAATTCTACATCTGACATGTTCATACTTCCACTTTTGTCTAACGTCTGCCAGCAGAAACACAGCAAATCAAAAACTTACTCGCTATAGGAGAAACAGTTGAGGTGTTTGTAGAGACCTCATTGTGATTTTACGTTCCCACAGGATTCCAGAGCACCATCCTCAGATTAATGCTTGGGAATGTTTGGGTTAAGATGGGAGTTGACTGGTCAATTTGTAGACCTTTTGACAAATAGTTGGTTATTACAATAAATCTGCCTTCGGTATGAAGATATATGGGTGTTTTCTTTAACTATAGGCACTTTTGGTCTCTTTTAGTCTTTAGATGCATGGATGTTCCACCAATTATTATTACATATTCAGGTCTAACTGCTGCAATAGCATAAAGCTCTCCTGATATTTTAATAACAATTACAAAAGAATAAAAAAAAAAAGCATATTTTGTTACCTTTTTGAAGAGTTCAATTTGAGCAGATGATTTTCATCAATTCAACATCTGGCTGAATTCACAATCTCAACCATATTCTCAAAACTATTGTTTTCAGTGACTTCAGAAACAATATTTTAATCACTGGCAGCTTATTCATCACATCCATCATCAAATGACAGTGACACTTATCTTTAATTGCACACATTTTTTGCTGATGATATATATTTTTTTGTTTTATGCTTGTGGTAATTATGAGTAAAACATCACATCATCACTGTGTATTAAACAGTGTCACCTTGAGGAATAAAGGTGAACTTATTGAGTGATCAGATATATTTATTTATTGTTGCGCTATACTATTACATACCTCGGATCACTATAGTACAGTGACTCATTGCTGCCACATACGTACTAGTTTTTCATAATAACAAGATATGTCATTTTGATGACACCTTTTTCACATTAAAATGTAAAAAAATTTTAATGTTAAATGAGATGTAACGTTAAAACTACATCTTTTCACGTTAAAATTAGCCTATATCTTTTCTCGTAATAATGAGATGTTATGTTATTAAAATGACAGTTATCTTGTTAAAACATTTTCTCGTAACGAGATGTTGTTGTTAAAACAGCAATTATCTTGTTAAATCAACATCTTTTCTCGTAATAATGAGATGTAATGTCTTTAAAACATTTGTCATGTTAAAATGACATCTTTTCTCGTAATAGTGAGATGTTATGTCATTAAAACGACAATTACCTTGTTAAAACATCTTTTCTCATAATAACTATATGTCTGTAAAACATCTTGTCACGTTAAAATGACATAATTTCTTGTAATAACGAGATGTTGTCATTAAAATTACAATTATCTTGTTAAAACATCTTTTCTCGTAATAACGAGATGTAAGGTCTTTAAAACATCTTGTCACGTTAAAATGACATCTTTTCTCGTAATAGCGAGATGTTATGTCTTTAAAACTTCACGTTAAAATGACATCTTTTCTCTTAATAGCGAGATGTTATGTCATTAAAACAACAATTATCTTGTTAAAACATATTTTCTCGTAATAACGAGATGTAATGTCTTTAAAACATCTTGTCACGTTAAAATTACATCTTTTAATGTCATTTTAACAAGATGATTACATAGTTTTAATGACATAACATCTCGTTATGTCATTTTAATGAGAAAAAGATGCTGTTTTAACCCTTAAATGCATGACTGTTTCGCTAATCATTATTACATATTCGGGTCTTTAGTGACCCAGACCTATATATCCAGCACTGATGGATCTCTAACTTCTGCAATAGAAACAACTCTCTTGATATTTTAAGAACAATAACAGAAGAATAAAATAAAAAATTGTTACCTTTTGAAACTTAGAAGAGTTCAATTTGAGCAGATGACACGTTTGAACCTTCTGTAATAGTTGCATATGAGTCCCTCAGTTGTCCTCAGTGTGAAAAGATCTCAAAATCATACAGTCATTGTTGGAAAGGGTTTAAATACAAAAAACGCTGAAAAACCATAGAATTTGTGGGACCCAAATAGAATTTATTCTCTCTTGTGGACTATATCTTATTCAGGTCAGTACTAAATAAAAAAATAACATGCATTTTGTATGATCGCTCTTATTTTGCCAAAAAGAATTAACATTTTGCAGATTCTGCAAGGTGTTTGTAAATTTTTACTTCAACTGTAAATCACCTGAGGTTCCCTTATGCATCTGTGTTAGTATTAGAAATGACAGATATTATACTATTTTCAGGTTAAAACTTGAGTCAAACTCATATTGTTGGTATGTGAGGTTTCGACTGAGTTTCATTGACAGCAGGTGTCAACAGTGCTGAATTACAGCCTGCCTGAGTTTCCACTTCCCATCCAATCAGCCTCCATTACCGCTGAGGGAAAGACTGTGACCCTGAAGCTAACCTCAGCCAGAAACTTCAACCTAGGCTCGTAATTTAACCAATAAATGCCTAATTACCTGGGCGTACACTTGAGATCTGATTACATGTGAACATGGCTTGCTCTGCACTCTCAATTTGAACAATTACTGTTCACCTGTGTTCTCACTGAGTAGAAAGCGTGTGTGCGGATCTGACCCCTGAATATTTGCGGTTGGCCTCCCATTAGCTGTGTACATACCTGTGGGACAATTCCTTTAACAGCGGCCCTGGCTCCTACGGTAAGACTAACCCCTCACTCACAGAAAACACACCTTGGTTTGCCCATTCATCAAGAACCTGACACCATTTCCTCACGCACAATTACATGACAAACGTTTGCCACAAGTTCAGCAAAAGCTTTGCCAAGTTTGTACTTTTGCAAACACTAACTTAGTTCCAACTAGAAGCCCATCCTGTTTCCAGCTTTACTGTCAAATATGCATCGCAGGGAACAGTGGAAGCCTGTAGAACAAAATTATCTAAATTTCTAAATTTTGATTCTCATTGTGACTTATGGCTCAGAATTGCAAATAGCTCACACATTATTTCTCACATTTTTATTTAATCTAAATTCTACGCATTTTATCTCTCATAATTGTTACTCATGACTGTCCATTTTTTTCTGCAACTCATTGCAACGTTATATTTTGCAATTGCAAACTTATTTCTTACAATTACAACTTTACATTCACAATTGCATATGTAAATTGCATGTGACTTTTTCTCATAGCTGCTTTATATCTAACAATTGCGATTAGCAATGAACAATTGTGAATAATTGCAGCATTATTGTCACCATCCCGGTCTCAGTGGCTCCCTCCGACCGTCACCAGCGGCAGCCCTCGCCCGAATTCTAACCCGAACTGCATTACCCATCATCCCGTACCTGGGGCCGCTCTTCCGGTTCCGTCTGGACTTACTTCCGGTTCCGGGTTTCCGCCGCCATTTCGCTCCATCTCCCCTATAAATAGTCGGACATTTTGCCGTTTACTTCGCGAAGTTTTGATTTGCCGTGGCTATCATCTCTGAGCGTTTTTCCCTGTGTTTGCCTACCTGTTGTCGACTGGATTGTTTTACCTCTGTGATCGTTTGCCGCCCGCCTACCGACTTCTCGCTTTGCTTCCTGGATTTACTCTCTGACTGCTGCCCGCCCCGAACTCTGCCTGGACTGCGTTATTCCCTCTGGATATCCTACGATACACCTGGTAAACCCTGTCGACCCTTGCTTGTCTGTTTATGAGATTAATAAAGGTGCAAATGGATCAAACGCCTCCTGAGTCCGCGTTACAATTATACTTCAGAATTGTGATGATACCTTACAATTAACACTTTGTTTTTCATAATTGTGACTTTTTTTCCACTTTTTTCTCACAATTGCACCTTAATATTTCACAATTGCGACTTTATATTTATAACTGCGCTTGTAAAGTATGTCACAATTATAACTTAATCTCTTCTAAATGTGACTTTTCCTTATATTTTTTAAACTTTATATCTAACAGTTTTCATAATTCCTGTGTCAAGTCTTTGGACTGTTTTTCCTTGTGTTTCCCCTGACATTTTCAGTTCCTGTTTCCTTATTTGGTCATTTCCTGTTCTTGTTTAGTTTGATTCAGTTTATCTGCCCTTGTAGTTTTCATGTGTATATCAGTTCCTGTTTATCCCTTGATTCTCTGTTCTCCTTGGTTGTACGCAACCTGACATCCTGACAATTATATATTGAATTTGTAAATGAAACCTTTTATCAGACTTGCAACTTTTCGTTTTGTATAACAATTGTGACTTTATCCTTCACAGTTACAAGAAAACCTCCCAATTCTACTGTATTTCTCACAATTGTGATTTTTTTTATAATGTTGTTGTTGTTTTCTGCAACTTTGCACTTCACAATTGTCATTTATTGTTGTTGCAACTTTATATCTTGCAACTGAAACTTTATTTCTAACAGTTACAACTTTTATTCACACTTGTGACTTGTGAAGATTACTGTTATATAAAATAGAATTACTATTTTTTTATGAGACTTAAAGAGTAATTACAATAAACAATGAACAATTTGTAATAATTGCATTTTGCTTAACAAACATTCTGCTTAAAAAATGCGACAATACCTCACAATTTAAACTTTATTCTAACTTTTTTTAGTTGTTGCTATTTTTTGCAATGCCCCATAATATTTTACAATTGCAAGTTTATATTTATGATTGCAGGTAGTAAAATACATCATTATAAAGTCTTAAATGTGACTTTATAACGAACAACTGCAATTAAAAACGAACAAATGCGACAATACATCACAATTCAAATGTTTTCCCCATAATTGTGCATTTTTTTCAGAATTGTTAATTTTGTGTTTATATATATATATATTTTTTCACAAATACAACGTTATATTTACAATTACGATCATAGTACATTGCAATTATCATTTTATTAGATTTTATATTTTAATTTAATTTATAATTTTATATATTTTATATTTTATTTTATTTTTGACAAATGTACCGTAGTACATTTATTTCTCATAAACAACTTTATAATAATTGCAATTAACAACACATAATTACTAATAATTGCAATTATACTTAACAAATGCAACAATAACTTACAATTACAACTTTATTTCTCATAAATGTGACTTTATAACAAACAATGGCAATTAAAAAACGAACAAATGCGACAATACATCACAATTAAAATGTTTTCCCTATAATTGTGCATTTTTTTCAGAATTGTTAATTTTGTGTTTATATATATTTTTTTTTTTCACAAATACAACGTTATATTTACAATTACGATCATAGTACATTGCAATTATCATTTTATTAGATTTTATATTTTAATTTAATTTATAATTTTATATATTTTATATTTTATTATTTTATTTTATTTTTGACAAATGTACCGTAGTACATTTATTTCTCATAAACAACTTTATAATAATTGCAATTAACAACACATAATTACTAATAATTGCAATTATACTTAACAAATGCAACAATAACTTACAATTACAACTTTATTTCTCATAAATGTGACTTTATAACAAACAACGGCAATTAAAAAACGAACAAATGCGACAATACATCACAATTAAAATGTTTTCCACATAATTGTGCATTTTTTCATAATTGTTGATTTTCTCACAAATGTACCTTTATATTTCACAAACACGACTTTATATTTACAATTGCAATCGTAGTACATTGCAGTTATAATATTATTATATTTTATATTTTAATTTTATTTATAATTTTATTATATTTTATATTTTATTTTATTTTATTTTATTTTTGACAAATGTACCGTAGTACATTTATTTCTCATAAATGACTTTATAATAATTGCATCTTTATAATAAACAATTGCAATTAACAACAAATAATTACTAATAATTGCAATGTTATACTGAACAAATGCAACAATAACTCACCATTAAAACTTTATTTCACATAATTGTGACATTTTCTCATAATTGTTGCTTTTTCTTGCAGTTGTACATTTATGTTTCACAATTACGACATTATATTCACAATTGCAATCGTGAGGTGCATCACTATTACAACTATATTTCTTATAAATGTGACTTTCTAATAATTGCAACTTTATAACGAACGACTGCCATTCACAACGAAACAATTGATAATAATTTCAACGTTATACTTAACAAATGCAACAATAACTCATAATGAAAACTTAATTTCACATAATTGTGACTTTTCTCACAATTGTACCTTCATGTTTTACAATTACGACTTTCTATTCACAAATGCAGCAATACCTCACAATTAAAACTTTGTCGCATAATTGTGAATTGTTCTCATAACTGTTGCTTTTTCTCGCAACTGTACATTTATATTTCACAATTACGACTTTATATTCAGAATTTTGATCATAAAGTACATCACAATCACAAAAAACTTTATTTCTTATAAATTTGACTTTGTGACGTTACACTTAACAATTGCAATATCTCACAATTAAAACATAAATATTTCTTTCATAACTGCAAATTATTCTTGTAAGTTTTGCTTTTTCGCTCAAGCGCATCTTTGTTTTACAATTGTGGCTTTAGTATTTCTCGTAAATTTCAACTTTAACCAGTGCTAATAATTTCGACATTATGCTTACTAATTGCAACATTATTCCTCATAATTGTGACTTGTTCTTACTTTTTCTAAATTTGTTGGAAAATGAACTGACTTAACTTTATTTACACACCAATGACTGAATCTCTATTTTTGGAAAATATAAACCCAGGTGGCACCCTTTAATCATCTTGAATTATGCATTTGACAATGAATCGTAGATGTCCAGGTGAAATAGATCTGGGTTAGTCAAACTCCCTCTGTGTCTGTTTGCATCTGATTTGTTGTGTACAAACAAGCACCTTTTGATTGGCAGAGATTTGCTGCCTGCTCTTGCAGTGGCTGAAGTGGCAGGATGCCAGATATGAAGATGTGAGATATCTGATATGACATGCTCGAGCTGGAACAGAGACTGGAGTGTCCTTTATCAGCGGAATGGATTTCATGCTGGCTTTGGTATAATCATGGATTACAAACCGCTAATTTACAGATATCCTTGAAATTTGATCTTAATGTTGCCACACTTTCCAAATCTCAATGAAACAAGAGACTGCTAAAAGGAGATTAAACTACACCTTAAGGCCATAGCGTTTTACATGACTGCAATACCAAACAGAGTTCACTGAAACGGTTTGTGTTACACACGAGTGATATGTCAAATTATGCAATTTATCAAGCTGATGTGTCTATTACTTTTCTAAGTGATTTGACCTATTAAACGATGAAATGGCAAATAGACTCGCATTAAAAGCAGAATATAGAGACTTAGGGCTGGATGTTATCTGAGGCAGGACAGCAAGAGATGAGATACAGTTTCTGTAAATTTACTCCTAGATGACCAACATTGTGGTCTCATTGTGGAAAATGACGTTACGTTTCTGCTTCAGAAGAGGAAGCTAATGAGGGATGTATTTATAGAGGCTGCATAAATATTTGAGAGTGGAAATTGTAATAGTATTCTGGTGGGTGTAATACTATAAAAGACAGCACTGGCATGGAAAGATCATCAATAATCATAATTAATCTGTTTATATGAGCAGCAGTGACATTTAGGTAAGGGGTGGATGCGACAAATGAATGGAACATTAATTGATAAGGGCCTTGTTTTAAATTAGTTGACGTTGACAACTCCATTTTCAACTAAAAGCACAAAACTTACTAAGTTTTGGTCGTTCACGATTTACATGACAATGGCATATTGGGGGCTTGAAAATACTTTTGAAAACAGATTCTAACTAAGAAAAAACTACAAAAACACGAATTTGTAAAAACGGTGACATTATGCGCATAGTGTTTCTTTACAATCTGACATCGCCATCAACTGGCCTGGCATGCATAATACAGCATTTTTAGCCGTTTTTGCAGATCTGTATGAATGCGTATTGTTTTGAAAATGTTGTCTGTAAGCAAAATATTTCTAAAAAGCAAATGTATGTTGTTGTCCTAACCTGTGGTGCGTTTCCGGAAAGCAACTATGGTCATAAGTTCCATCTTTACCAATAGATTTCAATGGAACTAATGACCATAGTTAGCTAATGATGCTTTTGGGAAATGCACCCTAGATGCGATATGACACCATTCTAAGTGACAGGCCATTTGTCTGTCTATACCAGATGTGACACGGCTATGTGACGAGACAAAATCAATCAAATATCACAGCCAATGAGACAATTGTCTCTGGAACTCTCTGGATCACTCTGGAAACGCACTGCACCAAAGACTACAGATATACAAAGACGCTTCACTGCTATTACTTAGAATTGGAAAAACTGCAACACGAAATATGGTGGAATATGTCCCGTTTTCTAAATGAAACAGCCAGTCGCTGATCGATAAAGTCATTGTATCACTGCAGCTGCCATAAGAAGCTCCGGTTCCCAAGAAAACAAAAAACTTGCGCTTATGACAGCACATGCACATAAGCATATGGTACAACATTTACGAGGCAGTTCATTTCAGATTTTTTTTGCCGATTTGAAATATGTAATTTAATTGTGAGTTCGGCAAGCAGTTTTTGAGATTCCAGGATTTCCGCCGTTTGTTTATGTAGGATTTAGTCTTGGATGCACGAAACATAGAAGCTTCCAGGAGGTGTTGCAAATATGGCAGCATGTATGGCCTTTCCTTGAAAGGGACTTTGACTGCACTTCAAATGAAATGGATATGGTTACAATCTAATTTAACAACAACAACATTTATTGGCCAGGTATGCGTAACATACAAGGAATTTTATGTCGGTTATGAGGCATTCCACACACACACACACACACACACACACACAAAAACTCTTACAACATACAAAATTACATAGTAGAGTTTAGGATCTTTGTAGCTACTGGGAAGAAGCTACTCTGAAATCTGGTAGTTCTTGTTTTAAGCAGACTATAATGCCTTCCAGAAGGTAAAAGTCTGAAAAGATTAAATGCAGGATGTGTAGGGTCACAGATAATCCCCTGAGCCCATTTCTTAACCCGTGACAAGTGCAGATCGTGGAGAGAAGGCAAATCAGCCGCAATAATGCGTTTTGCCATTCATATATAAATGAATACATTCAATTAATTCATAAATATTGCACCTTTTTAAGATTACTAAACGTGCATACTGAGTGACGGATACTATTTTTGTTATGGAATACACTTGTTGGTTCACACTGAGTTCACAGCTTTTACGTACATATTTGCAGAAAATAAAAACGTTTCTAAAATAGAACAACTTGTTGCATATCGCGGTTGGATAGGACAAAAAATCTGATTAACATGGAAAAGACACCTTTTATCTTGTGTCAAGGTGTTGCATCGTGTCTGGTTAGGACAAGATGTTAGATGGGGAGAGGAAGTGAAGCTTCACCTCATCCTGAAAGTAAAAAATCTTGCAAAGCCAGCATAAAGTCTGGTCTACTTTGCAGATTATTTTGTCCAACACTGTAAACAATAAAAAACACAATTTGCTGAGTCAAATTAAAATAATTAGTTACCTGGCTACCCTAAAATTGTAAGTTTTCCACTTAGTCCAACTTAACATTTCAAGTTGACTAAACTTCTTTGAGTTAAGTGAACTTAAAATTTTAAGGCAGCCAGGTAACAAATTATTAATTTGAAATTGATTGTGCGATCACAATTTTTATGTTGTAATTTAATTCTTGTGAAATTTGTAATTTGTACGTCAGAATTTTGACGTCAGGTGCATTCAAATCACTTCAGTTGAAGCAAGATGGTATTGTAGCTAAAACTGAACAAGGTTTCTTAACTCTACATCTACAATAATAATAGCAATTTTTTATAGAATTTATGAAGGTGTTGTAAGTTAGGATGATTATATATTCTATCGAAATTGTACAATACTATTACTATTGTTTTATTATAAATTAATAATAATATTAATAAATTCATTCATTGTAACAAATTTACTGTCAGTACAGACTCTGGATCTACTGCCTTATTCTCTATTCTGCCTTATTTTCTCACTAACATGCATCCAACTTGGATATTTTGGGTTTAAAGGGAATATCAGATGACCATTTCCAACAAGTTGGTATGACTCTTTCTACCTGATCTTGTGACAAAAACATACTAGTGGGAATGTTTTTTAGAGATGCGGAATACGTACCAGTAGGTACATATCACTGCAGTTTTCAACAGAAATGTCCATAGGCTTTCTATGAACAGAACAAAAAAATAAACTGGCCACAAAATGAATTAAACAACAGATTAAATGTATTCTCTTTTTGACAGCACTGAGCCTTCAGCTGAGGAATGTGGACCGTCGTCATTGCAATTGCCTGAAGCATCTAATGGACAAAAAAACTTGAGGTGGATGTCCTAAAGCAGCACAAAGTAGTACTGTTTTTACAGGAGGAGTACTACAAATTCAAAATTGAGCTAGTAAAAAAAAAAGTAATAATAATGGGCAATTGTGTCTTCATAGTATCTTTAGAAGGTGTGTCTGTTCAGTGTGGTCATGATTTTTATATTGCATTCACTGTAACTTACCTGAAATGCAAATTAGTAAACTGGGCTCTGTAAGGAATCCCACTTTGGGACAGATCCCTCCCTTGTGGAGGGTTTTCTTCATCATCTGCTTCATCAGCCTGATTGCACGAGGGAGGGTCTGCAATTTGTCTTTCTTTACAGATGTTATGAAGCACTGCACAGGCTGTTATCACTCTGCAGACCTTTCCTGGCGCCAGTCGCACCTCTCCATGCAAAACGTGAAAGCGTCTCTTTAGCTGACCAATAACTCGCTCATCTATAGCCCGTGTTATTTTGTGAGCTCTGTGAATTAATAAAAGTGAATAGAATTCAGTCGATATTTTCAGTGTGGTAGGCTATTTATGGGAAGTACAGCAGCATACTGTGATATTGCAACACTTTTGTTTTCTCTGAATTTGAAGTCCACACACATTGGGCCTCATTCATGAAACACGAGCAGAAAAAAATTTTGTGTACATTTTTCGTAAAGCCGCTCAGATGTAAATTTTCGAATTCATGAAAATGTTCGTATTTTCAAAATGTTAGTTGGTACGAAACAAATGTACACATTCTCCCTACCACGTGTAAATGGTGTGTAAAACGTTCTGTGTTCTTTTTGGCAAACCGATGTCACTGAATTTTGATGCACTGCCATAACAATTAAGTTAATTTGCCCTTGCTGTCTTTTTGAATAGGCTGTTATTATTTTTTATTATTATTATTTATTTCATTTTAATTTTTTTATTATTTATTTTTTTAGCCGAGTTGATAAACTCAGCGCTCGTCATTCGCTTGTACAACGACTGCCTAAAAACAATGGAAAAGTCAATATTACTGGGTACTGCATTTTTATATTTAGTAAAATTCTTAACAATGAGATACTAGTACGCTGCCGCCAGTGATATTCCAAATCATAGCAACTAACTAACACGTCTCAGCTGGAATAACACAAAAACACGTTTTCAAGCGCTACCAGCTGGTCATTTTAAGAAGAGCGACTGACATTTTTTCAGCTGGCTAAATGCTCTTTGGTGGACACACATTATTGAATATTTATTGTTAGGCATATGGCCTATTAGTCTTTATTGCATTTATGCAACATACTGGAGACAAACCTAAGAAAATAGACCAGAATATGCCACTGCGTTCCTGGACACGCAATTTGCGTAGCTGTAATTCATAGGCGGGGATTATGCTAATTGTGAATGAGCGTGCACTAGCACCTATTTACGAATGATTGGAATTCATTAACATACACGTTTAACTATTAAATCGGACATTTACGAAGCATTTCTGAATCCGGAGGAGAGTTTTTGGGAAGGTCTGTTTTACGTGCAAATTACACAGAATTTACTCTTATAATTATGCAAGTTTCATGAATGAGGCCCATTGATTGTACATTATCACTATTACCTGTTGTAATTTAGATGTGGAGCCTGGTCAGGATGGAGGTAAGGTGTGAGGTAGAGACCTGCGCGGGACGGATTTTTCAGTCCCGCTCCCGCCCGCTCCCGCAAGATTCTGTCCCGCTCCCGCCCGCTCCCGCAAGATTCTGTCCCGCTCCCGCCCGCTCCCGCAGAAATATATGTAATGTGGTCCCGCTCCCGCCCGCGACATTCATGTTTTGTCCCGCTCCCGCCCGCAAAAACCCGCAATAAATGCGTCTGTTATAATAATTGACTAACGTACACCTGCTTGAATAGTATACATACCACCTTTTAATCAGAGCAAAAGCGTGCATGTCATTATAAGCAGAACATATAAAGATATGAGCAGCATATGAGCAAGTCAGCCACACCGCACATCTGAAAGACGAAACACAACATCATCTTGTCGCAAAGCACCAGCAAAAGTAATTACAATGAATGTGTCGGGGGAAATAGTAAATAGATATTTGAATGATTCATTAATAAACTAGTGTATTCTGAGATAGTGTAGAAAAGACCCTGACCCGTAATCTCCTTTTTGGACGCACCAGAGAGAAATGTATCTTTACGAATTACATAGGCCTAATGAAAGATTTTTTTTCTCGATTTTTTTTATTTCGTTAAGTTATCATTTAAATCTTTCTGTTTACATTATTATCATATTTGTGAGGCATATGCGCCGAGTTTTTGTTTAATTTTTGTAAATCGCTGCTATTTAAGTAACGACAGAAAGCGCATCTTGTTTTCTTTATTTTATAAAATTACTGTTCGTAGCGTTTTGTTGATATTATGAGTGCACACAAATAAAAGTAGACCCTTTACTTTTACGAATGATGTATTACTCTTACCTTTGTGAGCAAAAATGACGGATAATTTTTAATTGTTTCTGATGAAAAAAATGCGAATGATTGCACTGGTGCCTCCAAAGCTCCTGCAAAGCGCTTCAGCTTCCCCTCTCAGCAAAAAAGATTGAATAGGTATGCCACTAATAGCACACATCTGTTTAACGTTTAAACTAATATTGTTTTATAGCAACTTAAACTTTTTTTTTGTATCTATAGATTTTATTTTAGACAAGTTGTGTGATGATTTGAGAAGGTAAACTGATCAAACAGGCTATCAACAGTCTTCCGCTGGCTGCTGTTCGTTTCTTTAAAAAACAAAACATATATTTAACGAATAAAATAAATGCTCCAAACATTTTTCTAAATTAACTTATTAAAATAACAAAACGAAATATAATCATTTTGGCACTGCATACAAAATGTAACTATTTTAATAGACGTAACAGTAACTTAATCAAAACTGCCTATTCTTGCGCTTGCTAATCATTTTTATGTTCTTGCTGCTTTTGTGCAATAGATGAATAAAAATGTATTTGTTTTTGGATAATTAATGTTTAGATATTTCTATTTTGCGGGAGTCCTGTGAATTATTTTATTTTCCCGCATCCCGCACACACGAGTCTCTACCCGCCCGCACCCGCACCCGCCCATCAAGTTTTGTCCCGCGCCGCACTCAGTAGTGTCGGGTCCCGCGAGTCCCGCGGTACTCCCGCGGTACTGCAGGTCTCTAGTGTGAGGAGCCATGGTTTACAGGGATACCCTCTGTCCCCTAACAAGTGGCAGTTTGCTGGAACATGACATCCTTCAAACAGATGTCTCAGGCCAGTATCCTGGCATCATGTGTTGCACCGGGCCATTTTGCAACAGTGTCTAAAATCCTATAATCAGCACTGAAAACAACTTGAACATTTATGCTATGATACCTCTTTCCAGGGTTTGAAATTAACACCCTTTGACGCTGTCAAATCACAAGCCAATTTGGCGGGTTGCTTTCCGTAAGTTATGTTCACTCATTAATTTCTTAGGGAAGTTTATGCAAGCCAAATCTGTGCAGGCTTAGTGCAAATACTTAACTAGGGAGACATGAGTTCATGACATTATAGAGTATATTGCAAAAAACAAACAAAACATACGGAGTGCAGGTTAGACTAACTAAGTGCACATTCACGTTTAGAGTGCGTTCTTTCACTGCATGATTGAGTCTATTAATATGCATTAAGAATGATCACATAATTCAAGATAAGGGGGCAGAAAATGTATATTTATTTCATTTCATACAGTTAATCAATATCACACGAAGAGAGTCGTTTTTTTCTTCTTCTTAAAAATCAGCATGGTTACAAATGTGATACTGTTTATTAAACTGCTATATGAAATCAATAAGTTAATATCAAGAGACTTACGTTTTAGACACCATATTGACTGTTTTTGCTTTATTTCGCCAACTAAAATCATTCCAAACACAGCCACAGCATTGTTTTGTGTCTCTGGGCAACATATGATGGTGTTTCGTTTCTGAATGAATCAGCTGTTTAAATGATTCGGATCAATTGCAATGACTCACTTAAGAGTGACTTACTGACACCTACTGGCGGTTTTAATTTCACATTCAAAGTATCTTTTCATTTTTTCAATAATTTCAAATATCAGTATTCAATGTTTTATGTTTCAAATATCAAAACATTATTTATGCATTTGTAACTGCAGGTTAAAGCATTCCATGTCTCTCTAAGAAATACATCTAAATGACGCTTCACATGCAACTTCTGCAAGGTTTTATAATGGTAAAAATGCCCATAAAAGGTAAATATCCATTTAAACTAACTGTAAAATATTAATTTATATCACTGCTGTGAACTGACCACGCAGAATATATAGAATATCAAAATCTTTAGGAGTAAACTGCACACGGTTGTCCTTAGCTGGACCAGCTTAAACCAGCAAAGGCCCAGCTTAAACCAGCATACCAGCACCAAAACCTACCTAACCAGCATATGCTGTTTTTTTCAGCAGGGAATACAGCTAGTATACGCATCTCTTTGAGTTTTGAAACCAGCAGAGACGGCAGCACAGTAAAGTCGCACATTCCGCTTCCTGCATTTATGACACTGCCTCAGAAGATGAAATATAATCCAACACGAGGGCAACGCAATATTAATCAAGCATGACAGCAATGCAACTGCATCTGTACTGCAAACTTTATTGCTGTTTTTAGCTGTTTGTTTGGCTTAACAACGCAACGGCATTGCCATAGAAACCAACACACATTCAGTTATAGGAAAGAGCGTTTATGGGCCCACAAATCGGATATAAACAGTTGTGATACACAGTGTGGACAGTCAATTATTCGAATCCGGATATTCACAAAATCGGATTTGGGCTGACAGTCTGAACAAGGCTTTAAGCCTCTCAAAAACACTATTTTTGACCTTAAGACCTCTTTTAAAGGTTAAGATGCTATATGAATAACCTTTATCTTAACTAGGATCTTCTCTTTAATTTCAAGGGGAAACGCCCACTTTTCTAAGAATTTTCTTAGAATTTTGTCATTGGGAGCAACTCTTTGCGTCTAAGATTGCGCAAATGACTGATTGTGGATGTTTTCTTGCAGACACCTGCATTGGTAATGATTCTGTCCGGGTTGAGGCATACAGTGAAGCTCTGTGTCTCTCTATGATCATTGGGTCGAATCCAGAAGCCCAAGTCCACATTAACACCAGTTAGAGGAAAAAAACATCAGCACGGCTTCCTGTTTTCTCCTCCAGCCTGGAACGCTGATTCCCTCGTGACCTGCTGCTATGATGATCGCATACAAACACCTCAACACAGTGTCACATTGAGAAGAGTTGGGCGTTAGCAAGCGATCGCATAGCGCTTCATTCACCTGGCTCTCCGCTTTCTCCTTGACCTCCAGTTCACCGTCATCAAACGATCCATCCGTCCATCTATCCGTTCGCACTCGTTACCAGATCCTCATATCCGCCGGCTGTCTTCATCTGCTATTATACTCATTGCATTAGCCTTCCCGCGTGCAGCTGCTATTCGCTAGCTCATTGTGGTGTTTGTATATTTAGCTGCTGCGTTCATTTCCTCTGCTGTTGACTCGGGAAAACACATACAATGCACAAACAGATGCCCCCCACCCGGGCGCTGCGTCTCTCTCTACAGGGCCGCGTCTCTGTACGCCCCCTCCTCCTGCCACCCTTCAGTTTTAAAAGAAGTGGGTTGAGAACGAAAGCTGGGCGAACTTCACAGCATGGAGGCCGTGAGCTCGCCATTGTTCGGCCAAAACTCCCAGACAATCAGGAGATCAAGGCTGAAATTCCCCACCAGCTCTTGTATCCTTCAGAAAAAAAAGAATATATATATATAACATATTTGTTACATATTCTGTTCCCACAGAACATAAATCCTAAAAAGAAATAAAACCATAAAAATGAATCATTTGTTTATTATTCTTTTTATAATTATTTTTATAATTATTAGTAATAAAATATCTCTATTTCTTAATTGCTATCTTTTATTATTATTATATGTTATTTTATTATTAATGTTTTTGTTATACAAAAATATAATATTCTTTATTATTATTATTATTATTAATCTTTTAAACAACAACAATAATAATAGTAACAATGGTTTTTATTTATATTGGATTTTTATTATAATCTATAACAATAATTGTTATTATTTCTACTGTTGTTATTACATTGAACATTATTATTATGATTATTATTATTATTATGAAAAATATAATAGTATTATATTTTTGTTTATTGTTTATACTGTTATTATACTGTTTATTATGGTTGTGTTTTCATCTTCTAAGACAGTATTATTACTATTGTTAAAATATAACTATTATTATTATCATTATTAAATAAGTAATATTAATTTTTATAACAACAATAACAAAAATTGTAAAACATTTAAGAGATAATAATAATAATAATAGTAATAGTAATAATAATAATAATAATAATAATAATAATAATAATTATTATTATTATTATTATTATTATTATGAAAAATATACTACAATTATATTTTGTTTATTGTTTATAGTGTTATTATTGTTGTGTTTTCAGTGTCTAAGACAATATTATTATTATTATTATTATTATTATTAACCATATATTTCATCAACAACAATATTTTTATTATTATGGGATTTGCATAATAATAATAATAATAATAATAATACTTGTTTTATTACTATTGTTGTTATTAAATGTATTATTATTATTATTATTATTATTATTATTATTAATATTATTGATCTTTTTCAACAACACCGTTTTTATAATTTTGTAATTTTTATTAATATAATTTATAATTATAATAATTGTTATTATTACTATTGTTAAGTTCATTATTGTTATTATTATTATTTAAAAATATATAACAATATTATTATTGTTTGTTGTTCATAGTTTTCATATATTTTCATAAAGTATATTGTTGCTATCATTGTTAAAATATAACTGTAATTACTACCATTATTAAATAATAATAATTATTATTTTATTGTTGTTATTATTATTATTGTTGTTATTATTATTATTATTATTATTATTATTGCTATCATTAACCATATTTCTCAACAACAACAACGTTTTTATTATTATTGAGTTTTTTATAATCATTTATAATAATAATTATTATTATTACTATTGTTGTTATTAGATTCAGCATTATTATTATTATTATTATTATTATTATTAATAAAAATATAACAATAATGTTACATTTGTGTTTATTGTTTATGGTGTTTATAGTTTATTATTGTAGTTTATTGTTTTTATTTTCTAATACAATTACTACTATTGTTGTTAAAATATAACTATTATTATTATTATCGTCATTATTTAATAATAATAAACTTGAGATGAACAAAGGACCTGAGTCATGCAATGGCAAATTAATTCATGCAATAAATGATGTACAATATCGTAATCAATATATTTTTTGTCTTTTCACATATTCATTATTAGATATTAATTACAAATGTTACATTTGTGTTTTCTGTCCTGCCAGTTTCTTGACACTGAAGTGTCTGTGCTGTGTGGCAGAGCCTCCCTCTGCTTCCAGATTGTATTTCACTGAAGAAATTCTTTGAAAATCTTGGATTCTTCCAGTGAGCTGTGTTCAGACAGAAGGGAAGCGGCCGCTGGCGGGTGGAGGGACATGGGGGAAGCGGGAGCAGCTCTTCAAAGCCTGAATTCAGGAATTTTGGCTAGCCTACTAATGGAGGTTGAAAATTGGTTTTATCAATTAAATCAGACAACCAGACAGGGCTTGATCTGCAGTGACACACCAGGTCTGACTGCCTGATACACACACTCACCCCGTCTGCACAGGACAGACATCATAACACTGTGTCACATCTGACTCATACTGTACTTCGGCTCATCTTATCTTAATGATGTCAACTTATGTTTGTTTTACATCACTATCTGCTATGCTACACTACAACAATATTGTAACTCCTAACTCGTAGGTGACAATGAACTTGTAGAGGTCACCTGAGGTCAGAGGTTAAGTCAGGGTCAAGTTTCTCTCCAGCTATGCAAACTGCATTCAGCACAGGTCATATTTGAAATTCTGTTGCCACTACAAATACAAATAATACAGTAAAAATGCATTTAAATACTTTTAGTATTATAGCGTTTACATAGCATAATAATAATAATAATATCATCGTAATAATGACAATAAAAATAATAATAATAATAATTATTATTATTATTATTATTAGTAGTAGTAGTAGTAGTAGTAGTAGTACTGTTGTTGTTGTTGTAAAATATAAAATTATTATTATTTTATTTAATAGCAGTAATTATAATCATTTATTAACAACACAAACATTCCCACTTCAAATACAAATTATACTAGAAAATAATTATTTCATAATTATTTTTTGTTTCTGTATTTTATTTTATTTTTTGCGTTAATTAGTAATTATAATAATTTATTACTCTGGCAGTAAAACAACACTAATGTTCCTATTTCAATTACAAATAATACCATCATAATTAATTTATTTACTTTTTTATTTTTTTTACTATAAAAGTTTAGTAAATTAATAACTTTTCTTATTATTATTATTATTGTTATATTGTTTTGTTTTTTTGTAATATTGTTTTTTTTTTATTGTAATAATTGTTTGTTTTAATTAAAATATAACATTTTACTTAACATCATTATTGTTATTGTTGTTCTTAAAATATAAAAATAATATTTTTAATAGCAGTAATAATAATAATAATAATAATAATGATACCATAATACCATAATACCAAAATATTTTCAACTATTTTATACTTTTTTATTTAATTATATTATTATTATTATTATTATTATTATTTAATAAATATTTCTCTGGCAATAAAATAACACAAATGTTCCCACTTCAGTTACAAATTATAAAATAAAAAATAAATTTAATTACTACAAACGTTTATCAAAAAATAATAACTTTACACATTTTTATATAATATATAAAAATATATAAAAATTATTATTATTATTACTATTATTATTATTATTATTATTATTATTATTAAGCAATAATTATTGCAGTAATACATTTTGTTGTGCTGTTTTATAAATTTTAATAAGTATTACTGTTTAATTTTGATTAAAATATAACATTATGATTCTTATAATTATTGTTGTTTAAATATTAAAAAATATATTTTTAATAACAGTAATTATATAATAATACCATAATACCAAAATAAATGCAACTATTTTATACTTTTTTATTTAATGTAATTATATTATTATTATCATCATCATCATCATCATCATCATCATTATTATTATTATTATTATTATTATTATTATTATTTAATAAATATTTCTCTGGCAATAAAATACCACAAATGTTCCCACTTCAGTTACAAATTATAAAATAAAAAAATAAATTTAATTACTACAAAGGTTTATCAAAAAATAATAACTTTACACATTTTTATATAATATATAAAAATATATAAAAAAAATATAAAAATTATTATTATTATTACTATTATTATTATTATTATTAAGCAATAATTATTGCAGTAATACATTTTGTTGTGCTGTTTTTATAAATGTTAATAAGTATTACTGTTTAATTTGAATTAAAATATAACATTATGATTCTTATAATTGTTGTTTAAATTTTAATAAATTTTTTTTTTAATAACAGTAATTATATAATAATACCATAATACCAAAATAAATGCAACTATTTCACTTTTTTATTTTAAAATATTATTTAAAAGTAGTGCTATATTATTATTATTATTATTATAACACATTTTCCCACTTCAATTACAAATTATACCATAAAAATAAATGTAATTACTAAAAAAGTTTATAAAAAATAAGCAATAATTTTTATTATTAAGCAATAATTGTTATATTCAATTATTATTATTATTATTTTTTTTTATGAACAGCGGTTATAATAATTTATTTACTGTAGGTGAATTCTCACTTGTTTCTGTTCAATCTCTCTCTAGTCTCAGATGAGCTGCAGTCTGTTTAATCTGTCCATTGTGATTCTTTGTGTGAGAGTTCACTGTGATCTGAAGTACAGGTGATCAGTAGGTCCTGCGGTTCACAATAACGTGTGTCATGTCAATCACTTGCTGCATGTGGACAGAAAAGGTCAGCAGGTTTATAAATAGCCCCCCAGAGACTCTCAAATGCCCGTGACACTTCCTGCGGCTGCAGCAAAGGGGGCCGCCGTGTCCCTGTGACCTCTGACCTCCCGTTGGTGATGTGTGATATTCCCTGGAAGCAGAAGAGCTGGCAAACACCATCCATACAGATAAGATGGGAGACTGGTGGAGGATTTCACATCTCACCTAAAGTTTCAGAGCTTCTGAAAGAAAACCATCTCCGAATGTCAGGTTCTTAACCCTCACAAATATATGCTCTCAGGAGATGACCTCAGCTCCATGATGTCATCTTTAGACTGGAAATCCCAAAACACAAAACACTGTGAAACCAGAAGTTGATTTGCTGCGTTTAACTTTTTAGTTTCACTGTTGTGTAATGTTTATACCTAAAAGGATATATCTGGTACCATACTTCATCAAACAAATGTTTTCCCAGTATCTTATCTAATAATTCTCACAAAGCTTGTTGAGAATGTGTATGAGTCATATTTTTCTACAAAATCAAAAGATATATCTGTATTTCATTTAATAAAATTGGATAATAATAATAATAATAATAATAATCATAATCATAATTATTATTATTAATAATTGTATATATGTATTTCATTTAATTACATTTGAAAATAAAATAAAATGATGATGATTATAATAATAATAATAAAATTATTTAAATAATACATTTAAATAAAACTATTATTGTTATTATTATTATTATTATTACTCTATATACATTATTATTAACCATATTTTTCAACAACAAAAACAATAATGTTTTTATTATAATAATTTTTAATATTTATGATAATTGTTATTATTACTATTGTTGTTATTAAATTCAACATTATTATAATTTTTATTGTTGGAATTAATTTAAAAAAGAATAATAATATGATATTTTTGCTAATTGTTTTATAGAGTTACTATTTTTGTTTTCATCTTCTACAACAATATTATTGTTGTTAAAATGTAACTATTATTAAAATTATTCAATCAATCATTATTATTATTATTATTACTACTACTACTACTACATATGAAGTTCATTTAATTACATTTGAAAATGAAAACCAATATAATAATAATATTAATTATTATTATTATTATTATCTGTATTACCGTATTTAGTTTTATTTAATTTGAAAAAGTAATAAAATTAAATGAATATATATATATATATTAGTAATAATAATAATAATAATAATAATAAATATATTATTATTATTATTATTATTATATCTGTATTACTCTATATATTATTATAAATTATGATTAAATAATTTAAATAAAAATAAACATTTTTATAATAATAATAATCAGAATTATTATTGTTTTTGTTGTAATAATTGTAATAAAAGAATAATTCTGATTAAATAATTTAAATAAATATACTACTACTACTACTACTAATAATCTGTATTACTGTATACCCGTATTTTATTTAATTCAATTTGAAAAATGAAATAAAATGAATAAATATTTTATAAATTATTATTAAATTACTTTTATTGTTATTATTATTATATCCATATTACTCTCTCTCTCTCTCTTGATTAAATAATAAAAATTATTTATAATTATAAAATATAAAATATATAAAATATAATTATAGCTGTATTACTCTATATGAATGTTTATGATTTCAATACTACTACTACTACTACTACTACTACTAATAACAAATAATAATAATTGATTAAATAATTTAATTAAAATATTTTTATTAATATTAATAACAATTATTGTTATTATTAGTAGTAGTAGTAGTATTATTAGTATTATTATTATTAGTGAATCTCAAAAATTACATTTCATATATATATATATATATATATATATATATATATATGAAATATCACAAAGAATATTAATCCTGTTTAGGACCCATTCAAGATTTATGATGTTATTTGCATGACAAGAATATAATTCATTGTCTATAAAATAATATCACAATTATTGCTAATCACTGATCATTTTATGTAAATCAGCATCAAATGCAATGCAACAAATTCACAGTGCAAATTTGGTGCACTTATATATATATATATATATATATATATATATATATATATATATATATATATATATATATATATATATATATGGTGCTAAAAATAAGCATAATTTACTTTCATTTACATTCAAATAATCTCTTTTTTACTATTGTGGGTCGAAATAATCTTAATGCTCCTAAAATAAATGTCCTTCAAAATAAAGATTTCACAAGAGTCCACTTCCATCCTCTCCTCACCACCAGTTCGCCTCTGGTCCACTGCAGTGTGGCTTCCCACTTCAAACAAGCGTTTGCTATACAACCTCCAGTGCAACAAGACAGAACAGGTGTCTGTGAGAAAACTCTTGCCTTTTTCCCAATAAAACTCACACTCCGAAAATGTCAGTCAGGTCATGTATGAAGAGCCCCCCCTCATCCGTGCAGAATCGCTCCTAATCATTTGCCTTATATGGACACATCAGTCCAGCCTCGACGGCGCAGCGAGCCAATCGGAACGCAGGAGGGCGGGGTTTGTTTTTTTAAGGCTAAACCAGAGCTAAGTGCAGCAGCGCGGCATTAAAGCACCTGAGAAACACGCTGCAGGAGCGCCAGAGAAAGTTGCATATATAGTACTTGCAGCGCTGGAATGAAAACGAACGGGTTATTTTGAAAAGATTAACACCCTGGACGTATTTCACTTGGATGTTTAAAGCTGATATTTCAAGCTGAAGACTGGAGTTTTGCTCTCTCTGCTTTCAAGTGTATCATTAATATGCGGTTTTTAACGGACCGGTGACGTGAACACTTTATTTCCACACTGGAGATTTCGGATACGGCGTTAAATGTCAAGCAGGATCAGCTGGCACGGTGTTCAAAGTGACTCAACCCCTCTGGAATAAACTTTCCTGCAGCTGAGAGTGTGTGTGAGTGTGTGCGTTTGACAGCGAGAGAGACAGTTGGATGTGCGCGCATGATGAGCTCGCGGCTTCTGCTGCTGGTGCTCGCGGCGCTCGCGGCGTGCCTGCGGTCTGGTCGCGCGCAGGTAAGCTTCACCTGATTGACGTCACGCTCGGTTTGACTTTAATTTCTATGTCTCATTTGACAATAGCCGCATTCAGGGCACGTCTTGATTTCGAGGGATGAAATTCAAGCAAACTGTAACGAATTCCCTCATAAGCATGCCTCACTGCGTGTTGGCCCCAGAGTGCAGGCGAAAAGAGAAACTGTACTTGATTTGATGCTTGATCTATCTGTATTTGTTTATGTCTGCAATTCCAAACTCAAACAAAGACACTGTTAGGGTTGCCAGCATTAATGTGCGTTGGATGGCTTCCCAGATGCAGCACTGCCAAAAACACATCACTCAGTCCAAGAGCATCACTGTCACTGCTTAAACCTCAATTATGTTGTGCATTTAACACTACAGTACGCCTTTAGCCGTATTAAAATAGTGCTGCGAGTTGCTATAGAAGAAGGTCCTCTGGAGGGTTCCCACGGTCATTGAAAACTGGAAACTTGAGATTTCCAGACTAGGAATATTCATGTAAATTAATAAAATCTGAAAACTCTTATGCACATACACAGACAAAATGTATGTTTTAAAATGTTTAACGTATTTATATAAGTTGTGCTTTTTTATAGTTTTAAACTACATTCCAAACTGTAAGAAATATTTTTTGAATATTTAATAAAATAAATGTGAAAGTATTTTTCTAAAAGTTGGTCAAAAGTTATAGTGGCCGGAGTAATATATAATATAAACTATTTATGTAAAATATTGTACAAAATAATAATGAAAATAAATATTTCTAAAAGTTTTTAAAATATTTTTGGATGTATTTTTTTCTAAAAGTCATGGACATTAATGTAAAATATTTATATTATGTGAAAAATACATTTGAATGTACATTTTTATATAGCTTTATCAAAAATCTTAGTGGTGTCTGATTCAAGTCTTTTCAATGAATCAGTCAAAAAGATTAATGTGTGTGTGCGTAAAAAAAAATATAGGTTTTAAAATATTTTTGAATAAAAATTTTGCGAAAATATGATCAAAATTCATAGTGGTGTCTAGTTCAGGTCTTTTCAATGAATCAGTCAAACAGATTTGTGCGTGTCTCGGGAAAAAAAATATATGTTTTAAAATAATTTCAAATGTATATTTTTCTAACATTTATTCAAAAGTCATAGTTGTGTTTGATTCAGATCTTTTCAACGAATCAGCCAAACAGATTCATGTATGCATGGACAAAATATATATATATATATATTGTGCGTATGTGCAAAAAAAATGAATATATACATATATATATATATATATATATATATATATATGTGTGTGTGTGTGTGTGTGTGTGTGTGTGTGTGTGTGTGTGTGTGTGTAATAAATAAATTATATATTATATATAATTTATTACACACATATATATATATATATATATATATATATATTTTTTTTTTTTTTTTTTTTGCACATACACACAATCTGTTTGTCTGAAAATTATATAATTTTTTTATTATTCTTTTCAACGAATCAGCCAAACAGATTTCATGTGCACATATGCAAAAAATAAATAAATAAATAAAAATAAATACATAAATATATATATATATATATATATATATATATATATGTGTGTGTTTTAAAATAATTTTAAATGTATATTTTTCTAACATTTATTCAAAAGTCATAGTTCTGACTGATTCAGGTCTTTTCAACGAATCAGCCAAACAGATTCACAAATCTGTCTAAATCTGTCTTAAAATAAATATTTATTAATTCATTGATTTATTAATTCATTCAAATCCTTATGCAGTCCAAAAGTCATTGGAAATCAACTGCTGTTGGAATCCTGGTAATTATAAAAATATATTTGGCATACTGGTTAATATTTGGCCATTTTGAGAATACCCGCATCAGTTTTGCCTCATCAATGCATAGTGTGCAAATGCAAATCATATTTGTAATATAAGACTGCCAACCACCCTGCTCTCTAAATATATTGATATCTGCTGCTAAAATCAATCCATCCTACAGTAATAGAATCAGCAAGATCATCCATGCACCTTGATTTGGGTTGCAGATGTTCTCACATATGCATCCTGACCTTTTTAGAAAGGTCTTTATGACATGCACATCAATTGCCATCCACACACACACAATATAATACCTAAATCCCCTTGTGATGTTTCCGTAATCCGTCTCTTGTATATCACCATTGCATCACCACCAAATCTACAAAAAACTTTATATCAGGTCTACCCTTTAAAACAGAGCGCTCCGATTTGGACTGTTTCAGGGAGTTTAAAAGGTCACAGCTGATGGGATTTTAGTCCGCCAGCTGATGCATCATAAGTCTTGTGTTTAAGTTATATAAGAGAGAGGAATAATCTAGGCGGCACGGTAAAGACGTGTGGATGGAATCACGTAAGATGATTTGGCTTTGGGTCTCTTGGGGCATTACGTGTGTCACGGCCTGAGGGCTTAAAAAAAAAAAATCAAAATTGCTTTTGCAGACATGACTCAGGAATCGAGCGAATGAAAGCTGAGCCGAACACCTGAGAGCAGCCAAACAAATGTGCATCGAATTAATGACTCAGTTTTGGAAAATGGAAGATGGATCGACCTTATTGTGCTTGTGCTTATCCGTTCATATAATATTTAATCTCCCTCAATGCAAGAGTGATTATCAAAGCTTTATTTTTTTTTAAACAAATCCTTCTTTTTATGCTTCTTTTCAGTGCTTCTATTTATGCGACCTGTGTGTGTTTGTGTGTGCAGGTGTGGATACAGTATTTCTTTATGTCTAACTTCAGTTATGGCCGATTGCCATGTGGCCGCCCTCTAATGTTTCAAGTGTGTGCGTATAGCAATCCAGGTCCATAATTATACCCCATTCCTCCACAACTTTTCCCCTGGATGAACTATTGGCATTCCTGCGTCCCATGATTCATTACAGCATGTGGCAAATGGGAGTGATGTCATCCTAATAGGATCAGTATACTGTATGTGTTACAGTGCTACACACATGCACTTGACAGTGGGTATGAAATACTGCTTTAGTGCATGTGTGTTTCACACTGACATGCGGTTATTCACACCTGAGAATCCAGTGTGAGTTTTACACACAGTGATGAACGTTGGTCTTTCACTGTCCAACTAGATGGCATCTCGGTATAGTGCATCTGGCTATTTTGGTTGCCTTCACTGAATAGGGTGTGGTTTGTGGATTTTTTTTTTTTTTTTCCCTATAAAGTGTAGTCAAATTGTAGTTTTTCATGGCTTTTTAAATTCTCTTAGATTTTTTTGAATGAAACAGATACTACTGTTACTACTGTACCTTTAAGGCTTCTGTATGCAAATCTTTTTGTTATGATTGCTTGCTCAGCAGTATTAACTCTTAGAATGTGACAACGCATGAAATCTAGTTTCGTAGTTACAAGCATTCACATTACAACCAAACTCCACAAGAAAACAGCTATTTTGCGAGTGTGAAATTTCGCACAAATTTGTATGATGCGATACGTATGAAAAAGTAAGTATAAAGTACACCAAAAATGATAACTATAAAGATAGCTATATTAACATACCAGCGGACAATATCGTCTGTTTATTCCAAGCGCATTCTGGAGCTTGTAATAGCAGGATTGATTCTGATTGGGTGTCAGTGTTTTTATTATGTTCTTTAATATTGAAAACATTTTTTAAAACTATATCGTTATCTTTATATTTATGGAAACATAAGGCCAAATTTATGATTTGAATAAAAATGTATGGAAAGTGTAAGTATGAAGTTCTATTTCTGAGCCCACCTCTCAGTGGGGCGAGAGAAGATTGAATGAAAATGTACGATTATTAAATAGTTACGAATAGTTACAAATTTTTAAATTCGGAATAGTTATGAATCGTTGTGAGACTGTATTGTCACATTCTCATTAAAGTGAGTGGTTTTATGTCATGACTAGTTGACCTTAAAACAAACTCACTGTTGAAGACAGTGTATGTATGACTCAATAGCACCCCTTGTGGCCACATTAAAGAAAGCATCATATTTTTGCAGTAAGACATTTTAAAATAAAATAATGACAAAAAATCTAAATTGCGAAGCTACAAGCGTTCATCTTTCGCAAGAAAATGTAGCTTTTTTGCGACTTGTCTGCAGTTTCATTAAAATTGGTGAATTATTCATGTAATTTATGAATTCATACTTAACATGAGTGGTTATATATTAATAGTTTTGATTTAGTTTGGCTTAGTTTAGTTCAGCATTTTTTTTTTTAAACTGTCACTTTGCCATGACTGTAGTTGACCTGAAAAACTAAACTGACCATAGAAGAAGTTTATGCATGCCCATATAGCGCCCCTTGTGGTCATGTTGAGAATGCATTAAATAATTGTGTTACAAATTGCTTTCTTGGACATTTTGTAATGTAACAATGCATAACATCAAGCATGGGTAGCTGCATGTGTTCATATTCTGAAATTATTTCACAAGTAAATGTAGCTTTTTGATCATACAAATTTGTATGACAATATATTAAAAAGTAAGTACATCACTAAACCGTATGAAACGTATGAATGAGGTCAAACAAATTCATTGTACGAACAAATCAAAATAGTTAAAAATTGCTGTGAGACTGTATAGTCACTTTTTATTTTAGTCATAGTTGTGACATCATACACAACATTCTCTGAATGAGCTGAGTTTGCTTCATTTAAATAAATGGTCGCAAGCTTTGCAAAACAAGCATTACAATATATTTCTATTAGTGGTCAACCAAAATGTTTTTTTTCGGTGGCCAATGCTGATATCTAGAGAGCGGATTGACTAGTGATTGATTTGATGCCAATACCCTGCTAACAGGGAACAAACTCAGAACTTTGGCCAATGTTCTGGCAAGGTTTTCTCAAATTTATGAACAAATAAGTCTTGGAAGATTTTAGCATCTATTTTAGTTAATGCATTTGCTCTTGGTGGAATAGATCTGTTACGCTACGGAATTGTTGCCTCTGTTGGTTATTGCTGTTGTTGTAGACGCTGCTGCTGTACAAGTAGCAGATCGATACAGGTGGAGCTGGGGAGGTGGAGGGTTTCAGAGGAACTGTGAAAAGCTCTAGTGAATGCTAACCAGCTATTTAAATGTAAAGCAGCAAGCTCATTGGCGCGTACGTAACATGAACATGAACCAATTATCTTGTGCCAAATAGTTTAACACTGTGAATATTATCAGTTTGCATTAACCGACCCATTAGTCAGCACCATCTGGAATTTCATGACAGAACTTATTGTGTCTGTTCAAAGTTTTCATTTAACATTTAACAGTTGATATTTACAAAATGTTAGCACAAAAACATTACTTATACATTGGTCCGGAGTGTTTTTCTGAAACATTTTAGTTGGACATTTGTCTAACTTTTTTAAATATGTTAATACTCATTCATTAATCTTTTTTTTTTTTACAATGTTTGCACCCCATTTAAATAACTGGACATTCAGAGAACATTCAGATATCATGTTTTCATAACTTACCTGAAACGTTAGCAAAATGTTCTTAGAACGTATTTTTGTTAGGTGGTTATATACTTATTTAAAACTGTTAAAATCAACTGTTTTGATCAAAATAGCAAACTACCATTACCATGTTATAACAAATTGTCAATATCCAGTGTTGGGGGTAATGCATTACAAGTAGCAAGATTACTTTTTTCAAGTAACTAGTAAAGTAACGCATTACTTTTTAATTTACAAGAGTTACTTTTTCAAAAAACGCCAGTTACTTTTTGTTTCCTTTATGTATTTAATCTCATTTTGTTAACCAGTGTCTTTGCTGCTGACCTTTGTTGATCCAGTTCAACCATACTAATAAGCAAAACTTACTTTAGATTAACTAACATTAGTGCTTCATATTTTTATTGCTGAATTGAATTGCTGAGTGTTGAACTTCCTTTTCCTACATTTCTACTGTACAGATGTGAATTTACTTTTCCTTCAGCTTTAGGCTTATTCATTTCACTTTTTGGTGTTTAAAAGGCTTTTTATATCAAAAACAAACAAGCAACCCCTGTCCAGATTTAAAAAAGTAACGCAAAACTAATGTAACACATTACTTTTAAAAGTAACTTTCCCTAACACTGCCTATATCAGCCAATTAATATGAAGTATATCAAGCTTATTTAAAACAACAAGCAACAGAAATCATGCTTTCCATGACATACTCCTCCTAATAAGTTTATTAATAATTTGTTGCATGCATGTCTAAAAAATTCTGACTGCAATACACTGCATAAAAATTGTCATTTATAACACATTTATGAGAAACCCCATGTGAAAGTATGATTTTCGATTGGTTTCTGGCTTATGGCAATGTGTTTTATTTATATATTTATTTTCCCACTGTGTGCCTGCCACATGACACTGACCACATCACATAAACACACACACACACACACACACACAGTGACCTGATTATGAGTAATGCAGCTTAGTAAAGGACAGAGATAACAAAAAATAAACACAAAGTACAAACAGAGCTCTCCACACATGCTTTCTGTAACTCTGCAACACGTGTCGTATGTACTCAATACGCTGGCTAGACATGGATATGCGTATGTTATTGAAATTACAGAAACTGGTTTTTCACCCAGATGGGTGTGTGTTTGTTTTAGACATGACATTAGTCTGACCATCTCTTTCTTTCTTCATCAGGAGGACCCTCTCCCTCCATCTCTGGTGGATTTAGTGATGAACAGTCCGATCTCATCTGTAGATGATCTAAAGAGACTTCTGGACGTAGAATCCGTAGGTAAAGCTGATCCCATACTTGAAATACACTGACGTTTAAAATGATGAGGTTTGATTATCTTATGAAATTGATAAATTTGTTTACATATACAAATAGTTCTGTTACACATATCGTGCAATGGCCACCTTGCTCTCTACATATCGTCATCGGCTATTATAAAACCCATATCAGCAGTGGTGAACGTCTCGTCATTTGTGGAATGTGTGTGTTTTCTGGGGTGTGTTGAGTGGGAAGGTGAGGCAGGAAAGAGTGAGGGGTCTGGAATGCAGTGTGTGTGTACATGTGTGTGTGCATGCATGTGGATAATGGTAATATTTACATGAATGGGCCGTGTATAGCTCCTCACGGGCACAATAGCTGTGACCTTGAGCCCAGTCCAGCTCTACGTTTACAGAAGGGACACAAACACAAGGCTACGCTATTGTTCCCTGTACCGGTGTGTGTGTGTGTGTGCGTGTGCATTTTAGCCAGATTTAACAATGTTGTGGGCTACTACAAGGGCTATTATACCAGACGAACGTCACTTTTGGATATACAATAGATTGACAGGGCTTGATCAGATTTACGGAAAGGTGACAGGACAATGGAATCAAGAGGATTCGAATGGCAATCCCAGACGCAGCAGGTCTTTAGGATGAGACGTACAGAGACGCATACAAATGCATAGACAAAGCAACTTACAATGGCAAGTTTCCATGAGTCTGGTGGTAAACAGAGTTCAAAAAAATGCATTTCAACAAAGAACTAGTTGATGGGATAGTTGCAGGTTCAGAAAGTAAATTTAAGTAGAGATATATGTTCTGCTTTGTTATTAGAATTATGTCTGATAAATAAAAAAAGCAGACTGTGATTGGTCACATTACATTTCAGTCAAACAACTCTTTCCTGTATGAGTGGCTGTTTTTTTACGCTATTTAAGTGTCTTCCCAGCAGGAGAAAATATATGTCCTAAGTCCTGATGTCTGCTAAAAAGACGCCAAAAATCAATGTCTGTCTTGTAAAGTAAAAAGCTCAATGAAATTTTAAAGTGCCAAAAATGTTGTTTTGTAGTTCACACCACGATAACTATACCTACAAATGCAAGCTGATCTCATGACAGAAACGTATCTGTTGGAACATTTTCGCAAGGTGCAGAATACGTAGCACCTTGACATATTCAATGTGAAATGTCCACTGAGTGGCGCTAAAAGAGTGTTATTTTTTCCCTGGAACAGATGAACGTATTTATGGTACTTTTTATGTGACGTTGGTTTGTACGTGTCACCGTGTAGTTCTGACTTTAAATGTCCAATGAGTGGTGCTATAAGTTTAATGCTCTGTGACATTTTAAAATAATGTATCATCTGCATTACACCTAAACCTATCCTTTACTATGAACAAAAGCGAATGTGACATAAAAATGCAATCGCAAGCAAGTTTTAGTTTGTTATTGATCTCTCACCTTTTAGCTCTTTCATTGTGAGTCATGTTTTTCACGGGATTCGTACTCAAGTATTTCACATCCTAGGTCCAATTCTGTGCAGACTGAGCTACCGAGCAAGCTTGTTACATCCAGAAAGCGAAACATATTGAGCTGTAATCATAACTGTGTACAAAAACGATTACAAGTTTGCGCTGTTTTAACACCTCTAGTGTTCATTTCTGTAGGAAACTAAACTGCAGTGATATATATTTATTGGTTTGTATTTTCACGTCTTGCAAAAAATTTTGTATTGGTATGTTTTTGTCATGAGACCAGGTACAACTAAAGATAACATTGTGTTTGTTATAAGCTCTAACTGTAGCTTTGTCGTCTGATGCTATAAATGCATAAACTCCTTAAAGGTGGATTCTGTTTGGCTATCAATATTTTTATCATTCATCAGCTGGGAAAAAAATGTTTCTAAAAGTGATTCTAACAAAATGTTTCCTCTGTGTTGTTATCATAATTTAAAGCCGAAATTTCTGGATGCACATGGATGGAAATTGAAAAAAATATATATATTTTTAATAATAATTTATAATTTTTTTAAATAATCTAAAATAATTTTGTGGGACTTTTTAATTTAACTCAGTAATTTTTAAAATACTGAATAAAAAATTTAAGCCAGTAAAATAGTCACACTTTCATTCGCATGGACCGTGAGCAACTAAACGAAGCACACGTTCATAGAGCGGAATATTGATTTTCGGCAAATAATTTTTGGTGGCCAAATTTTTGGTTCATCCCAACCAATAACTACATTAACGTCCATACTAATGGACAATAACACTTTGTTTATTATAAGCAAGCTGCAGTTTTGCCATATACCACGTTAAATCTTCAGGCTTGTTAAAGTCGGGTGGAATCTGATTGGCTGTGAGTGTTTTTATTGTTCTGAAAGTGAGTAAAATTGTTCTTCTCTGTTGTTATCCTTATAGTTGCGGTGTGGTTTTCCCTTTAAAGCCTATTCACATACAAAATTGTTGTGTATGCTGCTGTTGTGTCATCTGCCGGTTTAAATTTCAAGCGCTTTGTCGAATAGATTCTGATTGGCTGTCAATCATTCGTATCATTTATCAACTGCAACACATTACTCTGAAAGTGATATCATTACAGCTTTGCTGTGAACCTTTCTGTTGCAATAGAATTAGGGTATGCTTACATGTTTTCAGTTGTTTTTTATTGACAATGTTGTCCAATTGATTCCTCATTCACATGGATCCTTGAAAATGACTAAAAACACTGTATTACACATACCAGGCCGAAGCTGGCGATGTCACTTTGTAAATAAAACACTACATAATAAGGTTGTGCCGATAAATCGATGCATGATTCGCAATGCATTCGCAATGAACTTGATAATTTTCCAAACGCATTGCGATTCTCTCTCTAATCAATTTTGAGGTTAGCTCTTCTTTGTAAGCATTTCGGAAAATCTCCTTGAAGTGCGATGCATTATTGTCGCTACAACACAAACACGTTACATACATACTTCCAATGCAGGTGACTAAAAAGTAACACAAAAGTAACATAATGCGTTATTTTCCATGAAAAGTAACTAAGTAATGCAATTAGTTACTTTTATGTAATAACGCAATATTGTAATGCTTTCCTTTAAAAACAACTTTCCCCAACACGATTACACAAAAAATGTAACGAAATTACACGTAACTGGTGAATTTCAGTAGGTAACAAATCTAAAGTCAACCTCATGACCTCTAACCAAATTGGTGAAGGATGTTCCATGTTTTTAATCCCTCCTTCATTTTGCCTTTCGTTTTCAGAGGAAGATGAAGAGAAGCCCGAGAATGAGATGCACTCTAACGGAACACACAAGCGTCTTCCCAGAAGCCTTAGTAAGTCTGCTAGCATTCCCTCCCTTCCTCTCTTTGTCTCGCTGTCTCTTTTCTACACTCCCGTCTCTTCGTCTTTGTCCTTCAGCAGAATTTCAATGTATTTCCAGTCTGTGGCCATTATTTTGAGACACCGTGGCATCTCCATTCCACAATGGTGTTGTGGCTTTGTTGTGCGCTTGTGCGAGTGTGTGAGATGTGCGTATATGGGCCGGCAGTTTGCTGTTGCGTCTCTGTGATTGATTCTGTCTCGCCACATGTCCTTAGGTCACCCTCAAACACACACACGCAAGTTTCAAAGCTCAATTTTACCACCCACGCTTCTTTCGCACATGAACTCAAACCCTTATGTTTTTCTCTCTTTCTCAAAGTGCTCACTTTCAGTCAAAGTGCGCCTCAGATCTGTGACTTGTACAACAAACACACTCTGACAGCGCTGAGAGGGTGAATTATGGAGTGTGTCTGTAGTCTTGTTAGTCTGGTTTGTCTAACTTCCATCCAGTTGGGCTGCTGCTCTGTGGGAGTATGATAAATAAACGTTAAATAAACGTTAAAACAACCATTGTTATTTCGGTCTCTTTCACAGATGTTCAGGTGGCCCAGCAGGCCATGTGTAAGGTGAGAACAGAAGTTATGGAAGTGACCCGTTCGATGTTGGACAGACGGAACGCCAACTTCTTGTTATGGCCTCCGTGTGTGGAAGTGCAGCGCTGTTCGGGCTGCTGCAACACACACATTGTACAATGCGTGCCGGTCACCACAGAAACGCGACATTTACAGGTATTTATGCGCAAAATTGCAGTGACTTTGTAGCTGTTTTTAGACAACAAAACAACAAAAGCTAGGCAATATAATAATGCCTTAAAATATGAATTTTGGCCTGATTCTCAAGTGAATCATTTACTGAGTAAGTAATCCCAGAATGCATTGTGCAGACCTAAAAAGAGTCTTAGTCTAATATGGTGGAGTTGATATAAATGTTAAAACTAACATTCAATATCTTTAACATTAAAATAGCTAATCAAAATCAAATTACAAATGGATCATCTTAATATTTAATGTTAATTTCTGTATAGCGTTGTTAGCGTAGCAACATATGCGAACAGACCAATATTTAAAAATAAGCTATTTTACCCTTTTGTATTGTGTATTTGTATGCAAATTAGTATATCACATTGTTAACATTCTCACATAAAACTAGTTAAATCTAATAACAATTTGACTTTTTTACCCAATATTTACATGTACTTTGCAATTTATTGTTCATTTTGTGTATAATACCATTAGCTTAGCAACATATGCTAACATAAAAATATTTAATATTGTCAAAGTAGCAAGATTCTAACATAAACATATTAAATTAAATTAACACTAATTAAATCTAATTACAAATGGACTATTTTACCCAATATGTAGTTTATATATTTAAAAAAAAGTGCATAACATTGATATCGTAGCAACATGCTAACAAAATTTTCAATATCATATTTAATACACAAATTTACTCAGTATTTATATGTACTTTAATATTTTTCATTTGTGTATAATATTGTTAGCTTAGCAACATATGCTAACATGCTGTAAAAATATTTAATATTGTCAAAGTAGCAAGACTAACATAAAAAAAGTTCTATTTAACTACAAATTGACTATTTTACCCAATATTTATATGAAGTGTATATTTTTAAGCAAATTAGCATGTCACGTTGTTAGCATAGCAACATAAAATAAAAAGTTAAATCTAACTACAAATTGATTATTATACCCAGTATTTACATGTAGTTCGATGAAAATTAGTGTATAACATTGATATCGCAGCAACATGCTAACATAAAAATATTTTATATTGTTAAAGTAGCAACATTGTAACAGAAATAGTTCAATCTAATTACAAATGCACTATTTTATGCAATATTTACATGTAGTATTTATGTTTATGCAAATTAGCATATCACATTGTTAGCATAGCAACATGTTAAAATAGTTACATTTACTTACAAATTATTTTCCCCAATATTTAGATGTAGCGTGTTTT
Source organism: Cirrhinus molitorella (assembly GCA_033026305.1). Classification (NCBI taxonomy): domain Eukaryota; kingdom Metazoa; phylum Chordata; class Actinopteri; order Cypriniformes; family Cyprinidae; genus Cirrhinus; species Cirrhinus molitorella. The sequence continues at coordinate 27,716,585 of CM065121.1, read as the reverse complement.
TTTATTTCATAAAAAGTAGTGTATAACTTTGATATCGTAGCAACATGCTAATATAAAATAGTTCAATATAATTTTATGTACACAAATTCACTCAATATTTATATGCACTGTGCATTTTAATGATAATTTCTGTATAACATTGTTAGCTTAACAAAATATGCTAACATAAAAATATTAAATACTGTTAAAATGGCAAGATTCTAACCTAAAAATAGTTCAATCTAATTACCAAATGCAAACATTAAATAGTTATGTAATTTTAAGTACACTAATTTACCAAATATTTATACATACTGTGCATTTTAGTGTTAATTTGTGTATAACATTGTTAGCTTAGCAACATATGCTAACATAAAAATATTAAAGCTAAAATCTTATGACAAATAGCCAATTTACCCAACTGTACAGTGTAATTTTATGCAAATTATCTAACATAAAATAGTTCAATCTAATTTTATAAGTTTATATTTTGATGAAAATTAGCATATCACATTGTTAGCGTAGCAACAAGCTAACATGTTAACACTTGACTAATTTACCTAATAATTACATGTAGTTTATATTTTGATGAAACTTTGATGAAACATGATAAAATGTTAACACTTGACTAATTTACTCAGTATTTACATGCATTTATATTTTGATGAAAAATAACATCACATTGTTAACGTAGCAACAAGCTAACATGCTAACACTTGACTAATTTACTCAGTATTTACATGCATTTATATTTTGATGAAAAATAACATCACATTGTTAACGTAGCAACAAGCTAACATGCTAACACTTGACTAATTTACTCAGTATTTACATCCAGTTTATAATTTTATGAAAATTAGCATATCACTTTGTTAGCATAGCAACAAGCTAACATGCTAACACTTGACTAATTTACTCAGTATTTACATGCAGTTTATAATTTTATGAAAATTAGCATATCACTTTGTTAGCATAGCAACAAGCTAACATGCTAACACGACTAATTTAACCAATATTTACATGCAGTTTACATTTTGATGAAAATTAGCATATCACATTGTTAGCATAGCAACATGCTAACATGCTAACACTTGAATATTTTACCCAATATTTGTGTTCTGTGTATTTGTATGCTAATTAATGTCACATTTATACCGTAGTAAAATTATGGGATTTGTTCAGAAATTAAGATTTTTTACCATTGTTAATATCATCAATTTGATCTCTCTATCTCTTTTTTCATCTAGATGACGAAAATCCAGTTTATCAACCGACAACCAGTCTACGAGAAGGTTGTTATACCCGTGGAGGACCATGTGACTTGTAGCTGTCAACCACGTGTTTCTGCGCACTCCCCACGGCTCCAGACCACACCCCTTCCTCCGCCCAGACTCCACCCTAAAGTAACATTACCAAAGACACAATCGAAAGAGGAGCTACACCGCAATGATGAACTTAAACATAATCAAAGGCTCCATTTGGAGGACAGAGAGAGTCAAGAACTACATTCACAGCCTAAATACACAGTCTCACAAACACAAGGGTACCGACAAAGCCCGTTCCAACACACACTCACACACACGCCGGTTTATACAAGCAGAGGAGATGTTCCCACCAGACAAACTACAATAGGAAATCCACGCATGATGAGTGACACAACACAAACAGAGGAGGTCGAGCCCGTGAAACCCGAACACAGTGGAGACGGCATGGCGAAAAAGACACAACAGCAAGAGGATCAACAGACGAAACCATATCAAACGACACCACAGCAACCAAAAAACAATCCTTCACACACTTCCGTCCAATCAGAGCACAGCATGCCGCACAGCAGCCAATTAGACGGGCTTAGTCGCACTTACAGCCACGTTGAGGTCATTGGCCAATCCAGCGGCTTATCGGAAGTGATAAATCGTCACTCTGACCAATCAGAAGTTAGAAAACCTCACCACCACCACCACCACCAATCAGAAGCGAGTAACCAAAATAAGCAGGAAAAGGAACAGCAGCAAGAGGAAACACATCATCTCCGTCACCAGCATCACCGACACCATCAGCTTCACCAACATACAACGCAAGCACTTAGTCAACAACAGACTAGCACACAAAGAACAGGTCAGTGTCTAGAATGTCTATTGAGTCATTGTGTGTGTGTATGCATTGTATTGTAATTAGTAGCTTATGCTTCCTGTTATTCTTTCCATTTCTTTAACGTCAGAGGTAGCTTATAAAGTCAAAGGTCAACAAATCATGTAACACTAATATTACCTTGAGATTAATTATTTCAGCGTTCATCCAAATGGTCTTTCTAACCACATTCTTTATGTCTTCTGTTTTCTTCATTATCCCATAGTGATGAAATCCCCTCCCACCACGCCCTCAGCCCCACAGACTCCGCCCCCTCTTCAATCCCCACGGAAGCGCCGACGGAAACACCGGAGGAGGATGAGCAAGGCTTCCATGAGAGCGATGATAATGTAATTATGTCATTATAGTATGATAATCAGAAGTGTGCAGCTCAATGATGCATCAAAAAGAAACAATAGCCTTAATGAAAGAAACAAATTCTTAAAGGGATAGTTTGCCCAAAAATGAGTACAAAGGAAGATATTTTGAAGAATGTTGTTATCCAAACAGTTGATGGTACTGTCAACTGTTTGGTTAACAACATTCTTCAAAATATCAGCACCAAAACAGGAAATTACATCAGGTTGTAAAATGTCATGTGGTATGACTCCCCAAAAATGTAATGGGAAATTACCTTAAATCCTTGAAACCTTAAAATCTTGTAATAAAGATAATAAGGTAAGATTTGTATAATGTATGGGAAATATATACTTTTTACTTTACACCACATGACACTTTTAAAGGGATAGTTCAATAAAAAATGAAAATTCTGTCATTAATTACTCTCATGTCATTTCAAACCAGTTCATCTTCGGAACACAAATTGAGATATTTTTGATGAAATCTGGAAGCTTTCTGACTTTAAAGGCCCAGAAAGGTAGTAAAGTCATTGTTAAAATAGTCCATCTGTGGTTCAACCTTAATTTCATGTTCGTTAGTACTCTTTCAAATGTTTTTTGAAGATTGACACAGAAGAGAAGAAATTCTTGAATAAACTTATTTTAGTTTTCTTAGCACACTAAGTGTATTCTCATAGCTTCAGAAAATTACGGTTGGACCACTGATGTCAAATGGACTATTTTAATGATTCCTTACTACCTTTTTGGGCTTTGAACATGGCTGTTGTGCAGGGCCAGAAAGCTCGGATTTCATCAAAAATATCTTAATTTGTGTTCCTAAGATAAACTAAGGTCTTACGGGTTTGAATGACATGAGGTTAAGAAATTAATGACAGAATTGTAATTTTTGGGTGAACTATCCCTTTAAAGTCATTCAATCTTACACGTCATTGACCAGTACACTATTAAACAGAGAATACACCAAAACTGAGTCATTTCTGTGTAACTAGTGGCATTAAACATAACTGCAGAAAGGTTTTCCAACACCCCGTCCACCATTGTTGGTTTAACAATGCTAGCGCATACTAAGGTTAATGGCGTCCTCCATATATAGACATCGCTGGCTGAGCCCATTTAAACCGACTGCAGTTCAGTTTGATACCGTTAGTGGCACGGAAATGACGCACTGCGGCTTTGACAAAGCAATTGAATTTTCAAGTGAAATCTAATCAACGATCTAACCAGATTTGGACCTCCATCTTCTAACAGGGTAATGTCCTGAAGAAGACCAATACTCTGAACTGCTGCCAAAGTCCCAAGGAGCAACCACAAAGCTGGGAGTCAGGGTGGAGACACACGCACACACACACAGGATATAGCAGAGACACACTGGAAATCTTTTTTTAATAACTGGAAACGTCTTTGATCTTTGCCAAATAAGCTCCCATGAACTACATTTCCCATCAGCCATTGCAGTCGCCCGGAGGCCACCAGTTGTGCGGCCTCTGCACTACGGGAGCTGGTCGTACTCAGGATATCCTGTGAGAAGGGACTTAAAAGGGATTTTATACAGCCTGCCAAATAGTGAGACTGTATTTAAAACACAACACAATTGCGATCTGCCAAATACACTTCACACTTCGGTCAGCACAACAACTGCCAAATGCGGTGCAATATTGACTTGAACTACTGGTTGGCCAAGAATCTGGCTCGAACCAGTGATTAGCTACTTGGGGAAAGTCAAAGTAGCCTTTAAATGCCAATGAATGATGTAGACCTACTTGTGGGTCGGGTTGGAAAACAACTGTGGACTATTTATCCACTGGAGGAACTACTGGAATAGCAACTGGAAGAAGTTAAAACTGGAAAGTTGAATTCGGACTCTCAAAGAGCAAAACAACTGGACATATGGAGCTCAGGACTTCCAGAAAAGTATAAAATACAAGTAACTATTACAAATTCATCTCAAAAGGTATAATCTGTACATTTTCCAAGCTACTTAAACACTCCAAGTTTATTGAATAGTAAAATATCAGCTGGCTAGATATGAAATCGAGGAGTGAAAGCACTTACAAAACAGTCTTTTGGACATTTACCATGGTAATATGATGGTATTCGTTGAAGTACTTTGGAGTACCATGTATATACCATGGTATATGAATATGGTAATCCATCTGATACCATGGTACCGCCTCAAAACTTTTTTGTAAGGATCTCTCAGTATCATGCACATTATTTAATTGGTGCAAAAACACTGGAATGACGTACACTGGAGATTATCAACTATGAAGTGCTGAAAGCACTTAATGTTCGCATGTCGGTAGATGCACGATCAAATAGTACCTAATTCAATATTTAAATGAAAATAAAACGATTGTGTTTAGCCGTAAATGAGGTTACCGTGAAATACTCCCATCCTGTAGGGGGCGGTATGGAGTGCTCTGTCATTTTATGCCTGCTGTTCCCAAACGTCCGTCTGTGCATTCAGCTGCTTCTGGAATCTTGTAAAGCTATAAGATAACTGTTTGTAAATGATGCATTTCTTTTCTGGCTTTTTACGTAACTTATTTATAAAAGGTAGATGCACTACCCATCTGCTTCCAAGAGTAATTAATTGTTATTTGTTTTGATGGAAATTATTGTTAATGTAATAATGCTATTTTAATATAAATATAAAAAGTGTTAAATTTATCATTGGTTTGATGTTTTTTCTTTCCCAATCAAACTTTGCAAACATGTTTTAGAGTTTACTAATATGATCATTTTACTCATTCTCCCAACTGGACGCGTATTCATTCACCACAACCATAGCTATTGTTTCTAAAGTGTTTACAATAAGTGAAAATAGCATATTTTCTTAGCGATGGATGCTATTTACACTAAGTGCAAATAGCTATAGATTCTATTTACACTGTTAAAATACCAGGACTTTCTGCTATTTATACTACTTATTGCAAATAGTGGCAGTTATCTGCACCTCATTATATATCTGTACCCTACCCAATACTTTATTTCAACTTTTCGATTATTTCCTTCATTTTACTGAAAAAAAAGGGAGGGGAAAAAAGTTTGTCAAAAGGTGGATTCGAACTCGGGTCAATTACGTCAAAAAGACTACAACACACACTTTTGTTTAATGGTCATCTTTTTTTAAGTGTTGATAATCACACATTGGTGGGCAGAGTTTGTGTAAATATCATTATGGTCTGGATTGTGATACAGTAATTTTTAGAAAAGTAATGAAACAAAAACATTTCGATATAATAAAAGCCCCTTGAAACCAATCCACTTTTGGCAGCCATCTTGGAAACACCCAACATTTTCTATGTAGCTTTAGCTATATCATACAAATAATGTCAAACAAATACCGTATCCAACAAATATAGCCACGATTGTGCTTATCTGCCAATTAGCAATACAATTTGAGAAAAACAGTATCATAACTTCTACTACTTTATCTCGAATCAGGATAAACACTATTTTTCAGACTGTTCCTCGTAATACGTATGCTAATGTTTCCTCAAAAAACAAGTTTCGCAATGACTTCAAAATGTTATGTTTGTGTCTGTAAATATGGAATATTCTTTTTAGGAAACTCATCAACTAAATCAAGATGTAATCAAAATCTCTTCAAGCCAAGCCAGATTTGATGGCCATCTTGGAAACACCCAAAATGTTCTATGTAGCATTAACTGTATCATACTAAAAGATCTCATACAAATACAGAGTTCTGGCATGAAACTCTAGAATGCAGTCTGATGGGTCTAACTCAATCTGGCAACATGATGACATAATCACATGACACAGCTGATTGGTTCTCCCAATAGCCAATGAGCTCACTGCTCAACATTCAAATACATGAATAGTGCTCAATGTAGCAGTTTGCAGCATGCTTCCGAAACCCTCCATCTTCCCCAGCTCCACCTGTATAGATCTGCTGTGAGGTGATTTATGTATGCTGTGGGGGTTATTCATACATGTTATATGTGCAGCAGCAGTATTTCTTACATGCTACAGGATGTTGTGGATGTATTGGCAGTAGCAAGTCTTGGTACTTGCTTTGCCGCAGCAACAGCAACGTAGCAGATCTATTCCGCCAAGACCAAATACATAAACGTTGTCATGTACATTACCTCATGTACATCATTAATTCTACTACTTTATATCAAATCAGGATAAATACTGTTTTTCAGACTGATGTTTTTACGCATGCTAATGCGTTCTCAAAAATCAAACTTCACAATGTCTTCAAAATGTTGTATTTTTCTTTTGATTCATTTTTAGGAAAATCAAAAAGCAAATCAAGACAGGATATAATCAAAATCTCTTGAAGCAAAACCACATTTGTCAGCTATCTTGGGAATGTGCCACATTTCTCTGCTGAAAAACGGCATATGCATGTCAACCAGCATATGCTTTTTTTTTTCAACAGGGTTTCTATGTAGCTTTAGCTCTGTCATACAAAAACATCTCATACAAATGCAGTATCAAACAAATACAGACAAGATCATGCTTATCTGCCAATCTGAGAAAAAAAAAGTATCACAAAATTGAATTATCCCAAATCATGATAAACACTATTGACTGTTTCTGCTGAAACACATGCTAACACTTGCTCAAAAATCTAGCTTCGCAATGACCTAAAAATGTTATGTTTGTGTTTGTAAATATAGATTATTTTTTTCAGGAAAGTCATAAACTAAACAAGGATATAATCACAATCTCTTGAAGCCAAGTCACATTCGGCGACCATCTTGGAAACGCCTCAGATGTTCTGTGTAGCATTAGCTGAGTCAAACAAAAACATATATAAATGCAGTATCAAACAAATACAGCAAAGATCTGCTAATCATCAACACAATCTGAGAACAAAAAGTGTCACAACATTGAACTTATTTTATCTCAGATAAGGATAAACACTATTTTTTTAGACTGTTCCTGCTAATACACACGCTAACGCTTCCTCAAAAATCAAGCTTCACAACATCTTCAAAATGTTGTGTTTGTAAATATAGATGATGCTTTTAAGGAAAGTCATAAACCAAATCAGGATATAATCAAAATCTCAAGCAAGCCACATTTGGCAGCCATCTTGGAAATTCCTCACGTTTTCTGCGTAGCATTAGCTGTACCATACAAAACATGTCATACAAATGCAGTATCAAACAAATACAGCCAAGATTATGCTTATCTGCCAACCACCAATACAGTCTGAGAACAAAAAGTGCCACAACATTAAACGTATTTATCTAAAATCAGGATAAACACTATTTTTCAGACTGTTCTTGCTAATACACATGCTAATACATCCTCAAATATCAAGCTTCACAATGACTTCAAAATATCATGTTTGTGTATTTTTAATCAACATGGATGATTCGGTTTCGGAAAGTTATAAGCTAAATCAGGATATAATCAAAATCTCTTGAAGCCAAGCCACATTTGGCGTCCATCCTGGAAACGTCTCACATTTTCTGTGTAGCATTAGCTGCATTATACAAAAAACATCTCATACAAATTCAGTATCAAACAAAATACGACCAACCAAGATTATGCGTATCTGCCAAACGTCAATACAATCAGAGACAATAAATGTCACAAAATTAAACTTATTTACCTCAAATCATGATAAACAAAATAAATGCTAATAAGCATTGCTAACGCTTCCTCGGAAATCAAGCTTCACAGTGTCTTCAAAATGTTGTTTGTAACTCTACATATGGATGATTCTGCACAGCATGAGTCTTTCTAAGCATGTAGCGTATGGTGGTCACATTACAGTTGTGATTTGTGTGTGTGAGGGTGACAGGTCGCAGTGGTTACCGACAGTCGTCATAGCAGCACAGATGGACGTGTACGCAGAGGGAGATCAGGTGGTGTAACAGATACGAGAGGGCTGGCCGGGAGGAGATGAACTGATAAATGCTACGCAGACAAAGCAAAATAGACGTGGACAGGCTATGGGTCTAACGGCAAAGTGAGAGGAGAGGTACAGGAAGAGAGGAGAGTCTGCGAGAGGGCAGACAGGGAGAAAAGGGAGTTTGAGAGAAACAGAAAACGGATGACATGTAGGGAGTGACGCTGTGTAAGTGTTAAATCTTTGTGAACACAGACAGCCTAGTCTTCACAAGTGCTCAGTAACCTCAAAGTGGGAGGTATGTGTGTCTCTGGGGGCCCTGACATAGGGGCTGCCTTGTCAAGCGAGGGTCTAAGATGAGTTTCAAGTTTAAAACATAGACACAGCAATAATTTATAGACACCGCCAGACCCCCAAAGTTATGACCAAGATGTTAAAAATGCACAATGACACAAAATGTTAAATATTCTCTAGACGAAACTAGCGAGTTGCCTTCTAAGAAAGCATACTAAGTGTAGATGGAGTGCTCTACAAATGCCCCAACTCCATGTGTCACACAAATAGTGCTCTTGTTGGAAATAAGAAACTCTACTCACATTCCAACACGAGCTCAACTTTGGCATATCTAAGCTAATGGTGCAAAACTCTAATTAGCATGAAATTACATCGTATTTTGAACCATGAATGTCCGCAGCTTCCGGTGTCAGTCACCTCGAGTTTTTAGTTCTGTCATGCTGCCTGATATTGCATTTTGCTATTTGTTATTATTAGGGGATCAAGCACGTAGCACTGAAACCCTATTGTAATTGTTAAAAAATGATCAAGGATCAGTGATCTCCATGTAAAACTAATTAGGCAGACCAAACTGTAAGCAGTGTTGGGAAAAGTTACTTTTAAAAGTAATGCGTTACAATATTGCGTTACTCCCAAAAAAAGTAACTAATTACGTTACTTAGTTACTTTTTATGGAAAGTTGTGCGTTACATTACTTTTGCGTTACTTTTTAAAACTGGGCAGGGCTTGCTTGTTTGTTTTTAATATTAAAATGTTTGATTCTTAGCAAATGTAAAAGCTCTTTCACACCAAAATGAAATTAAGTGAATAAGGCTAAGGCTAAAGGAAAATTAAATTCATGCCTGTACAGTAGAACTCTAGGAGAAAAAAGTTCAACAGTTTCTCTTCAGCAATGAGAATAAAAAGTATAAATGTTAGGTAATCTAAAGTAAGTTTTGCTTATTAGTACACTGCAAAAAAATGCTTTTCTTACTTAGATTTTTTGTCTTGTTTTCACCCAAAATATCTAAAAATTCTTAAATCAAGAAGGATTTTCTAGAGAAGTAAAAATTAGTCTTGTTTTTTTTCTGAAAACAAGTCAAAATTAAGTGTGTTTTTGCTTGAAACAAGCAAAATAATCTTGTTTTCTGTTTGAAATAAGATTTTTTTGCTTACCCCATTGGCAGATTATTTTGCTTGTTCTAAGCAAAAACTCACTTAATTTTGACTAGTTTTTTTCTGAAAACAAGAAAATGATTCTTTACTTGTCTAGAAAATCCTTCTTGATTTAAGATTTTTAAAATATATTTTGGCTGGAAACAAGACTAAAAAATCTAAGTAAGAAAAGTATAAGCGATAGCCTTGCGGGCAGTGCGCCGACATATAGTGCTGTTGCGCTACAGGCGTCCTGAGTTCGAATCCCGGCTCGAGGACCTTTCCCGACCCTTCCCCCTTCTCTCTCTCTCCCACTTCACTTCCTGTCAGTATTGATCTGTCCTGTCGTAAAAAGGCCAAAAATAAATCTTTAAAAAAAAAAAAGTATAAGCAATTAGATCAACAAAGTCATTGGTTAACAAAATGGGATTAAATACAAAAAGTAACTGGTGTTACTTTTTTGAAAAAGTAACAGAGATATTTTATTGGAAATTAAAAAGTAATGCGTTACTTTACTAGTTACTTGAAAAAAGTAATATAATTACGTAACATGCGTTCCTTGTAATGCATTACCCCCAACACTAACCATAAGTCATAGAGACTTGAAACTTGGAACTTGAAACTTGGTAGTACTCCACTGACAATGTGACCAAGGCTCACCCCAATTGGCCTGACGGGGACGTTACAGCGCACAAAAGTAATAAAATATGTATACTCGGTATGATCAGATTCAATGGTGAGCTACATATTCGTGTATTTCTGATTTTTTGTAAAACCTACTTTTGCGAACTAGTCCTAGGTTTTTCGACCGATCAGAACCAAACCAGTGCAGAAAGATTCTCTAAATAATTAAACATATACATATAAACATATAAATAATTATCAAAAATGTTGAACTTTTAACTCACTATCACAAAGGGACACCAAAATGTTTGAAAGAGGTGGGCCCACTTTTAGTAAAATGCCTATGTTCCAAAATTCCACAAGCGTCTACAAGAACATTTGTGTACCCCAAAAAACATGGCTGCCACTGGCAGACGAAGTTTGAGCACCTGTTAGACAAGGTTAACGGAGGCTGATTAGAATGAAACTCTGTGGGCCTGTCCAACTCATGACCCCAAAGGTCTGAGAGAAATTTGATTTGAAATTTGTGATTTTTCAAATCCGTAAATGTTTGTACGTCGCATGTTTTTCGCACATATGCATGATATTCGTATTGTATGATAGAACTCCTCATTCCGGACAACTTTGCCTTCAGAACCGCTGTTATGCAAAAAGCCTACTTTTGCAAACTAGTCCTAGGATTTTCGCTTAATCTGAAAAAAAAAATAAATAAAAAAAACTGTAGTACAATTCTCTGAAGATTTAACATTTGGGAAGCTATAACAGGGTAATTTAGAAAAGGGGCCTGTCCCAATTTATTGTCCATATTGTGCACATCTGTGTCTGCATAACAAAAAAAACATGAAATGATGAGACACTAAATCATAATTCTAAGATAAAAAAGATTATGGCAGTAATTATGAAATATAAAGTTTAAATTATAATTATAAACAGTGTTGGAGAAAAGGTACTTTTAAAAGTAATGCATTACAAAATTGTGTCACTCCATAAAAAAGTATCTAATTACATCACTTTAAATGGAAAGCAATGCTTGGCAGGGCTTACTTGTTTGTTTTTAAAAATTAAAAGTTATATTTTTGGCATAATGAGCACACTAAAAGCCTCAAGGAAAGTAAATTCACATCTATACAGAGGAACAAATGAGAAGAAAGTTCAACACTCAAAAACAAAAAAAAACAACAAATGTTATTTCATCTTGAGTAATTTTTGCTTATTAGTGTGGTTGAACTGAATCATCGAAGGTCAGCAGCAAAAACAAAATGTGATTAAATACATAAAGGATAACTGTATTTGAAAAGGAAATGATACTATTTAATTATTTTAAATAACAATTTACTATTTGATAACAATTTTTATTCATTTTAAAGAATACTGAATCAGTTTTTTTGTGACTGAGATGAATTAATGAATGGTTACATCTTACTCCCAATTTCTCTCAACATGGGGACAGGTGAGGTTTCAATCAAAAAGTAGCAAAAGAAAAAAAAGTTGAGCAAAATTGTCAAACATGACACAAAAAGTCATAGTTATGACATTAAAAGTTTAAATGATGATAAAAGGCGATAAAAAGCAACTATTACGTAAACATCAGAATTATTACAGAAAATGTTGAAATTATGATGAAATACTAAATCATAATTATGACATCAAGAACATAAACAGTTTAAATAATGAGATTTCTAATTATGACAAAAAATTTCTAATTATGGCATAATACAGTTTGACTTTAATTTATCTCATAATTTTTGAGTATATCTCATAATTTTTATCTCATATTTATGACGCCATAAAATGCTGTCTAGGAAGGAAACAGTTTTGGAAAGTTTTGGAGCTTCTGTATCTTTAAAAGCCCAGCCAAGAATTTTTCCTGAAATCATCTTTCATTCAGAAAAGCACTTTGATATTGATTGGAACGTTAGTAATTCCAAATTGAAAAATAGAATAGACATGAAGTCTAGAAAGGAACTTTTCATCATTTTACTGTGTGAACTTCATTCAACCCAGAGTCAAGCAGTTCAGACTCGGGGGAGGATGACATAAAACAGTATTTGAGAATTAATGCATCTCCGCCTGTGTGTGTGTGTGTGTGTGTGTGTAGATGTGTTGTGATGCATGCTGTGGTTTTGGTGCGTTAGCGTGATGTGAGAGCTCCAGCTGACCCCTGGCATACCCTGCAGTTTACCCTTACTGAACTCACTCACACCTGGGCTCCACCTGGCCTGATCTCCCCTGCCCTGGTCAAACCTCCATCCATCTACACTGCTCAAACAACCACAGTACACCTCTGTGAATTAACAAGTGTGTGTGCATCTAATATAAAGTGCAGATTTAACCACAAACGCATCGTTGTGTAGTGCTTGCACAACAGAAAGGTAAAGCGGGGGTCAAATTTGCTCTCGAATCACCTGGCTAGGGGTCGTTCTACGGTAAGTGTTAAGAACTAAGAGACTACGAACTACAACTCCTTTTTATTAAACAAATACATAAAAAAAAATGTCTTCAACGTGTGAAGTGTGAAACTACTTTATTGAAATCATGTGGCTTAAATGAAGTTTCAAAGCTTCACAAAGCTTGTTTTACATCTGAAACATTTTTTTTTCCAGTTATGTCATCTAGGCTTATTGGTTAATGCTAACCGAATAACCAAAAAGCTTGTTTTGGCAAAACAGCATTCATATGTAAAACTTTCAAAATTCCTGATGGATAAAGTCAAGTTCTGGACCATTTTTTTCCTGAAAAATATAGCTCTGATTTTTATGGAGAAGTCACCGTAAAATATTGCCAAATGTAGCACCATTAAATCTAACTCAAATGTCAAAAGGTTTTGTAAGCATTTTCTCAGCTGGTCTCTAACAGTTAGTGTTGAATCAACTTTTTATGAGTTCCTGGACCATTTGAGGTATGTTTTGGCTATGATATTTCTGTGTGCATTATTTATACATTTGTGTGCTCTGTGTTTTGGCTGGCACAGATAGAGCTGATAACGCATGGGTGGAATAAGGCCTAATGTCTGAGTGTCATAATCACCATCAGATCGCGCAGGGCTGGTAACGCTACACACGGACCTGTGCCAGATTTAGCAGCCGTGTGTAAGGACACACTCTTAAAGGGACAGATACAGCACACAGCATACACATGGGACACAGATGAAAAAAAAACTGTAATACTGTAAAAGGCTATACTAATTTCCAAATTGCTGGAGAATTGGAAAAACATTACAGCCATAAATATTTCTTACTAGCTAATTTTAACATTAAAATGTTTTATTCTTAAACACAATGCTAATCTGGTGGCTAAAGATAATGCTAATCATATATTTGTTTGAATTTTGGGATATCTTAAGAAGAACTATTTTACGAGGTGGCGATTTTGTACAAGTTGACGTAACAGCATGGGCATATTTACATTTAGACATTTAGCAGACACTTTTATCCAAAGCAACTTACAAAAGAGGACAATGAAAGCAATCAGAATCAACAAAAGAGCAATAACATGCAAGTGCTATGACAAGTGATCTTTATAGCAAGGGATTTTTTTACATTTTGAATAAATAAAAAGAAAATAGATTAAAAGACAACTTAAAAAAGTGTTTGTGCTGTCTTAAAATTTTAAGTTTACTCAACTCAAATATCTACGTTTTCATGTAGTACAACTTAACATTTCATGTTGACTAATCTTAAAATTTTAAGGCAGCACAAAATATGTTATTTTAGACGATTCTTGAAGGTAGCTAAGGCTGTTCGGAGTGAGTTGGGCAGGTCATTCCACCAGGAGGGTACATTTAATGTGAAAGTCCGTGAAAGTGACTTTGTGCCTCTTTGGGATGGCACAATAATGTGCCGTTCACTTGCAGAATTGCAGAATGCAAGCTTCTAGAGGGCACATATGTCTGAAGTAAGGAATTTAGGTAAAGGGGTGCAGAGCCAGTGGTGGTTTTGTAGGCAAACATTAATGCCTTGATTTTTTTTTTTTTTTTTGTTGTTGTTGTTAATAACTTTCGAATCTTAAGGTCAAATAGAAAATATTTTCCCTCTAATTCTTTGACTCATTCAAATAGACACCAAATTCTAAAATTCTACTGGTCAAGATTTTTTGCCATTTTTAATAGTTTGAAAAACCTACGTTTTCAAACTCGTCCTAGAAAATTCACTCAATTTTCACTAAAATTGTCTCAGATCATCTTCAGAGTATCCTGGCAAAAAGTTATCAAAATCTTTTAGATAGAACCATTGCACACATATCAGAGGCTATATCTCTCCCACGATTTGTTGTAATCAAACCAAACTTGTGCTGCGTCCCAATTCGCATACTATCCATCCTAAATAGTATTCGAAAATAGAATTAGTATGTCCCAAATCATAGTATGTTTAAAAAGTATTCCAAAGATTCCCAGATGGTCTACTTCTTCCGGTTGGAATTCGAAGTGCAGATCGATCCACACTCTAACGGCTAATATTGCCCACAACACATTGCGTGGTGGACGAGGATTGGCCTTTTTCACAAGAATCGGAAATCACGTGACGCAGGGTAAATATAGTTCCGCTAGCGGTCTGCGGACATTATGTTGTATGCTCTTGTCTCAAATTTCGTCTCTTACCCTTTCTATTTTGTCTGTTTTCCAAGTTGTTGTTATATAATCTACAAAGAAATTTATTTGTAGCTTATATGGGCGCTCAGATCGTTCTAGAATTTACCGGCGGGTAGTTTTATTTCACCAGCTGTCCTATATATAGGCTCATTCAACAATTCCCTTGCTCGTTTTAATATATGACAAGCATTTATTTATATGCCTAATTTATGTAAAAACGAAATTCTAAGTACGTATGCACCGTTACACATAGGAACAAATATATAAATTCAGTGTCAGAATGAGTTATAATATGCTTTAATGTGGGCTATAATGTTGTGTGAATACATGCTATTGCCTGTATTTTAAAAACGCATGAGTAACTTTAAAAAAGTCACAACAATATGTAGATTATCTCAACCTAATGAAACGCTGAAACTGTTGACCATGTATTAATCGCACATTATAACTATATCTGACAGACTAAAATAAATAAGACATTTATTTCCAAGACCTCATTGTATAGCTACATCAGTTGAATTAGAGTTAATATATTTATTAACTAAATATACAACAAAGTACTAATAGGTTTGTTAATGCTGTGCATATTACAGACTTTAGCCCTTACTAAAATTAACTACGAATCAAACCAAAACGGCAGTTATTGCAGTTATTCCATGGTTTTGTTACAAAATCTGATTTGTGTGGTTATGCAAATAGTAATAAAACAAACCTGCTTTTACAATAATAAAACCATTGTTAATTTTCGTAAGGGAAGATGATAACGAGCGGAGAAAATGTGAGTGAACCATCATTGCGAGATGACAGAAGTGCTGTTTATGATCCATATATCCAGAAAGAAATGCAAAAACGCATCCAGGGATCGAGTGGTCCTCTTTCGCAAATCGGAGGATCAGAGCTGTCGGTCGATTTCTCCAGCACATCGCCAAAAACAGTTTTTTACATGGAGTGCGACAATGCACGGCTGCACCAAATAGACACGGACAATGATATAACCGAATATACGCGTCGTCACTTCTAATTAGTGCTGAAATTTAGTTCTGAAATCAAACTTTGTAGTCTCACCAATAAATGACCAAGACAGTTTAAACATTTACATGAGATTTAATTCTTGCAAAGACATTGATGCCCGAGCGGGTGCTCCTTAGACTCGGCAATCATTGTTACCGGAAATACTTTTACCCTGCATGCAGCCACGCCAGAAGCCAAAAACCCGGAAGTGTGAAATTGGTCAATTCTATTAGAACTACGAACACGCATAAAATGTGTTTAAAAACTACAAACATGGCGGATATGCCCGACCGAAAGTCAGGTTCAGAAAGGGGTTTGAGTGATAAATAATCAGTCTAACATAATGAAAACATATTTATTTAATGTTATCCGCATCATATGTCATCTACAGCAACATTATGAACTTTTATAATGATACGTTTGGTCATTATTTTAAATGCGTCATTATGCAAACACATGAGTGGAGTTCTCCCCATGAAAGACCCGCATGAAAGATCAACGTGCATCTTAATTTCTCTCCAATACGGTAGGAAATCAAATTAAATGAAATTTGGATGACGTTAATGGTTTGACAAGCTGATTGACAGGGCAGTTTAAACAGTGACAAGATATACATAACTAAGCAACAGAGCGTCCATTAAAGACGCAGCTATGACGAAGTAGTATGTCCCGAAGCTTGCCTACTATTTTGCTACATACTCAAAAGTATGTACTTTTTCTTCACAAAAAGAGTACATACTTTTAGGGCATAGTATAAGTAGGCGAATTGGGATGCAGCATTGGTGTGTGTTATGATCACCATGACCTAAGGTTACCTGTACAGTTTTGCCACAGCGCCACCTAGTGGTCAGAAGAAATTAAAAATGGCTATTTTTACTTATAGCTTCTGAACTTTTTTGGACAAAAAATCACAAGATTAATCTATTTGATTTGGAGCAACATATCAAGTCAAACGATACCCAATTTTTCCATGTCGGACATTTTGGACATTGGCCATTTTGAATTTTGATAAAAAATGTAATATTTTACAAATGTATTAACATTTTGCTGTAGAACTTGATATGTATCTTCAGAACCATATCAACCAAATTTTTATTAGTCACTTAGTCGCAGAAAAAAATAAATAACCTACAGGCGAAGTCACGCAGTTTGTGATGAAGAGATCGTTAACGGCTAGTCTGTGTGGTAATAGTACTTCGGGCAGGACATCCACCACTCGTCTATAATTCATCAACCTCACATATGGCTTATTATCTGAAATAGCCCTATATAAGTAGTAGTGAAATGTCTACTTTTTCCGATTATATAATCTGTATGAAACACACATTCAGGCACATCACAACTGCGGAGATGATGAGTCATTGTTGCCGAATTCACCTCTTAAGCCAAAAACAAAGAAAGTTTATCACTAGTTTATCAGTGAATTATTGAAATGTTAATGCAGTCTCCTTACTGTTTTTTCCTGGCACATTTATAATCATTACTTTTGCAGTGCACTGTGGAAAGCTTTATTCATGTGCTTGAGCGCTTATTAGGCTATGTAGGCAATGAAAGACTCACTATAATGATTTAAATGGTTAATTAATAAACATATGCTTAAAATGAACAACCACTAGTCAACCAGAAAAATCCGCCATATTAAGACCATGCCGACAAAATGTTATCAAAAGCTTTTTGATAGACCAAACTGATTTTGAATAAAGCATCAATGAAATTGTTGGTATGATGCCAAGCACTGAGGCTGCAACTCTAAAGTACTTTGATATATTTACACTAAATTACACCATGACAATTTGATAACGGTGCCACCTATTGGTCAAAAGTGATAAACCAGTAAATCGTATAACTAAAATCATTCTAAAATGGCGTTATACTAACGTTGCAACTGGTCTGATGCATGCTCCATGCCATGCTTAGTTCCTCATTTGCCTCTGTTGTGCTTAGCCCCTTAATTGCTTAGTAATTAATTGCCAAGTAATTAATTATTACTATTATAGTTAGATTTTATTTATTCATTTTGCATCTCGGATGGAAAGTTGTTGCTAGTGTAAATTTAAGCTTTGCGATTCCTAAAATGTACATATTTTTGGAGCTTGGCTTGTATCATTGTGGACTACAGTAGTCAACATTTGAAGTGGATCAAAACCCTTCATCAAAGTTGTCCTAAAACCAAAATAATAACCGTTCTTGTCTTAGGACAACTTTGATGAACTTTTTTGATCCACTTCAAATGCTGACTACTGTATATTGGTGGCAGAATGTGTATGCATGTTTATTACTATTGAAAAAGTCTGGAATTAACACAAACGCATACTATTACGCATATCATCACAGTGCATATTATTCAGAAATCTCTGTATTTCCAAGATGCATGAGTCACAAACACACATAAGAAAACACAACATAATAAAAACAACCACTTTTTCCACAAATAAAATTGGTAACACTCTTAAGATCCTACAGTTTCCATCGCAGTTTGTAATCACCGCATCCATCCCAGAATTCAATCTGACAGTTAATCTGAACAGTATCTTAACTCTTTAATCGGTTTTGTGTCATGACCTAATCTCGCTGTGTGACTAATGTCTTCCCTTCAGACAACATATCTGACACATATTGCATGACTCAATGCCTGCGGGCTTCACAAACATGGACAAGCATGATGGACAATTCAGACGTTCTACTTTCACAATTATTTTTAGGTTAGACATCCATGACGTATAGCTGATCTTGGGAATGTACTGTAGATGTAATGATTTCTCCTTCAGTGTGCAGTACTGTGTCAATATTGTCTGTCTGTCTCAGCTGGTTTGTGAATTCCTCCCCTCAGACGGTATTCGGTAGAGGGAAGCCCACCCAGCTAGAGTTAGAGACCTCTCAACTGCACCATGCCTGTTAATTTGTGTGTGCAAGAGAGATCACGGCCCACTCAAGCATCCGCTGTGAGGTATGAGTTGTTTCACTAGGACTGACAGCACTGAAAATACAAACACATACAGACATTCAAAGCTAAATTAGCAAGAACCTCTCATAGACGTTTTCAGATCCTCTCATAGTTTTGAAACTGAGATAATGATCCACATATTTATAACTTTATAAACCATAATCCCTAGCTTCCAGTCTCAACACCTATTCACTTCCATTTATTACGCTTGAAAGAGCCTAGACATTTTTAAATATAAATCTGATTGTATTTGTCTGAAAGAAGAAAGTTATATACACCTAGGTATTAACTATGGTATTTGTACTAAAACTGTGGTTATACAAATGTTAATTAATGTGACAAAAACCATGGTTACTATACTTTTGCTATAATAAAACCATGGTTAATTTTCATAAGGGTATGATGAACAGGTAAACTCCTCCTATTGTTGGTTTGTTGAAATCACTAAATATTAACAGAATATGTCCCAAAAATAATTTGAATTTCTGTGATGGTTTTTATTGTTTGTTTGTTTTGTTGTTGTTTTCTATTTTAGCTTTTTTACTTCTGGCGACAGTATTTAGGCTTTAAAATTCATAAAATCCATGTTTATTTGATTATCTTGACCACAAAAATGTGTATGACTCATGAACTTTTGTTGGTCACGGCCTATTTTCCAAATTTTCTGTCTGCCATTTTGATTTTCTTTGAAATCATTTCTTTTTTTTTCAAACTCCTCCTAGACATTTGGTCCAATTTTCGGACCATATTCAGATCATGCTGACAAAATGTTATCAAAAGCTTCTTGACAAAAAGATCCAGTTTGGCATGTAAAAATATGTTGCCAATGCAGTGCTCTGTTAGTTCTACAGCTAAATATGATTTGGCTAATTTATGAATCTTTGTAATGGTTAGAAATGGTCAGGAAACATGAAAAATAGCAATTTTTAATTATAGCTTCTGAACACTTTGGACAAAAATTAAAAGACAAGTCTATTTGATTCGGAGCAACATACCAAGTCAAATGATACCCAATTTTTCCATGTCGGCCATTTTGGGGGTTGGCCACTTTGAATTTTGTCAAAAAATTGCATATTTTACGAATGTATTGACATTGCAATGAAACCCTATATTTATCTTTAGAACCATGCCCTGAAGGTACTCAGTGCCACCTTTTGGTCAAAAATTATAATGAAATTTCAAAAAATGCTCATTTGTCTCACAAAACTGGTCTTGATGGATTCCTTGGATCATGCCAAGAACACCGATACCAATTATGCCATAATTGGCCGAATTTTCTGTTCGCCATTTTGATATTCTTTTAAATTTTTTTCGAACTCCTCCTAGAACTTTGGTCCGATTTTCACCAAATTTGACTCGGACGATATTCAGACCATGCCGAAAAAATGTTATCAAAAACTTCAAAAGCGAACCAGGGTAATGCTAACTTCCAGTTTGGCATACAAAAATATGTCACAACTGCAGTGCTCTATTAGTTCTAAAGCTAAATGTGATTTGGCTCATTTATGAGTCTTTATAGAATAGGTTAGAACTATTTCACATGTCCTCGCGAGTCAGTTTACCACGTTTCAGGAGATTTTTGACCATTTGTCTCGTTGTCGCTAGTAGAGATAAGACCAAATACATGCTTAGCAATTCGCTAAAGCTAGCTTATGTGATTGCACACACACGCTGCTGTCTTCACACCTGCTAACTAGTGCGTATCTCACTCTTCCATCTCTAACACTCGCTGACATTTCTTCACACGTTGTGTATGCCTTCAAAGAAATCTTGAACACTGTGTGTGTGTGTTTGTATGTATTTGGGTGGGGATGGTATTTTCCACTTTCGCACATGTAGTTTTACTGGATGTCACAATCATTCACACCCTCCATGAAGAAAAACGCTGAATGAAATTTTTTACACTCAGCATTTTCCTTTTTCGTCCACTCTTTAAAACACAAACCCAATCACGCAATACCACATAGTCAGTCAGAAGTAGTGATCAAAGCTAATGATTTTGCACCACACTATGAAAACATCAACATAGTTGAAAATAACTTACTAATAATTAAATATGTATTTATATGTATAAAGCTTCAGACTGTACATTTCTACTCATATTTCTAGTCATAAGTCAAGTATCTGTTGAGTAAACACAAGGCTGTGAAGAATCTAAGTACTTGTCGTACTGTTGTGAAGTTGTTGTTCTGGCAAATGAAGCATTAAAATGGATTTCAGTGTATTGGTAAGAATTATTTACAATGTGCTAAGGTGTGATTTAAAAATGCTTTCATTACATTCTTTTTTGTTTTTGCATGTTTCATAGCTGCATAGAAATGATCTGGCAACCGCTTTTGTGGGGTTCTTGAGATAAAATAAAATGTGCTTGTTTAATCGAAAGTAAGAAGGCCACCTATTTCCTTCTCGTTTTTGGCGTTTGGAGAAGTTAAAAGACATCAGCTGCTTCCACTCCTCCTTTCATCCTGCCATTAAGACTTAATCTAAAAACGAAGGAGAAGCCCCACCATGCAGTAAACAAATGTTCTGTGTGCCCAAAAAGCGGAACGTCTCCAAATAAAAGCCATGGGTCTCTGTCTTTCGAAATGAGAATTGTGAAACGCGGTGTTGTCCCTCCGGTCCTCGGCTGTTGTTTTATTTAGATTGCGGTTGCCATAGAGGTGTCTGGTGTTAAAATGCGCTGATGGTTTGAGATATTTTAACCCGTCTCAGCGCGGAGAGCTCTGGTGTTAATTGGATCCTTGACCTCTGACCTTCTCTCGCACTCCCTGTCTCACGGTGTTCGTTTTGTCTCCCAGAACCCCTTAGCACAACTCTGTTTAATCCTGAGCTGTCAGCGCTACTTCCTGTTAGGCTTTAATTTACTCTCCTGTTGTGTCTTTTAGTTACTAGGCCCTTTCTCGCCATTTCCCTTGTTCCCATTTGTTCACGTGGGGATATTTCTAGTTTATGTATGTGTGTGTACGTGCACTGTGCCATACCCACCTCAGAAGCTGATTATGTGAATACTTCATCAGGCTGCCGTGACTCAGCTCAGTACAGCTGACTAATGAAGTGTCTGCTCCACAGTACGTTTATTGTGGCAGAGTGATTACAGCCATATATACACAACTGACACACCACATGGAGGAACCTGCAAACGTCAGACAATGAATAACGGACGTGTTTTAATACACATGCTCATTTTAGCCATTAGGGCAAGTACACTGTACCTGTTAATTTGTTAGTTGTGGGTTTAAACTCATATACAGCGGTATGTTTATGGTTGCATAAACATGAAATTGTAAAGTGGAATTTTGTACACATTTTTAATTTTGTGGAATATTCTTTGGAAAATTATATATTTTTACACCTATAACATGAATTAGCTAATGAATCACCTTTACCTTACCTGTAAAATTTACTCACTTATATCCCGCAACACTGTTGATGCATGTAGTTTTTTTGCAGTAAACATGGGAAACAGCATTTATCTAAATAAGTACATGTTAATAGTTAATAGTTAATTTTGTGGTAAATTTGGGAGGTTATTAATTGCGATTAATCTATTTGACAGCCCTAAATAAATAAATGCATGAATGAATGAATATTAGGGCTGTTAAGTTGATTAATCTTAGTGTGTAGTTAATTTTGTGGTCAATTTTGAAGGTGATTAATCACGATTAATCTATTTGACCACCCTATATATATATATATATATATATATTAGGCCTATTAAATTGAATAATCTTAGTTGATCGTTCATTTTGTGATTAATTTTGGAAGTGATTAATCATGATTAATCTATTTGACAGCCCTAAATAAATAAATGAAAGAAAGAATTAATGAATGAATATTAAATTGATTAATCGCAGTTAATCGTATCTGAAATCTATTATATATATATATATATATATATATATATATATATATATAATAAATTAATATTAGGGCTGTCATATCAATTAATTGCATCCGAAATCTGTTATATAGTTAAAAGTAAGTTTGTGCTTCATATATTTGTGCGTACTGTGTATATTTATTCGTATAAAGACACACATTTTTACATACATTTACAATATATACAGTATATAAGAAATAGTGATTAATTTTTAATTTTAGGGGTTGACAAATAGATTATATATATATATATATATATACATATATATATATTAATCTATTTGTCAGCGCTTAAAATAAATTCATAAATATTAGGGCTGTCAAATCTATTAATTAATTACAGCTGAAATCTCTTATATCGTTAAATGTAAGTTATATATATATATATATATATATATATATATATATATAAATTTACATTTTAGCAGTATGTTAAACTAGTTAATTAATTGCTTTGCAAATATACTGTACCATCTTGATAGGCTTTAAAATACTTTTTTTTATAAATGAATGGATGAATCTATCTATCTATCTATCTATCTATCTATCTATCTATCTATCTATCTATCTATCTATCTATCTATCTTTTCAAACGTAAAATAGCTGGAATCATACCTGTCACTTTTTCCTCTGTAAACTAAACCAGGAAAACAATTGAAAATGTTAAGATGGACAGAGAGACAGACAGACAGACTGATTGATTGATTGATTGATTGATTGATTGATTTATTGGTTGGTTGGTTGATTCATTCATTCATTCATTAACTGAATAACTGATTCCAGATTCCATCTCTTTGAAGATTCCCAATCGTTAAGCAACCAAGACTTTATGACCAGTGACTAAACATTTCTGAGGTCTTGATTTGGAGCCCAGACATGATCACACTGAAATGGCATCAGCATTGTGTAATAAACAACAAGACAGTGGAAACAACAGCAGCAAAGGTGAATTAAAAGCGCTTGGAGTAGAGTTACGCAGAAACACAGGTGCTACTGTTCAACACCCGTATCTAACACACGCACACACTCCTGGCCTGTCTGCATCACATATTTACACCAACTTTGGAAAAACAGGAACATTGTGCTCATGAAAATATCTGCTTCCCTTTTCTCCATCCCCTCCAGCACAAGACAAAGGCATTTTTCATGAGTGAGCATGAAGGATGTGTACTCAGACGTTTGGGGAACTCAGAGCCGCTGGGAGAGCTTGAGCATTATGCGACAACATGAAAAACAAATTTACGGGTGACCCCATTTGTGACCGTGAGGGTCACAGTGCCGCAACCCGCCATAAAAATTGTTTGTGATGTGTTTGTGAGTGCCTTCATGCATGTGTGTATGCAGATATTTGTGACTGGGTCCCGTGTTTTCCGTTTCTTGGACAGGAAATGGTACCTAGCGACAAGATGAAAACACAGGAAGTGCAAGCTGCGTTCCTCACATTCCAGCATTGTCTCTGTGTGAACACACACTCATTTGTAAACTACAAAACAAAAGCAGACACACGTAGCACTTGAATGATGATAAACATCACATAAATACCGTATTACTCTTTCCTAAGAGCTGCTATATTATTATTGTGTTTATTATATGTGAAAATTTCATTATAATTTATATCATTAACACACATTACCATCTCAAATTTGATTATATATAACTATTTGAACCAATAATATATCAGTCTAATCCTGAATTTGCATCTAGTTAACATAGTATTAGCATACAGTCCTTATTATAATAATCCCTCTCTTGATCTCTCTGTTAATGCGCTCAGGTCATCAGCATAACGAACGGATGATGTCACGTTTTAACCTTTTTAATGAAGTTGACCCTGGGCATTTCTGTTCATGTTAATGGAGAACAAATCTCTGTGGACTTGCATAAGCCTCTGATCTCTCTATCTCTCTGTTCTGAGTACTGTGAGTGATGTTATTTTCTTAGAAAGCCTCCAGTGAAGCATCTGCTCGCTCCTCATTAATTTCACCTTTTCGTTTTGTGACTTACAGTAATTCATCAGAAATTTTGCAAAGGACATTCAAATCAGGATGCCTTTAGGTTGTTTATATGTTGATACCTCTTTTTTTTTTTCAAGAAGAAGAATTAGTGCACTCGATTGCCTTAGGTCAGAATCACTAATACCATTTCTTCATACTGATTTGAACAAACCTCTAACACTTTAAGTACTACATTTCAGGATAGCTAATTCTACCCCATTTAGACTGGAAACATAAATCCTTCCTTAAATTGTGTGTCCAGAACACCCTAACAACTGCATACAAATGTGTTAAAATGTACTTTCCAATGTGCTAAAAACACTTCCAGTGGAATACTTCAGAAACTCTGTGACTTTGCTATTGCAATACCCTAACAACCAACCAAAACAACCTAGCAACTGCACATCAACATGTTAAAAAACCCTTCTGGACATACTTTTACAGCACAACAATGTACTAAAAACCACTGGCAACCAGCCAGAACAACCTAGAAACCATACAGTAATTTGCTCAAAACCACACAGAACATCTTTGCAACACCTTGGCAACTACTTATCACAACACAGAAACTATATTAACCATCCTGACAACCACCCAGACCAACCTAGAATGCCAAATGCTCAGAACCACTCAAAAAATCTTTTGTAACTTCATAGCGATGTGATACAAACATTTTAAATACCTTAGTGACCACATAACAACACCCTTGCAACCACCAAGAACACCCTAGTAACTGTATTGCAAAAGGCTAAAAGAAAAAGCACCTTAGAATGTATTAAGAAGCCACATAATACCTTGGCAACCACCAACAACCCTCTAGCAACCACAGAGCAACGTGTTTAAAACCATTCAGTGCACCCTACTGCATAGCAATACATAGAAAACCATATCGACTGCATTACACCCTAAAAACACCCTGAAAACCCTAGCAACTGTATAGCAATGTGCTACAAACACAAAGAATATCTTAACAACCACACAACAACACCCTAACAACCACCCAGAATACCCTAGCAACTGCGATGCAAAATGCTTGAAGAAATTTCAATTTCAACTTCAAATGTATTAAAAAGCCACATAACACCCTGGCAACCACCAACAACCCTCTAGCAACCACAGAGCAATGTTTTAAAACCATTCAGTACTGTATAGCAATGTGCTACAAACACATACAACACCTTTGCAACCACACAACACCCTAACAACCACACAACAACACCCTAACAACCACACAACAACACCCTAACAACCACCCAGAATACACTAGCAACTGCAATGCAAAATGCTTAAAGAAAAACACATTAGAACGTATTAAAAAGCCACATAACAATACCCTGGCAACCACCAACAACCACTCAGTAAACCCTGCTGCAACCTGCTAAAAACACTTAGAAAACCATATAAACTGCATTACACAATAAAAAGAAACACCCGAACACTCTCGCAAATGCATAGCAATGTGCTACAAACACATAGAATACCATATAGACTGCATTACACCCTATAAACCACCTTGAACACCCTAGCAATTGCATAGCAATGTGCTACATACACATAGAATACCTTAGCAACCACATAGCAACACCCTAGAAACCACCCAGAACACCCCAGCAACTGCATTGCAAAATGCTATGAGAAAAAGTCTTAGAATGTATTAAAAAGCCACATAACAATACCCTGGCAACCACCAACAACCACTCAGTACACCCTACTGCATAGCAACCTGCTAAAAACACCTAGAAAACCATATCACAACCACATAGTAACACCCTACCACCCAGAACACCTTAGCAACCGCATTAGCCCCTTTGGCAACCACCTAGAATAGTAACATGCTCAACGACCAGCTAAAACACATTATCAACCACGTAACACCCTGGCAACCACCAAGAACACTCTAGTAATTTTAAAGCAAACAGCTAAAAACCACTCAGAACATCTTTGCAACCACACAGCAATGCCTTGGCAACCACTACACACAACATAAAAACTGAATAGCAATCCCCTTAAAACTGCTCAAAAACCATTTTCAACTGCTTAAAAATACCCTGACAGCCACATAGCAACATCCTGGCAACCACCCAAAAACTCTACCACTGAAACAGCACATTTTTCGTATAGGCTTTTTGTACAGCACCCGATGCCTGACATCATGATAACAGTAGCGAGAGAGATCATTAAGTCATTAGTCTCATGGCTAATTGTGTCTTTCCGTGGCAAATGGACCCATTTACATGATGAATCACACGAACACACTCACAGTGAGGAGGTCTTGGAGCACCAGACGACCCTCATCAGTCGTTCTGCAGCTATATAAAGAGCTGTAGTCCATCACTGTGATGGAAAACGAGCATTCATGAATACTGCATGTGCACCCTAACTTTAGCACTGAGCACAGCTAGAGGCTACAAGGAGAGTCCGACCTCAAATTTAGCTACAACAAGCACAACAACATCAAAGACAACAAAACCATCAACAAGAATAACAGACAAAACTGCTGTATATTTCCAAAGAGGTAGGCTTTCATGTCAAAAAGTCAATCCAAGAGTAATGCTAATTGACTTCTTGTACTCTTAACTACTTCTTGTAATCAGTGATTGCAATAACACTGAAGAGTGGACACCTTAAACCAACCAAAACACCCTAGCAACCAGTTGAAACATTCTAGCACCTCAATCTAAATCTCTTAGAACAACATCTATTAGCAAACGCATTGAAACTCCAGCAATCACCCAGAACTTTTGGCCACCTCATGGCAACATGCTAAAAAACATTCAAAACATAAAAATATCTCAGAAAATTCAGAAAAATTTCAACAACACCTTGGCAACCAACTTGAACATTCTAGCACTTGCACAGCAATGGGCAAAAAAATCTCTTAAATACCTTAACAACACCTTGGCAACCACCCAAAACCTTTTGCAACTGCATAGCAACATGCTAAAAAACACTCAAAACTGGCAACCAGAACACTCTATTACACTGTATATTTCATGTACCATAAAAATATTTAGAATACCTTTGCAGCCGCATAATGACACCCTGACAACCAACCAGAATATGCTAGAGACTGCATAACATTGTGCTAAAAAGTCAAAGAAATTTCAGCAACACCTTGACAATGGGCAAAAAAATCTCTTAGAGCACCTTAGCAACCACCTAGAACCATTCGCAACTGCATAGCAACAAGTTAAAAGCACCTTAGTAACATCTACACCTTGGCAACCACCAAGAACTCTTTGCAACTGCCTAGCAACAAGGTAAAACCACTCAAAACAACTTAGTAATATCCTGGCAACTAACCAGAAGCATAAAAACTACTTAAAAACCACAAAATGACACCTTGGCAACCAACATCCTAGCATAACATCATAGCAATTGCATAATATTTGGCTAAAAACCAGTCAAACTTAAGAACACCCTGGCAACTAATCAGAACACTCCATTACATTGTACATTTTATAATTTACATCTGTTTATTTACCATAAGAACTACTAGAATACCTTAATAACCACATACTAACACCTTGGCAACCGACCATAATGTCCTAGTAAACGCATAACGTTGTGCTAAAAAAAAAAAAACAGTCAAATCAACCCTGGCAACTATTCTATTCTAGTATAGCAATGGGCAAACAATCTCTTAGAACATCTTCGCAACTGCATTAAACCCCTTGGTAATCACCCAGAATTTTTTGCAAATGCATAGCAAACAACACTTTGAAATTTTTTTTATACAATTTTGAATTTAAATACCTAGCAACCAGAGAGCAATGTGTTACAACACATTCAGAACTTTGCAACTGCATCTCAACATGTTAGAAACACTTAGGACATCTTAGCAACTGCGTAACACCCTGGCAACCACCTAGGTGTTACGGTGGTGGTTGTTAAATTCCCACCCTGATGTCAAGCAATCATCACTAAAACAAAAAGCAGGCTCTCTGAAAACAGCGAGAGGAATGCAAAATGAGTTGAACAGAGGCCCATAAAGGTACATCTTTAAATTTTTTTTGACTGTCACTACATGCTTGAGTTTGGAGATAAGCCAAAATTCAGTCATGTTCGAGGCGAATGACAGGCCTCAGCACAGTTCATGAAGGGACCCAACCGCCTACAAACACACGTACAACAGAGAGCGAGAAAAAAGCGGCTCTTTTCTCTTTCTTCTAAATGACTCTTGCACTTCTTGCTTGTGAATGGCAGTCCTGTAGATGGAGAAAGAGAGACAGACATCAAAAAGACATATGGAGGAATGTATTGCTGAAGGGGAACTTGCACTTATCTTCTGTTTTTTCTTCTGATGGCCAACTCAAGCCAAAAAGAAAGGAAGGAGAAGAAGGGAAGGAGAAAGACTAATTTAGAAAAGTCGAACAGGCCATGTGCTATACTTTTGCAGCACGTTTCCCAATAAGGTTCATTTATAGCTGCGTTCATGCCATCTCGTAATTATCGTAATTCCGATGACAGCATGTGCGTTCTACTCAGAGCTGTTCCATGTTGTTGGACTCGGAGGTAGTGCCTAAAAAAGCTGCCTTCACACCATGTCATAATTACCGTAATTCCGGGATGACAACAAGTGACATTTTACCCTGAGATTAATTATGTGTTTATATCGCAACACTATTAACAACAAAGCCTTTACAAGCTCCAAAACTCGTAATCTCATAAACTCTGAATGTATGAGAGTTACGACTTGGACCATGTGACAGCTGTACCACCTGACCGAAGCCTGATTCAATTAGTCACTACATAAGCGCTACCTCTGAGTCTGAGAACATGGGCAGCTCCGAGTAGAATGTCACGTGTTGGAAGATCTTGGAATTATGGTAATTACAACATGCCATGAAGGCTGCATATGTTGCTTCTAAATGAATCTGGTGGTGGTCAGGTGGTTTAGGAACATTCCCAGATTACAAGTTGTAATTACGAGTTCTCCGAGCATGTGAACACTTTGCCATTGATAGTGTTGCCATAGAAACACAAGTCCAAGGACTTGGAACAGCTCTGAGTAGAACATCTTTTGTCATCATTTTGAGTTGCGGTAATTACAACATTGCATGAGTGTAGCTTTTTGGTTTTTTTGCACCAAAAAGTCATAACTTAAACTTAAAGGCCATATGTCCACCAACAACAATCAATAGTTTTCAATGAGAGCACCATGTTTTTTGAACAGCTGAGTGTGTTCTCTGTGCCAAGAGTTGAAGAATGGGCTTGTCACTGTTAATTTTTACTCAGCCAAATACCACACCTACCAATAACCATGGCCCAGTTCGAAGCTTCTCGCAAAAATGATATGTGGTGTCACGTTTGATATTTCTAACTCTTGTTCGGGCTGCCTCTGAAGTGATGCCCACGATAGTCAATGAGAGTGAGCAAGCGTCACCTAGTCATAGCCAAATGGTTAGAGAAGGTTGCGAGTTTGAGTCTCAGGTCCGCCAGGGATTGTCGGTGTGGGGAGTGAATAATCAGCGCTTTCTTCCACCTTCAATGCCACAAATGAGGTGAGACCCTTGAGCAAGGCAACAAAAGGCAACAGTGCTTCCCTTGGCGCCACAGTAATATGGCTGCCCACTGCTCCGGGTGTGTGTTCACAGTGTATGTGTGTTCACTACTGTGTGTGTGCACTTGGATGGGTTAAATGCAGAGCACAAATTCAGAGTATGGGTCACCATACTTGGCCACACTTCACATCCTTTCCCTCTTTTCCTATTGGATGTTGTGTGCTTCTATAGCTGAAACTTCTATAGCTGAGTGTACAGCTTGTATAACACTGTAAAAAAAAGTGAATACACTCCTAAGTGAAAATGTCCAAATTGGGCCCAATTAGCCATTTTCTCTCCCAGGTGTCATGTGACTCGTTAGTGTTACAAGGTCTTAGGTGTGAATAGGAAGCAGGTGTGTTAAATTTGGTGTTATCGCTCTCACTCTGTCATACTGGTCACTGGAAATTCAACATGGCACTTCATGGCAAAGAACTCTATGAGGAACTGAAAAAAGAACTGTTGCTCTACATAAAGATGGTGTAGGCTATAAGAAGATTGCCAAGACCCTAAAACTGAGCTGCAGCATGGTGGCCAAGACCATACAGTGGTTTAACAGGACAGGTTCCACTCAGAACAGGCCTCGCTATGGTCAACCAAAGAAGTTGAGTGCACATGCTCAGTGCCATATCCAGAGGTTGTGTTTGGGAAATAGACTTATGAGTGCTGCCAGCATTGCTGCAGAGCTTGAAGGGGTGGGGGTCAGCCTGTTAGTGCTCAGACCATACACCGCACACTGTATCAAATTAGTCTGCATGGCTGTTGTCCCAGAAGGAAGCCTCTTCTAAAGATTATGCACAACAAAGCCAGTAAACAGTTTGCTGAAGACAAGCAGACTAAGGACATGGATTACTGGAACCATGTCCTGTGGTCTGATGAGACCAAGATAACCTTATTTGATTCAGATGGTGTCAAGCGTGTGTGGTGGCAACCAGGTGAGGAGTACAAAGACAACTGTGTCTTGCCTACAGTCCAGCATGGTGGTGGGAGTGTCATGGTCTGGGGCTGCATGAGTGCTGCCGGCACTGGGGAGCTACAGTTCATTGAGGGAACCCTCAGAGACTGGGCCGCAGGGCAGTATTCCAACATGATAACGACCCCAAACACGTCCAAGACAATCACTGCCTTGCTAAAAAAGCTGAGGGTAAAGGTGATGGACTGGCTAAGCATGTCTCCAGACATAAACCCTGTTGAACATCTGTGGGGCATTCTTAAACAGAAGGTGAAGGAATGCAACGTCTCGAACATTCACCAGCTCTGTGATGTCGTCATGGAGGAGTGGAAGAGGACTCCAGTGGCAACCTGTGAAGCTCTGGTGAACTCCATGCCCAAAAGGGTTAAGGCAGTGCTGGAAAATAATGGTGGCCACACAAAATATTGACACTTTGGGCCCAATTTGGACATTTTCACTTAGGTGTGTACTCACTTTTGTGGCCAGCGTTTAGACATTAATGGCTGTGTGTTGAGTTATTTTGAGGGGACAGCAAACTTACACTGTTATACAAGCTGTACACTCACTACTTTACATTGTAGCAAGTGTCATTTCTTCAGTGTTGTCACATGAAAAGATATAATAAAATATTTGTAAAAATGTAAGAGGTGTATTCACTTCCGTGAGATACTGTATTGTGCTTTTCACTGTACAATGGAACATGTGTCAGGAGAGCCAGTTGACAATGTCGATTGTCCTCCCATGTGTTTTTCTTCTCTAGTCACGTTTGATCTTCCGTCTCCGTGAGATCTCATGTCAGTTTGAAATCATTGTTACAATCAAAGCTTGTGGTCTCGAAGTCTGTTCAAATCATCTAGTGTGGTCATTTAGAGAATTATAAAACTAAAAATTGGTTGAAACTGTCATTACTGTGGTCTCAGAAGGCTCTAAATAATTTCTAGTCAAAATCATCTAGCACAAGGGTGCCCAAACTCGGTCCTAGAGGGCCGGTGTCCTGCAGAGTTAGCTCCAACTACAACTAGACACACCTGAACCAGCAAATCAAGCTCTTACTAGGCATGCTAGAAACTTCCAGGTAGGTGTCTTGAGGCAAGTTGGAGCTAATCTCTGAAGGGCACCCCTGGTCTAGTGTGTCCCAGGCCTTATCTGACACACACATTTGGAGTTTTAACTAATAAGCCAATGGGTGCTTCTCAATATCCCTCCTTGCTTCCTCGCTCCTCCGTCTTTCATCCTATGACCCAGAAACTGATCAAGCTCAGCCATCTTGTAGGACATCCTCTAATTGCATCAAGGAGTGAGGAGGCTTCCTGAGGAGTCTTGAGCAAGGATACACAGGTCTTTTTCAGCAAAAATCCTGATGCTTGTGTAAATTCTCCGCCCCCTCACATCTGTTGTAATTATTTACATTTATATGTTACCTTTGCAGTTTAAATAAACCATACATGTCATATATTTCAACAGGATATCTTGCCTTATTAATATTTATTACGAATGCCTTATATGACAAACTTTAACAACATAAGGGCAGATCCCTTTAGCGCAGCTGGTGGCGCTTTGAAGTGATGCTTGAGTGGTCAAGAATATTCCAGTGTTCACCCTTTGATTCCTCTGTTCTTAATTCTTTTCTATTCATCCTTCCCTCATATCCTAAGGGGGTGGAACTAAGAAGCAAGAAAAAGTAGCGAGGACAGGAAACAAGGATGCACAAAAAGGAAATGAGAAGCACCCAATGAGTTGAATCAGGTGTGTTTGATTTAGGAGACATCTAAAATATGCAATGTTGGGTGTTCCCTAGGAACAGGATTGGGAACCACTGCTGTAGCCTTATATTAATACATTGGTGCACAGGAAAAAGATCTTTACAAAATCCTGTTTTTCTTGACACATTGCTGCAACAAACTTCAGGTGGCACTGAACAAAGAGAAATGGAAGGCGAAATCCATTGGATGGTGGTTGATGAAAATGGGGTAAAAGGGGAAGAAAAATGGGAGAGGGTAAAACAGATGGGATGATGGCGGTAGTAGAGTTCAAGTAGCAGCTGTGAGTGTCAGATCTAAAACAGGTCGAGAGAGGCATATAGGGGGACGGGTGGGAATTAAAGGAAGGTACGATGAGGGTCGAGACTTTGGGAGATCTAGAGACAAAGATTAAAGGAAAAGAGGTGCACGAAAAGGTGAAAGTATAACTGTAGGAAGTGAAATGGTTGGGAAGAGGATGCACCTGATGGTGGAGAAGAACAAGAGATGAGTGAAGGTGTGGAGAGGTGGGCCATAAATCCTGCAGGGGCCGTGGCAAACACAGCTGTTTCAGAGCAAGCCAGATGTGAATGACAAACAAGAGGGATTGAGCTTCAATTGGTAACAAATTTCTATCTGGATAATTTAGATCAGTTGTGGGCCCTTTGTCTCACTTGGTTGCCCGTTGATGGCAACATTGCCCAAAATGTTGCCCCGTGTATCTTCAGCCTAACTTCTTAAAATCTTACGGGATATTTAGAAGAATCTACATGCAACTACTCATCTAGTGGGAAAAAAGTATGCATGTGTGTTTTTTGGCCAGCAGCCCACAGCCAGGTGTGGAAGATACAGGTGAGATATGAATCCATCAGATTAGGGTGACACACAAGCATCACATTTAAAGGGTTATTTTGATTGAACTCAACCTAGTTTTGAAAGTGAATCTCTGTTCTGTCATTCATTTTTACAGAGCATGACAGAGTATGTCTCCATACCGCCTTATCTCTACCTCTTTATTTTCGTGCAGTCGCACCGTTGTTCAAATGACAGCTGTTTCCTTTGACAAGCAGACCTTCACTGCCTGGAGAAACACACACATACACAGAATGTCTCTAAATAAGAGAGTGAATGGTAATTACTCATTCTTAAGAGTCAAACAGCTGTTCGCTGCACGCGTGTACAGTCATTCAGAAAACACACAATGAAAGAACAGCCAAGGGGTGACAACACAAACGGCGCTCTGCAGTGGTAGAGCGAGATGTTTAGAAATCAAAACAGCCGAGACAACGCAAACTACCTAAAATAATTTGTGTTCAAGAGACACTTTTCTCCAAAGAAGCTTACAACTTATTTATCAGCATGTCATCCATGGGAATCAAACCCATGACCTTGGCTAAAGAAATAAAACCACCTACAAGGCAGTTCACCAACATTTTTGATAAGAAATTGATACTGAACCCTTTTCTAGCAAATCTAAGCACAATTTGAGACAATAGTGAGATCTACTTTGAAACTCCAGAGCAGTAGTCCGGGGGCTTCAGCAAACTTCCAAGATGATTTGAAATGATCTACAATAAGATGAAACAGGCATTAAAAAAGAGATGAAAAATCCTTTTTTTTAATTCACCCCTCAGTAACCTTTTTTTCTTTTGAAGAACCAGCGTTCCTTCATGAGAAAACTAGAATATTTGAGGTAGCTTCATTTTAAAAGTGTAATTTCTAGACCAGGAAAAGTAATGTAAGTTAATAACATGGGCTTTTTAATAATTAACTCACATTTCTTCTAGTTATAGCAAGCTCTAAAATACTTAATGACGTATAAATAGTGAGTAAAATTATATTTAAAGATCCTTATCCTTAATAGCTAACGGATTCCGGAGTTAAACAACTATCAAAAGTCATGGGGCCTTCAAATACTGTTGTGGACATTAGGGGGCCGCGGAGTCAAAAAGGTTGAGAACTACTGCCCTAAAGTAAGATTAAACAAGGTATTCTGCTTGGGAGCAAAAAAATCTGAGAAATGGGAGACAATGTATGCTTTTCATTTAATATTGCTGTCTATGATAAAAAGTTAAAATTTTGAAAAAATAAAAAATTAAGCAAATTTGTTGTTTTTCTGTTGTACAGGTACTGATCAAAATATTTAGTAGTTATATAAAATACTATATCCAAGAAGCTAGAGATGTATTTAGCAGACAACTACATTTCAATGAGTGAAACAATAATGTGCATGAAAGCTTGTGAAGCAAAGGGTCATCCAAGGGTGTCCAATCCTGCTCCTCAAATGTTTTTAGAACGTGTCCCAACACACTTGCCTGGAGGTTCAACTGTGTTTAATTGGGGTCGGAGATAAACTCTGCAGGACAGTGGCTCTCCAGGAGCAGGATTTGAACTCTCCTGACATCACCCAAAGTTTAAAACTACAGCAGATAAT
This sequence comes from Cirrhinus molitorella, assembly GCA_033026305.1. Lineage (NCBI taxonomy): Eukaryota > Metazoa > Chordata > Actinopteri > Cypriniformes > Cyprinidae > Cirrhinus > Cirrhinus molitorella. The sequence continues at coordinate 27,681,148 of CM065121.1, read as the reverse complement.
GTAGTGCTATACTGCCCTCTGGTGGTCACTGCAGAAACAGCAGCCACAATTTTTATGTTTTGCTTTGTTTTTTGATATCTTTGTACATGTCTGTATTCTTTCAAATGCCAAATATAATATAAAATAAAATATAATATAAAATATATACACCACTCAGAGTCTTCCTGGAGCAGGTGGATGGAAAACATCTGTGTTTAAATCTTGTTGTCTATGCAGCGAATGAGGATTTGTCTTTCGTTTAGGTGAGATCAAATCAGGCCCAGGGTAATTGATGTACCCGTCACCCATTTCTACACTGAGACAGCAAGCCTCTTGAGAAGCTTTCTGGGTAGTGCCAGGATTCAGCATGTATCCCTCTGAACATGGGAGAACTGGGTCATTGAAGTTAGAGGTGCGAGGCTGGAATGGACCTTCTATTCCAACCACATTCCCAGAGGAACACAAGGACACAAGGCATGGATCATTAACATGCAAAATCACTCGACTGGCCTTGGTTTCCCGGCAGTGGTTGTTGGCATCAGCGGTTAAGGTATTTTCTGAATCGCTGCATGGAAAAACAAATCATTGGCTGTCATATTCATCCTCCAAACTTTCTGAATTATCTTTTATAAAAAAAAAATTATGACTTCCTATTTCAGAAATTCCAGAACATTCCAGGAATAGAGCCTACGGTTGACTTACAATGAGGACAATTGCGGATGGACATCTACAATCTGAGCGTTGCTGATATCCGGATCCTTAAGTTCTGTACAGCAGGGGAAGTGGTCCATCTGAGGATGCTATCAGTAAACAGGATGTTCACATAGTCAGCTGATTGATTACCAAGTTAAGACGATTACAAGCTTTATTTATACAGTATCTAGTATTAACAATTTGACAAGAAGTTAACATTGATAAATATAAGTGTCCAACAAAAGTCTTGTACAGTCAATTAAACTGCATGTTGGTAGTCACTGCATGTAACTGTGTTGCATGTAAAAGGCTGCCCACAAGCCTATCAATCAATTTTGCACCACAACAAGGGTTTTAAAATTTGTTGGCAATGTTTTTCTTTATGAAAAAAAAATTGTCATGAAATCATTGACGAAATCGACAAAATCAACTTTGATACGATACGAAATGGTAAAAAAATGCTTTTGGGATACATGTTAAAGTATGCAAACGTATGTTATAGATCTTATTGTGAATGATTCATCCATGTATATGTTGGTGGCTGCTGTTTTGAAGTCTGAATTTTAAATTAAAATAACACACTTTTCTCTAGTAATGCATGTCCCACTTCATATGTATTTTACGAAGTGGCTAATTCATACAAATTTGTGTGAATTTGAATGATTTCTAAAAAATCATTCATTGGCAAATTAGTATGAATTTGTATGACCTCACTCGTACAATTTCTATGAGGGGTAGGTTTAAGGGCAGATTTGGGGTGGACCTTCGTACAAATTCCTACGAATTTGCTACCTTGTAAAATACAGATTTTTTTTACAGCTCATACAAATTTGTATGATTGAGGTTGTATGAATTTGTACGAATTACCCACCTTGTAAATTATGTACAATGAAACGGATGTACATTTGTGTGTAACATTTCATGAGGTGGGATTTGGTTCAATCCATCGATTATTGATTGGATGGAAACAGATGTGAATGTAAGTATGTAGTTTACTGTAAGAAAAGTGTGGAGTTTGAATAGACAAAATGACTGAAGAAGTCTAACACACCAGCCTTATCTCAGGGCAATTCGTACATATTTTATTCCTAAATTCCTAAAACATCACTCATACAAATTTGTACGATTTGTGAAAAATCTTATGTATTTTACAACATTACTAGGTCTGCACAATCAACCGGAGTGAAATCACAATCACGATAAATCAAAAGCTGCAAATGTCATGTGTATCTTTCAGTGAAGCACGGTTCTGTGATCAGCAGTAAAACTGAAGGCCAGAGGGCACTCTCATGCTCACGCGGAAACTCCAAATACCTCCGTAGAAGAAACCCAGGAAATGCTACATACTCTTTGCAATCGCTGCAGCTGAATAAACAAGATTTAACTGCTTTCATTGATTCAACGTGACTAATAAACACACGACTACGACAATATATGGAGTTCTTATTATTATAAATTTCCTTATAATACAGTATATAATAATGCAATGCCTTTATTACTGCTTAGAATACTATGTATGCCTTATGGACCTTTTTCACATTTCCAGGTTTCTCGGCAGCAAAAGTCGTCATAGTTGGGTTAACTTTGAAAGCCGTAAATGGGAGAGTGCCACAAATATATATATTTTTGCCTTCCAATCTGCTCAAATAGCAAAAGAAAAACTCCACGACTTTTAAAAAGAGGAAAAAAAAATTGAGAGAGATAACAGCAATCCCATAGACGCTGCATTAGAAACACCCTTGCATTCACATAAATTAGTTTTTTGTCATTTGAAGCATATATAATAATATAATAAAAACTATATAAATGTTTATAGATTTTTTTAAACATCAAAATCTAAAAAACTTTTGAGGATTTACAATGCTAATGACCGTTAAAATGCGCCATCACAGTCCTGTGAAAAGGGTTCATTCTGTGTAAAAAGGATTTTTTCACACAGAAGGATTTATTTCAAACACGTGATTAAAAACATGTTATTAAATGTGATATTTTCAAGTGCTTTCAGATGTAGCAGCGTGTCTACACAGAGCCTTAGTTCATTGAGAAGCTACGCAAACAGCTGTCGTTATCGTGAACAATTTCTTTCGATTTCATAATCATTAAAAAAAGCATAGCTTTTCAGTAAACTACAGATCTGTGTAGTACATGCTGCTCCATCTAAAAGCAGGTGCTGGAGATTTACTACTGATTACACAACCTGCTTTACTGACAAATGTGCCTTACAATCGTGCAGCTCTAAACCTTACTCATACGATTTCTGTTTTAGGTTTAGGGGCGGGGTTGAAGTTAGGGTGGTCCTCCGTTTAAATCTGCAAATCGGTGGCAAGATGGCTAATTTGTACAACCTCACTCGTACAAATTAGCCACTTTGTAAAATATATACAAATTGCTGTTTGATTGGTTTGATATGTCAGACTTCTTCAGTCAGTTTGTCCAATGTAATCCACACCTTTCATACAATCAACTACAGATCTGTCTCCATCCCAGTCAATAAAAGATGGATTGAACCAAGTCCCCCCTACATTATTCTTTTGCATTACACTGCTACACTCGAATGTATGTCACAATATGGAAGAAAATATCTGTCGCCATTTGCATTTCATCACGACTTTAATGCTAGATGCAAACAAGGCCATAGTGATGTGATGTGGACCAAGTTACCAGGTGAACCTACCTGTGACACCTGTGAGACTTTGCTGTGGACAGGAGAGGGAAGAGACACGTCCCATTCTCTCAGTCTTCTGAAAAGAGAAGACAGAGAAATTTCTGTTATGTTGCATTTTAAATTTGTCAATGGAATTGGTGATTAGAAAGAATCACGTTTTTACCTCTGAACGACATCCAGAATGATGAAAGCTATGATGCAGACAGTCAACGCAAGAGTTGCAATGAGGAAGTACAGGAGAAATGTAACCAGATGGGGCGCAAGAGGTTCTGCAAGAAAAACGTACACTGATAAGGTTTATACCAAGGAGTGTCCAATCATGTTCCTGGAGGGGAACTGTCCTGCAAGGTTTAGCTCCAATCCCAATTAAACACACCTGAACTATTCAAAGTCTTATAGGTATGCTACTTACATCCAGGCAGGTGTGTTGTGGCAAGTTGGAGCTAAACTCCACAGGACCTTTTATACTAAAGATTTCCAATCCTACTTCTGGAGGGTCAAAATCCTGGAAGTTTCTAGTGCAGGGCTGCCCAAACTCGGTCCTGGAGGGCCGGTGTCCTGCAGAGTTTAGGTCCAACTTGCTTCAACACCTGTCTGGAATTTTCAAGTATGCCTAATAAGAGCTTGATTAGCTGGTTCAGGTGTGTCTAATTGGGGTTGCAACTAAACTCTGCAGGACACCGGCCCTCCAGGACTCCTAAAGACCTTGATTAGCTGTTTCAGGTGTGTTTAATTAGGGTTGGAATTATGAACCATTTTGGACACCTGTAGTTTATACAATGTATTGTAAAACGTAAGATATGTAGGCGGAAGAGTCGACTCAGACCAGGCTGTGTGGTCCAGGAGATGGGGTCAGTCCACTCTGAGGGATATCCAGTGTAGCGCCATCCTGAACGTCTGGATGCACTAACATTACAGCGAACCTGAGCACGATACTCTGAGGAACCCTTGAGAGAACGCTCTGATATAGCAAACACCATCTCTCCATCAGAAAGAAAGACACTCTTCACATCCTCCTACAAACAAAGATGAAGTTAACATACAAGCATAAGAGAATAAAAGTGGGCTACAGCACTTTTGACCTGGTGGAAGAAACAGTAAACTCTCTTAACACACTTTTTGTAAACACATTTATGTGTCTACTAACAATGTCCAAAAGTGGATATACATAATCACAGACAAAGTCTTAATGGGACTTTCCTGCCAGTTTTAACAGATGAAAAAACACCTTTATATATTTAATACTCACAGGAGTTAGTAGGCTCCAGTACTTGAGTTCAGTAGTGAGAACTACAGTACGGTACTTTGTTAAAGTCCAGTTTAAAATCCAGTCTTCTCCTCTCAGTTCAATGCTCAGACCAGTGGGACATGCAGGTTGGACTAGACCACAAAGACCACCAATACAGACCAGATCAGTAACACAGCTCTGAGAATCTGTAGAGGTTTTGATTAAACAGCTTTCTAGAACATTTGATTCAGCAGGGAATTTTTTTAAAGGGGGGTTTTATTTGTAAAGGTACAAACTGTGTTCGTAAGAGCGGATGACTTTGGTCACCGGCGTTGGTGTGAGTTGCACCTGCAGCACTCCAGGCTCAAAGACACTGAAGACACCAACTACCCTCAACAAATTTCCTTCATTTATGACCTCCACCTTGTCAACACAGCACCACTCATCCCTGAAAGAGAAAGCTTACACCTGTCAGACCTAAAAATGTCCTTCACAGGATCTAAAATGCTCTTGAACACTCACGGTGCAGTGGAGTGTGTCCGGTAGGACAGCGTGTAGCTGATGTACTGAGCCAGAACTGTCTTGAGATCCCAGCTACAGCTCAAATTATTCCCGTCGTTGAGCATGCAGTTTAGGTTTAATGGACCAGGGAGAGAGTCTGAAATATATATGGGTCAGTAATACTCCAGGACACCAGGGGGCTCCACTTGCCTAAAGATAACAGACTTTTGCTGGGTTTTTTATTATACTCACACTCAGATATCAGTTCTAGCTTATCAGTCAACATCTCGGTTCTATTCTCGCTGTCTTCCATGTGTTTCTGTGTTGGTTTGGTGAGAATTTTCCCACCTTTTTTGTCCTTAATTATTTCATGATCAATCTCCACCTATAAAAGCACAACATACAAATCAGTTTGGTACATAAAAACAATAAAATATTTTTGTTAAGTTTAAACATCCAAAAAGCACGAAGAACTCTTGGAATACAAGTCTTTTCAATTAAATCACAGCAAACTGTAACTATTTTAGATTTTGTCTAATTAATAGGTCTGCTTACGCCCCGCAAAATTCGTACAAAATTGCTATCCAATAAAAGTGTTACATTTTCTTGTGAGACTGTTTTGATAGACATAAGGAAGTCCTGAGAGAAGAAGGATGTTCAGAAATTTCAAAGACATTCTTGTGTCAGTTTAGCGTGACCTTTGATTGAAAGTGTGGTTGTTTTGACACTTACTGAGCGCTCTTGGTCATGATGTCTGAAGGGGTCAGAGGTCAAAGGTGTGGGAGGTGGTGTGTCATCTAGCTGGTAAAAATTCCAGTCTGAATCTGTATCTTCTATTAGGGAAGTCGAAAGTAGACTTAGCTTAAGTATTACATGCCAGTGCTTAGGTATGTCTATTGTTTAAATTTATTGTACCTGTTGTACCAAATTTCGTGAGTGTGAAGGTTCTGGAAATGCCGGAGGAGTGTGGCGTGTGGAAGAAGAAGACATCATCAAAGCCAATGGCAAACAGAGATGTGTTATACCGACAATAAACTCTCTCCTGCCCAGTAGTATTCTGGGAAGGGTTAGGAGCCTGAACACAGGGCGATACTCTGAAATAAAGCAAAAATCATTTAAACAAGCAATCATACAATATTTATTAGGGTTTTAGTTTATTGTACATGTCATGAATTCATCATGAATCAGTCTGTGGTTTTTCAAAGAATTTTACTAAACTACTTGTACAACTATTATTTTACTCTATTATGACTCTAATTAAATTAATATTATATACATTTAATTATTAATAATCTAAAATTAATAGTATATTACATTGTATTTATTAAATTGCTTAAAAGTTTTTTTTACTGTAAAATGGTGTTACACTATACTATGCTACGTTATACTATGCTCTATGCTATGTTACACTATGCTGTGCTATACTATGTTATGCAATGCTATACTATCCAATAATATACCATTTTATGCTGCACTATATTATAATACACTACGTTACACTATATTATGTTATGCTATACTATACTATGTTTTGCTATGCTATACTGTGCTATCCAATAATATAAAACGCTATACTATACTATACTATACTATGTTATGCAATGCTATACTATCCAATAATATACACCACTATACTGTACTATGCAATAATATGCTATACTATATTATACAATAATATACAGCGCTATACTATACTATAGTATACTTTCCAATAATATACAGTGCTATACTATACTATACTATAATATGCTACGTTACACTATACTATGATATGCTATACTACTGTTTTGGTATGCTAGACTATGCTATCCAATAATATAAAACGCTATACTATACTATGCTATACTGTGTTATGCAATGCTATACTATCCAATAATATACAATTTTATGCTGTACTATGCTATAATACACTACGTTACACTATATTATGCTATGCTATACTATACTATGTTTTGCTATGCTATACTGTGCTATCCAATAATATACAACACTATACTGTACTATGCAATAATATACTATACTATATTATACAATAATATACAGCGCTATACTATACTATACTATACTATACTATACTATACTATACTATAATATGCTACGTTACACTATACTATGATATGCTATACTACTGTTTTGGTATGCTATACTATGCTATCCAATAATATAAAACACTATACTATACTATATTACACTATGTTATGCAATGCTATACTATCCAATAATATACAATTTTATGCTGTACTATACTATAATACACTATGTTACACTATATTATGCTATGCTATACTATACTATGTTTTGCTATGCTATACTGTGCTATCCAATAATATAAAACGCTATACTATACTATACTATACTGTGTTATGCAATGCTATACTATCCAATAATATACAATTTTATGCTGTACTATGCTATAATACACTACGTTACACTATATTATGCTATGCTATACTATACTATGTTTTGCTATGCTATACTGTGCTATCCAATAATATACAACACTATACTGTACTATGCAATAATATACTATACTATATTATACAATAATATACAGCGCTATACTATACTATACTATACTATACTATACTATACTATAATATGCTACGTTACACTATACTATGATATGCTATACTACTGTTTTGGTATGCTATACTATGCTATCCAATAATATAAAACACTATACTATACTATATTACACTATGTTATGCAATGCTATACTATCCAATAATATACAATTTTATGCTGTACTATACTATAATACACTACGTTACACTATATTATGCTATGCTATACTATACTATGTTTTGCTATGCTATACTATGCTATCCAATAATATACAATGCTATACTGTACTATGCAATAATATACAGCGCTATACTATACTATAGTATACTTTCCAATAATATACAGCACTATACTATACTACACTATAATATGCTACGTTACACTATACTACGATATGCTATACTACTGTTTTGGTATGCTATACTATGCTATCCAATAATATAAAACGCTATACTATACTATACTATACTATACTATGTTATGCAATGCTATACTATCCAATAATATACAATTTTATGCTGTACTATATTATAATACACTACGTTACACTATATTATGCTATACTATACTATGTTTTGCTATGCTATACTATCCAATAATATACAACGCTATACTGTACTATGCAATAATATACTATACTATATTATACAATAATATACAGCGCTATACTATACTATAGTATACTTTCCAATATGATTTGATTTCGGGCAGAATGATAGAGCTGATGGGCTGTAACTGACGAAAATACCCATCATTTTCACACATTCGGTCAAATATTGTGCTGCAAAGAGCAATACTAGTTGGACCTTGTCTTTAAATTTGCAAATTACCATGTACTAAGCAGGATAATCAACTGTTTGCCGTGCATTAATGGTTTTTAAATGCACCAGGTAATTAGCCTCCACATCATTTTAAATCCTTGAGTGCACGGTAAACTGTTAATTATCCGTTACCTATACTATACTATACTATACTATTCTGTCCGGTGATCTGAATGAGTGCAGGTCTCACCGGTGGTCATCTGGATCCATGTGGAACAGGGAGAGCCGTATATGAGGATCGTCTCTCCAGCTGCAGAGGATATGACTGCGGTAGTCATTACGGCACTCCAAAGACTCCAGAGCAAAGGATTCTGGGAATAGAAGACATAGAAAAAACATGGAAAGCCTAATGATACTTAAACACAAGCAGATTATAGTAAAACAACTCTAACCTGGAGCAAATGCGTCGTGTTGAGGACATCCTGTAAGGGCTGATGTCCACAGTACAGTCAGAGTCAAGGAGATAGAGATGTTTAGACACATGGAGATTTCTGACTGAACAACAGCAGGTGAAGATGAAAGTTTTGATAATCCCTAATAAAAGAGAATTATGATTAAAGATGAGTCAGAAACTTGAAGGACAGCAGCAGAAACAGTTGATCTTACCGTGTGAGGAATCAGCACTGTTCTTCACTCCTGTGATGAAGCCGAGGCTCTGCTGGTCATACTGACATCCTCATGTGTTATGAACTTATTTTAGCCTGTGCCAGCTTGACCGCAAATTTGTTTACTTTTCACAAGGTTCAAAAGTGCTTTGCTTGCAGATTTCGATGTGCCATATGATTCCTTCCCCTAAATTAGAAAGTAAAACTTTCTAAAAAAATCTCAGTAGGCCAGTCTAATAATCTATCAGGCCTATAACTAATATACTTATACACCAATATTATTATATTATATTATATTATATTATATTATTTTATATTATATATTGCAATGTTGTATTGTTATTCATTTTTTACATTTAAATTAAAATAAATTATGATTGATTAACTATATTAATAATACATTTTATTTTTGGTATATTTTTAAATTCATATGCAATATAAAAAATATTGAAATATTAAATTAATTGTATATTATATTTAATTATTAATGCAATTGCTTAAATATTTTAAATGTTAAAATGAATCATTATTATTAACTATTATTTTAATGGTATTTTATTGCTAATTTAACATAACATAATATAATATAATATAATATATAATATACTATTTCTAATTTTCTATTCTATGCATTATTGTATATGAAATTATAATATCATATTATTATTATTATTATTATTATTAAGTATTATTTTTAATGTTATTGTATTGTTAATATAATATAATAATATTTCTCATTTTCTATTCTGTGTATTTTATTTAAAAATGTATATGTATATTATTAGGTATTATTTTAACGACATTGTAATGCTAATTTAGCATATATAATATAATATAAAATAATATAATATAATATATTTCTTATTTTCTATGCATTTTATATGAAATTATAATAAAATAAAATATTGAAATGAGAAATTTATATTAATATAATATAATATTTCTTATTTTCTATTTTATGCATTATTTTAGATTATTAATTAGAATTATAATATTAAATTCTATTTAAAAACATCTGATAATAAATTTTGATTATATTATTTTTAATGGTACTGTATTGCTAATACATTTCTTATTTTCTATTCTATACATTATTTTATATGAAACTATAATATCAAATTCTATTTAAAATAATATAATATAAAATAATTAATGTTTAAACATTAAAATTAATTATTATTAAAGTATAAAAAAATAATATATAATATCATTAATATAATACATATCTTATTTGCTCTTTTATTCTTAATTTAAAAGCTTGCCTTAGCAAACAATTCAGGTTGAAGACATTCCTCACTCTCACTAGATCTGTCCAATCAGCCTCCGTCTACAAGCTCATGAATCAAACTCACACTTGCCTAAATGATTTTTTATAAGTGTGTCTGTGTGTGAGATATGCATTAAATGTGCAAATGTGATAAATATCAGCATCAATCCCTGCTTACATGAATGTATAAAATTTACACACACATATATATATATATATATATATATATATATATGTGTGTCACAAAAGATAAGATGCGCCACACATCAAGTCACCCGTGATTTATAAGAAGGAATTGAAAGGGGAAGGGGAAGAAAAAAAAACTTCACCAAAGAAGAAGAGTGAAATGTTACAGATGTCACTGCAGAACAAAATCAGTATTTATTAGCACTGAAAATGTATAAAATATATTCAGCAACAGATTAGTGTAATACTGGTTGTGTTGAAGAATTAGACACCCAGAAATTAATATTTTGTCATTAATTACTCGCCTCATATCTACCTTCTGTTGGTCAAAAAAAAGCACACAAAAGCAGCGAAAATGACGTACATATGACTTATATGTTATATTGTAGTCATCTCAGACAGGGTTATTATAACTAATTACAACTAAAATGAAAACCATAAACATGTTTTTGTTATTTGAAATAAAATAAATGTTAATGATAAATAAAATAATATAAACTTTTTTTCAGCTAACATTTCTTATTTTTGATTAGTTTCACTTGAAATACCAAAACAACAAAGACCAAATAAAATTTTAATAAAATAAACGATACAAGATACAAAATACAAGAAAACGTCATTTGTTTTTCAGCCAGTTGCCAGGCTTTATTTTTTTATTTTTTTATTTAAAATAAAATAAAAAAATAAAATAGCAAAATAATAATAATAATAATAAACTTTTTTTTTTACCCTTTTTTTGTTTAAAGGTAAAATAAAATAAAATAATAAAATACAAAGAACTTAACTTTTTAATTTTATTTTATGCCTAAAACTAAATTAATAATAATAATAATATATAATACTATAATAATAATAAAACATTTCTTGTTTGTTTGTTTTAATCTAAAACTAAATTAACTAAAAACAATTAAAAATAAAATAAAAAGATACAAAATACAAGAAAACATTTTATTTCAGCCAGTTGGCAAGGCTGCATTTCTTATTTTCGCTTAGTTGAACATGAAGTAACTACAACACTAAATAAACTAAAACTAATAAATAAAAAAAATGTAAATATACATATTTAACAAGTAAAGAAGATATTTAAAAAAAAAAAAAAAAAAAAAGCAGAAGAATAAGTTATTATTCACTAATAATCTTCTCTTCTAGCAAACTGTGACCGGATTACCGAATCAGTCATTTGAAAAGTGAATCACTCATGAATGAATCATTCACTGATTTTCTAAACAGTTGGTCAACTGATTCATCCTCAAAAGTCATGAACGATTCAAGGGTGAGAAAACAATTACAAAATGTTATTTTTGGGTGAACTATCCCTTTAACTATTCCTATCCCTTCCCTGAATGGATGCAAAACCTGTAAAACTCATCTGTTTAACTCTAGGGGAGATGCAAACAAAGTGGAGTGTTCCTTTAATAACCTAAAAATTGTTTTAAATTTGAAAACCGCATAAAGTAACAAACAATGTGCAATGATTTTGAAATTACAAGGAACTTGTTCGGTCATAGAAATGTGCTTGTTTTAATACTCTGTGCTGTAGACGGTCAGATCTTTGTCATGCGTGACCAGCAGCTCCCAGGGATACTGATTCACGGGCCGTTTGACCTTTGACCCCGTCTGTTTGCTCTCTTGCACCATGAGAGCCACGTCTTCATCGTCTAATATCCGTATCAGATCGCCCTCGGGGTCCCGGTAGTTCAAAGCAATATCTTGCACTTGAAAGACGTCCCTGAGGGGGAAAACAGGGAGAAACTAATTGCGTAGTAGTTTAGAGGTCACAACAAGTGCAAATATAATTAGTATAACACAATTTTAGGCCTTCATGTTTTGTTGGCAGTCATGTGACCTTTATGCAAATGATTCAAGAGCAGCATTTAATGACAGTTGCATATTCAACATTATGCAAATTAGGTTTATTATTAAACATTAATCCAGTGCTACATGAGACATCATCTTGTGACCTGTGTGCTGCTGTTTGCTGAAAGACTGAAAATGACAGTTTTCTATACTGCAACAAATGTTTACAATTCATACAAATTGTTATTTCTAATTTTACAGTGTGATTATTTTTTTTTCAGGTCAGAAAGCATCAAAAATATATTGTGTCCTGAAGAAGAACAAAGCTTTTATGTGTTTGGAACGACATGATGGTGAGTAGTTAATGACAGAATTTTCATTTTGGGGTGGAGTAACCCTTTCATTTAAAAATCACATAAAACTAAAATATATATACTACTAATAAAAAAAAAAAAAGTTGTAAAATTGTATGTTTTTATTTTGGATTTTCAAAAACTAATTAAATTAACAATAAGATGTGTTATTATATATTATATTATGTTCATTTATTATATATTTATTCATAATATTACTTAATTTTAATATTCAAATATAATATACAATGAATTTAATATAATATAATAAGAATAAAACATAAGATGCATTATTATTATTATATATATATATATATATATATATATATATATCATGTTAATGTTTTATATTTAATAAGAATAATTAATCATTTTAATATTTAATTATAATATAGTTCTATTAAATTCATGTGTGAGTGTAATAAGGTACAAAACTGAATATATTACATTATTAAATAATATTTAAATTTGATTAAATGTAAGGAATTAAATTTAATATAATATACTATTGATTTAATATTTCAAATTATGTATATAATAATTTGAAAATAATTAAAGTATAATATATAATAGAATATAGAATAAAATATATAAAACATGTAGATACTATTAACTAAAATAGTTATATTTAATAATGTTTAATATTTAAATAAGCAATGCATTTTATAAAAAAGCAAAAATCTATTAATTTACAATTAATATAATATTTAAAAAACTGAATATATTACATTATGAAATAAGATTTAAGTATTATTAAATGTAAGTAATTACATATATATAAAATAATAAAATTCTAATAATTGTATATTTTTTATTTTAGATTTGTAAAAACTAATTACATTAAAAATAAACAATAAGATGCATTATATTACATATAATATATTATATTATGGTAATTTTATTATATATTTAATCATTTTAATATTGAAATATACAATGAATTTAATAAAAATCAATTAATCTAAAATTTAAATAATAATTAACAAAAAAAACAGAATATATTACATTCTAAAATAATATTTAGTAAATTTATTAGTAAATGTAAGTAATTCAATTAAAAAATAAAAACTGCATATTATAATTTGCATTTAATATTTAAAATTGTATATATAGAGATATTGAATATAATATAGGTGTTAGTGCTTGTAAAAACAATATGAGAAATATGAACTGAAATATAGTTAAATTATTTTAAACATTTATTAAATTAACACGTTTTTAAATACATTTTTCCCTAAGTCTAAATAATGTCTAATTGTTTTATTAAATTATTATTTTATTGTTACATTTACCTATGCTTTTAAACATGAATTAAACAAACTGTTGTTTTTCTTTTTGGTCTTAAAATGCTGACAAGGTAGGCGGGTTTTCAAAAAGAGATTTCTGCTAGATGTTCTCTAGATGGGAAATTTGAGAAAAGTAATTCATAATTATTACACTGTACAAAAAAAAAGATTAAGTAAAGCCGTGTTTTTCTTTCTAAAGTGTCTTCAGTTGGTCAGACCGAAAAAATTTGACATTTAAAAAGACTGTCTTTCACTCCTGGGTGTTTTTGTGTTCTTCCTTTCTTTTCTACCGCATATTTTTTTTCCCTCCTTACTTGAACTAAGGCAGAAAACATGGTGTGAATATTAAAGACAGACAGCAGCTCTCCTCAGTGTGAGAAGAATGGCAGAATCAAAGATGCTGATGATGGGAATGAGAGAATAAACGCAAACACAAGCGGATTATGAGACACTTTAACAGTATGAAATGGCAGAATATTCAATTAATGAGACTTTCTTTTATGTTTCCATTTCGAGGCACATTGTGAGCATACGACATGTCAAACAGGACAACCTGATTAGAAATTCAAGGTACCTCATTCGGGACAGCAGATCTCCATAAGACGGCTGAATTGAGAGATCTTCTTCAACACAGATGTCCCTACAGCAGACAATAAATACAGCATTACATTAGTTGAGAAACATTCATCATCTTGCCAGGGTGTTGTGATGTGTAAGATGTTATAGTGTGTTAACAGGCGTGGTAATGATTAAAATTATAATATTTTTAGATGAACTGATCATGCGTGTGTGTGACCTTGTGTCGATGCCCTCTGGCTGCAGTAGATAGCAGCGCAGGCAGCTGTATGAACTCGCACGTTTCCCGCTCTTGGAAGCTCCGCCCTCTTCATCAGAGTCACTCTCGGGAAGAGGTTTGATAATATTCACGAACGATTCAGGAAAGATTCCGGTTTTGTCCCTCACTGTGCCCTACAGAGAGACCGAGGACACATGGCATGAGCAGATGAACATAAACATGACATCTATCTATCTATCTATCTATCTATCTGTCTGTCTGTCTGTCTGTCTGTCTGTGTCAATCTATCTATCTGTCTGTTAGTCATCTATCTGTCTATCATCTATCTTTCTGTCTGTCTGTCTATCTTTGTCAATCTATCTGTCTGTTAATCATCTATCTATCTATCTATCTATCTATCTATCTATCTTGTCAATCTATCTATCTGTCTGTTAGTCATCTATCTGTCTATCACCTATCTTTCTGTCTGTCTCTGTCTATCTTTGTCAAACTATCTGTCTGTTAATCATCTATCTATCTATCTATCTATCTATCTATCTATCTATCTATCTATCTATCTATCTATCTATCTGTCTGTCTGTCTGTCTGTCTCTGTCAATCTATTGGTCTGTCTTTCTGTTTGTCATCTATCTGTCTGTTAGTCATCTAACTGTCTATTATCTATCTTTCTGTCCATCTCTGTCTATCTGTTTGTCTCTGTTGATCTATCTATCTATCGGTCTGTCTGTCTGTCTGTCTGTCTATCATCTTTCTTTCTGTCTGTCTGTCTGTCTGTCTGTCTGTCTATCATCTTTCTTTCTGTCTGACTATCTATGTCTATCTGTCTGTCTGTCTTTGTCAATCTATCTGTCTGTTAGTCATTTATCTGTCTGTCTGTCTGTCTGTCTGTCATCTTTCTTTCTTTCTTTATGTCTGTCTGTCTGTCTATCTATCTATCATCTTTCTGTCTGTCTCTGTCATCTGTCTGTCTGTCTGTCTGTCTGTCTGTCTATTGATCTATCTGTCTTTCTTTGTCTATCTGTCTGTCTATCTGTTCGTCCTTTAATTTATTTATTTGTCCATTCACCCATCTGTTTGTCTATCCATCTATCTATTCATCCATCTATCCATCATCTGCACCTATCTATTCGTCCATTTGTCAATCCTTTCATTTATCTATCCATCTGTCCATCCATCCACCCATCTATCCGTTCGTTAGTCAATCCTTTCATTTATCTATCCATCCGTCCATCTGTCAATCTGTCTATCCATCTGTCCATTTATCTACCTATCTACCTGTCTGTCAATCCTTTCATTTATCTAGCTATTTATCCATGTGTTTATCCTTCCATTTATCTATCCATCGCTCCATCAGTCAATCTATTTATCCGCGTGTCCATCTATCTACCTATCTCTCTATCCATCTGTTAATCCTTTCATTTATCTATCTATTGGTCCATCCACCCATCTGTTTGCCTATCCACCTACCTATTCATCTATCCATCCATCTGTCTGTCTGTCTGTCTGTCTGTCTGTCTGTCTATCTATCTATCTATCTATCTATCTATCTATCGTTACTGTGAGATGGTTTCTTGTATCTGTGTCAGGGGAGATGAACTGATATGACAGGTGGAGGGACACAATAAGACAGGGGTATTAATGTCCCCAGAAGTGGGAGGAATAATGATTGCTACGGCCCAGAACTTCAGACACATTAGGTGCATTCAAGCAAGAAAAAGGAGTTTCAGAGGCAATGAACTACCGAGTTACGACTTGATCTTTCTCTTTCACCCACACTTATCTCGATAATGTTATTTGAGGGTCCACTGCATGTCAATGCAATATCCAATTTTCCCTCTCTCTTTTTCTGTCTTTGCAATTCAATCCAGGTCAAATCGTTCTCCTTTATTGTCATGATCTGAAAAGATTGCAGATATCTACCACATAAAAAGCGTGTGTGAGTGAGTGTCCAGATCAGATCTTCTCACTCTCAATGTCCCACTCCTTCACACACACTCTAATACATAAATGTCTTTCATCCTTCCCTTTATGTCTTATCCACAATCATCCTTTGTTCAAAATGCAATCTTTTTAGTGCTCCCTCAATCACTTTACCCTTTAAATTATTCCCTTCTTTCTTTTTTTTCATGAATCACTTCATCCATCATGTTCTTCTGACTCAGTATCTCAACCCAGAGTGATGTGTTTGTACGAGCAGTGTAAACACACATTTTCATTTGGATAGATGCTAAATACATAATATCAATGCATTAGTTTAAACCCTCACATACAAAAACTTCAAAGATGTACAAATCTTTGTGAAACCTCTGAAGTCAGTCAGAACTAAAATTGCCAGACCCTTTGCAAAAGAAATATCTTTTTAATGGCAAATTCAATTATAAATAAGTAAAAGTTACATACAAGTAAGAAATCTAGCTAAAATACACTGGCAATGACACATTAATGTGTTTTACTGATTTGCCTTTTTGTGTTTTTATGTAAAATAAAGGACATTCCTATGCCTCAAACAGTTCTTGGTCATGGGTTCAAATCCCAGAGGATGCATTAACTTATTAAACGTACACCTTGAATGCAAGATGCCAAGTGTGAACGCAAGTGTTCAGAGACACATTTTGTGACTCGTCAGGCATTTAATTTAGTGTTCATAATCTTCTTTTTTAATTTTGGCAAGTCTAATTGCTGGGCTACTTTTACTGTTTAATACACTGTAAAATGCAGCCTTGCTACCTTAAGGACCTATTTCTAAAACTCAAATTTAGTTTTGTTGATTAGTTTAGGTAGATTCAGGGATGTTAAATTACATTTCTGACTTACAATCAATTAGTTTAAATGTTACCACATGAAGCACATTCTTAGCTTAACATTTTTTTAGTGTAATTTAAGAAGCACCTCCTAGAAGCAATTTTACAAACACACATATATAAATGCATGTGTGCTATAATCACACTTACACCCAAAATGCCTCCAAACATAAATGAGATCATGCTGCTACATCCTTCTCTCTCCCTCCCTTTTTCTCTCTTACAAACCCTCCTCCCTCTCTCTCTCTCTATCTCTCTCCTCTCCTCCTACCTACCTATCCTCTTCTACCTTTCTCTCTGCTTCTATCCTGTTATCTTTCTCTCTCTCACCTCCAGCCAGTCTGCGTTGACTCTCCGCAAGAGGAAGATCACGTCTCCAGCCTTCAGACTGAGCTCCAGGCGTCCGCTGCTGCTGAAGTCAAACACCGCCTAACACACACACACACACACAGCAAGGACACGCAAGCGGGAAACAAACACCGACAGAAAGAAAGAGAGCGAACACATCCTGAGTGAGATCGAGCTGCAGGTAAGAGATCCTCTTTTTTTAAGAACTTTGAAGAGAGTGAATGAAAGGATGATAAAATAGGATGAGAGGATGCTGGTAAGAAAAAAAGAAAGACACTACTAGACAAAGTGACACTAAGGGATTCAAGAGTGAAGACGCTATTCACAAGAAGTGAGAAGTGAAGAGATAAATGTTTTAATTTTACTTTTCTTTTTTTGACACTAAGAGATTCAGGAGTTAAGATGATATTCACAAGAAATGAGAAATGAAGAGATAGATGTTTTAATTGTACTTTTCTTTTTTGACACTAAGAGATTCAGGAGTGAAGATGCTACTCACAAGACGTGAGTGGTGAAGAGATAAATGTTTTAATTGTACTTTTCTTTTTTGACACTTGCAAAATATTATTGTAGAAATATTAGCTTTTCATGCATTTTTATTTTTTAGCATAGTTTTTTTAGCTTTGCACCATGGTAATTTCAATGAATACCATGCTATTCTTCAAAGCATATTATTATTTAAAAATTATGTCCAATAACTGGTTTTAGATATTGTAACAGACCGTAATACAATGTTTTGTTAGACATGCCTAAATGCAAAATAATTTTAAAACATGTATGTAAAAAAATACCTGGTTTACCATGGTACATATACTGCACAGGTATTATGAAAAACATGTATTTTAAACATGTATCATAGTATTCTAATACATTTACCATGACCAAAATGCTTTTCGATATGTACACTAACAGTACCATGGTATTCTTTGAAAAACACCACGTCTAAAAAAAACATGTCCAAATACCATGCTGTTTGAGGTTATACTGAAATCTCAGAAATTGTCTGATGCTTCAGGGTATTTCAAAAATTAACTTGGTGTTAACATATTTTAACACCATGAATATTGTAATCATTCATATGTATATATGAATGTTTGGATATATTTAGAAATTTTGAATTACCATGCTGCAAGTCCATAAACTATGGGTAAAAAATACCAGAAAAAAAAAATTATATGTATATAACTTGGAAGGTACACCCTGTCATAGAAAAGTGTCCAGCATGCATTCAGAAATCATAAATTGCGAAGGAAAGTGATGCACAAGAATATGCAGAAATTAGTAACTGAATAGAAAATCATGATTTGAGATATAAGCGATGATGAGAAATGATGTGCGAACAGAAGAGAGATTGTGTGTGTCCTCCAATGTCATTTGTCCATGTCAATCCTTCAAGCTTACTCAAATCAAAAGAGACCAAGGTCAATTACTGCAGAAAAGATCCTTCATAGCTCAAGAGATGGAATTGAGCTCTCGATTATGATATGTTCAAGTATCAGAAATCGACATATAGTAGGCATACAGTAAGAATATAAAGCTGTAAAATGAGAGCACAGCTCCAATAATTTACACTTCGGAGAATCTAATAGGAAACTGTAAATTACATATAAAAACAATTATATATGTATATGTGTATGTACAATTTGTTACAATATTTTCAATTTATTATTTTATTTATGTAATATATATATACTCGGATATGCACGATGCAGCAATCCACTACAGCCACGGATCGCTGTAGGGTATACTGGTGTTTCAAAGCATTGAGTGTAACTGTACGCTAAACACACGTGTATTTGTGCGTGTGTGTGTGTGTGTGTGTGATGGGCATGAGTGGGCATCTGTTCTCACTCCGCCATCTCTGTATGTTTAGATAATGCTGTAAATCTGCTGAGCTGTGGGTCGCTTGGTTTGTTTGCATGAGTAGGAGTGTGTAGGTGAGACGTGTTAGATGTTACCAGCTAATTACATCTTGGCAGTTGCTTTAAGTGTGAGCACGCATGTGTGTATGTCCGTGCACACTCGTAGGCAGCTTCTGAGCAGAAAGATACAATTTGTGCCAAAACTCGATGTGAAACTCTCCACAAAGTCAACAGTACAGAGCAAGTATCTGAGCGCAGGCTCAGTAACATCAGATGAAGAAACTATTTCAGTACCACTGCTGCTGTGAAACCCTAAAAATGGCTTTTGGGTCATTTGTGTGGGCTAACTTTGTTATATAGTGCAGGAAAGTAACTCGGAGTAATAATTGGCTTCTACAGCCACACCACAGTCAAGTTAAAATTAGACTATTTTAGGCAACTTAAATTTTGTTTGATATTCCTCATGAAAGAGGACAGTACAACTTGACACTTAGAAATGTGACACAATCCGACAATACTAGAAAAATCCTGTTATAACCAACAAACTGCAGGATGTCGGACCAATATCAAAAACTAACAACAAAATAACACCTTTCTTGCTCATATTGGGTTTTCGTTTGCGCCTTGTCTCTTGTCTTTTTATTACATGGTTAAACCACACTGGAAATTAAACAAGACTTGGAAATGTGTGAGAATGTGCCACAAACACACTCTGCAATGTGGAAATGTGACAAAGCAATTTCCTTCCCCCCATTTTCCCAATGTAATATATGTGCTAATTAGCCTAGCGCTGAGAAAAGCTCTCAGTAGCATTAGCATTGCCACCGTACTGTGCAAGGTAGAACTCATTTTCTTTTTATTGTCTTCTGCAGTCACTTTATCTTGAACTACTACAGGTACAGGCTACATTCAAAATCGTGCTAGCAATTTTGGTAAATATTATGCTTAAGGGAACAGTTCACCAAAAAATTTCAAAAGAATATTCAAATCACATTCTAGAATGTTCAGCTTTTTAAAAAGCGATGATGTAACCGTAGTATTGAATAGTGATTGGTTTACTGTCCTGCACTCATTTACATTTTACATAACGTTACATAGCTCTTCTTTGACTATTAAAGAGGCATATTTTACCCAAAAATGAAAATTCTGTCATTAAATACTCACCCTCATGTCGATCCAAACCCATAAGACCTTCGCATATCTTCTGAACACAATTTAAGTTATACTTTGAACTTTGACAAAACAGTCCATATGACATTAATGGTTCAGCCGTAATATTACGAAGCTACAAGACTACTTTTTGCAAAATACTTTGTGCAAAAAAACTAAAATAACAACTTTATTCAACAATTCTTCACCTCCCTGTCACCCTAGCGCCATTTTGGAGAGTACCACGATGCACTTATCCACTGATGTCACATGGACTATTTTGTCGATGTTCTTGGTATCTTTCTGGGAAAAAATCATAATAATAATAACTTTTTTAAAGGTCTTGTGGGTTTAGAACGACATGAGGGTGTGAAATTAATGATTGAATTTTTATTTTTGGGTGTACTATCTCACCCAAAACTATATAATGCACTAGCATACATTTCCAAGACGTTTGTTAAAAAATGCTTGATAGAAAAGCCTTCACATTTGAATTACTGTACACAAACATCTGATAAACATCTTGAGACATTCTAAACATAAACATCTCAAAAAGTCTAGTCAAGATGAAAATGCATATTTTAAATAGACACCTGTGTGACATTTATGTGCTTTCAGATAATCTATTTAGCAATTTGTCGGCATATTAGTTGAAAACTATGAATTAAGTTATATGAAGACCTCAGGGCTTGCGCTGCACTCGATATCGAAGAGAACTAGGTCGAGAACAAACGAGATAGATCGACTAAAAAAGCCTAAAAAGAAGTTTATGAAGAAGAAAGTCTAGGCTATGAAAAGCCGAACAAAAGGCCGAAAAAATACTCAAACACAAATGGCTATTAATCTCTTCCACTTATTGAAGGGGTCTTTCCTGTTTGGTCATATTCAGAGAGTTATTTCCGCTCGGGATCAAGAAGTCAGAGAACATATCTAATTATAGCACGACTCTGGGGGTCACAAAGCACTCTGATTTCAATTAAGGAGTCAATGACCTCCGAAATTAGCTCATTAGCACGTGGCCGGCCAAAAGGGAGGAGAGGGAGGTGTTTTTTCCTACCTAAATGAGTGACCCAGTTTGGCTCTTCTCAACTGGGGGATCAGAGCAGGATATAAAGAGAAGAGATCACTCTCTGGGGCCATGACACATGACAAAGGAGTTTAACCAAGAATGGGTGTCGGTTATTAGCCTGCTTATCAATGCTTATGCAAACGTAACGAGTTAAATACTAAAAACTTGAGACTGAATCTACAAAAAGTGTGCTAAAATAAACACCTCTGTTATGTCAGATGGATAACCATCCAATACAAGAACTCTGGGACTCTCGCCCCCAAGCTATCAGCCAAGATCAGGTGTGAAATAGCTGTCCTTTGCAAAGCGGAACATGAAAACAACCGTGAAAGAACAATGATGTGCAAGTGTGAATGCATATAATCAGCAATAGCACGTTATTATATGAGACTATATAATGCTTAAAATATCTTCTCCTAGATCGCTCATACTCGTAACAGCCAAAGTGAAGGACTCTAATGGAAGCAGATCTATTAAAACAGTATCTCCAATCTCTCTATAATGGCTCACTCTTACTGTCTAAACTCCTTACAGTGATACAAAGGAAAGAAAAGACTTTGATTTTCAATCATGCTCCCTGTCTTGTGTCTTACGAGTCCCAGGAAATGGCCATGTAATTTTCAGAGCCATCACATAATAAATTAAGCAACTGATTCTGTGATATCTACGTACATGACACTCTATCGCACATTTTTTACTAAAGGACCGGTCTCATTTAAGAAACCCCTCTGACTTGAGAATATGTCACACACAAAAGAAGAAATTTTGAAGAATGTTCACGTTGCTCTCTTCCATGAATGAAAGTGGATCGGGACCAACTCCAAAAATGATGAAGAAGCCCATAACAGTTGTCAATATGACTTGTACGCTGTATTCCAAGCCTTCTGAAGACCAAAGTTTAGCTCTTAAATCAAAAGGAATAGTTCAAACAAAAATGTCAATTCTGTCGTTAATTACTCACCCTCACATCATTACAAACTCGTAAGACCTTGGTTCATCTTTGGAACACAAATTAGGATATTTTTGATGAAATCCGAGAGCTTTCTGATCCTACATAGAAAGCAATGCAACTGATGTTCAAGGCCAAGAAAAGTAGTAAGGACATTGTTAAAATAGTCCATGCGAAATCAGTGGTTCAAGCTTAAAGTTAAAAAGCTACAAGCATACCTTTTTGTCGAAAAAAAAAAAAGTGTCAAATCTGGTGTTCAGAAGATCTGTAATAGAGCACACAAGTCAAATGGACCACTTTTATGTTGTTTTTGATAGCCTGTGGCCCCTGTATACTTCCCTTTGTGGAAAGGAGCAGCATGAACATCCTGCCGAACATCTCCTTTTGTCCTTTATGGAAAAAATCCTAAATAAAAGCATTTCGTTCAAGGCTACAATAGTGGCAGCTCATGAATTACCTCTTTTAAAGTTCGAACCTGCAGCCTTTCCCATATATTTAACCGTTAAGCGACACCACCCACATATCTATCTTTCCCGGTCTTGCTTTCCAGATCTTTTGTTGTTCTATCTGGTGTTATGAGAAGTGTAATCTGTCACTTTCGCCTTCTTCCGGCCACACGTCCGCAGCAGAATAAAGCAGGAGTCTCTTTCGCTGTGATCTCCATGTGGAGAGCAGCGCGCGTTGAATCATGGGCTCTCACATGAGCGTATGAAGACAAATGTCCAGCACTGTGTGAGATTTATCAGCACACCTGCTACATCAATCTACATCAGGACAGGACATCATGGGAGAAATGTTTTGAGGAGATAATAAAAAGAGGGACGTGTGTGTTGAAGTGTGTCATGGTCAAAAGCATGGCAGAATATGACCTTTTAGTTCAATCAATGATGTTTTGAATAATCGGGTATTAACTGTTTGTCCAAATAATGAAAGACAACGAGGAAATGGGAATCAGCCCTCCCATGAGAAAGCTTAACTATTTTACGAGGTGGCTAAATTAAAGTAAGTATTAAAGGGATAGTTCACCTAAAAATGAAAATTCAGTAATTAATTATTCACCCTCTCGCAGTTCTAAACCTATAAAACCTTTATCTTCAGAATGCAAATTAAGATATATTTGATGAAATCTGAGAGCTTTCTGACCCTTCACAGACAGCAACACAACTACCATGTTCAAAGCCAAAAAAGATAGTAAGGACATCGATAAAATACTCCATGTGACATCAGTAATTCAACCGTAATTTTATGAATTATTCTTGACACAGAGAAGAATTGTGGAATAAAGTTGGTATTTTTGTTTTCTTTGCGCACAAAAAGTGTTATCGTAGCTTCATAACATTAAGGTTAAACCACTAATGTCACATGGACTATTTTAACAATGTCCTTACTAAATTTCTGGGCCTTGAACGTGTCAACTGTACTCTCAAATCTGTAAAAGTCTGGTTTATTTACAATGGCGTGACCGTACTAAGATTTTTGGCCATTAAATTTTGACTCGCACAAGCAAACATTAAAATTCACACACCCTTCCATCCTACAGATGGGCGTGGGATATATAAATTATGTTTTATGTCTTTTTTGTGGTTGCATCTGGTGTGAATGGAATGACAGAATGGTGATCCGGCATGACAGCATTGGGAGACACAGAAAAAGAAATGGATGAAACTGTCTTGAAGGAGTACAAGTACACTAGAGGACAAAGAGGGAGAGATGCATTAAGGGATGGCGTGAGAAACGAAAAGAAGGAAGCAAGACTGATGGGTAAACTCAGAGGGAAGAGTGGGAGAGATTAAAGGAGGGATGGAGGAACAAAGTGAAAAGTAGAAAAAAAGAGTAGAGAATATATTAAGACAAGGAGAAAGATAAGAGAGAGAGGCCAAAGGAACGTGACTGAGAAGTAGATGGAAGAGAGAGAAAGTGATAGAAAAGCATTAAAAGATTAGTTCACTTCAAGAATGCAAATTACTTGATTATTTACTCAAATCTATGTCATCCAAGATGTTCTAGTCTTTCTTTTTTATTCAGTCAAAAAGAAATTAAGGTTTTTGAGGAAAACATTCAAGAATTGTTCTCTCCATATTATAGTGGACTTTAATTGGGATCAGGTTGAAGGTGCAAATTGCAGTTTAAGTGCAGCTTCAAAGGGCTCTACGCAATCCGAGCTGAGGAATAAGGATCTTATC
The DNA here is from genome assembly GCA_033026305.1 of Cirrhinus molitorella. Taxonomy (NCBI): domain Eukaryota; kingdom Metazoa; phylum Chordata; class Actinopteri; order Cypriniformes; family Cyprinidae; genus Cirrhinus; species Cirrhinus molitorella. Next base: position 27,656,045 of record CM065121.1, on the reverse strand, counting down.
TAGTGAAACAATCATCAATTTCCCAAAGAAATATAAAATGTATACTTTTTAACTGCAAACGTTCATCTCGCACAAGCTCGACTTGGAAACATAACGTGTGGTTAGTTCTTTGTCTGTGTACTTCGGTTCAGAAAGGTAGGGTAGGGTGAAAAAGACATCTAATTTTCTCCTCTCCAACTTTAAAATCATCCAACACCGTCGTTTCACCTTTTTTTTTGTAAAGGGCATTTGACTTTGACTTTGTAAACACCAGGTTGGTACTTCCACCTACTATGTCTTGCGTGCGTAATTAGATAATGCGTGAGGTTCCGCTAGTGCAAGACGAGATTTTGTGGTCAAAAAGCATATACATGTTAATTTTGTTTAGAAAATGACTTATCGTTTCACTAGATGGGTTCGTGTAGAGCCCTTTGAAGCTGCATTGAAACTGCAATTTGGACCTTCAACCCGTGGAAGTCCATTATACGGAGAAAAATCCTGGAATGTTCTCCTCAAAAACCTAACATCTGAATGAAGAAAGAAAGACATGAACATCTCGGATGAAAAGAGGGTTAGTAAATTATTCGAAAATTTGCATTCTGAAAGTGTACTATTCTGAGTCAGATCTTTTGTTCTGTCAGTTTAGTTTGGTTTACTAACATAGTATGAACAACTGGTTAATATATCAAACTGATCTAGTTCACAAGTTCAACTCACTGATTCAGCGATTCAGATATATAATGCTAAAGTCATATGTATGGCACTTTGTCCATTTGAAGCTGGAAAAACCAATGCTATCTCACGACCGATTTGAACGTATTTTACAAGGTGGCTAATTCATACAACCTCACTCGATGTTGTACAATTTGTCTAGATCCCAGTGACAGGTAGGTTTAAGGGTAGGTAATTTGTACGAAATCATACGAATTGGGGAACTATTATGTATGATTTATTAAAAATCATACGAATTAGCCACCTCATAAAATATGTACAAACTGCAATGAGATTAGGTTGGAAAAACTCCTTTTATTGGAAAAAAGTGATATGTATTTTATGTAAAATATCTTCTTTTGTGAGGTTTTTTTTTGTTAACTATGCCTTAAAAAGCAGCTAAGGAAAAAAAGATGACGATGAATGAAGAAATTAGCAAAAGAAGTAGAACAGGGCAGGAACCATTAATGGGGCAAAGATCTGACCTAGAAAACAGAAAGGCACACACGTCTCTTTCTGTGCCTGTATAAGAGGACTGTTACAGATTTAGTGTCGTCATTGTAAATCTATCACAGGATGAGTAATCAAAACCATAGAACTACAATGTCATAGTACTAGAAAACTAGATTTTGACATTTTCACAAGAAAATGTGTGGTGTTTGCCGTCAAGAAGCTTGTTGCTGTTATTGCCAGGATGTTTTGGGTGGTTGCCAAGGACTTGCTTTGTGTATGAGTGGATTTGAGTGGACTGCTGTGCGGTTGCTAGGGTATTCAGGGTAGTTGCTAAGGTGTTGTGGGTGGTTGCCTAATGACCCAAGTCAAAAGATCTCAACCTCAAGTCTCTAAATTTGACTTGGGTGCTTCTTTCAATCTAAGACTATTTTAGCCAAAATAGGAAGTTGTGATAAAAAGTAATTTGATGTATCATTCCTGTTCGTAACACAAAAATGTCAGACAAGTTACATGCTGACGTTTAATACATGGGGATCAAAATTATCGATATTTGTAAATAAATCTGTGGGAATACAGATGCATATTTAGCATTCTCCATAAAAGGAGAACTTCAAATCACTCAAAGTGAACTGTAAGTGACACTGTGAGTGTTGTGGAAGAGTTTCAGCCTCCACAAAGTTTATGTCATAATCTTCTGAGAGTTTTGAAACAAAAGTTTGAGGTGTGCGTTGTGTAATAACCTCCTGACCAAATGTCAGGGCTTTGTGTGGTGCCTGCATGCTTGAGCATGTAAGTATGTGTGTAGTATGTAGTGTGTAGGCTGTTACTGAAAGTGTTTCCAAGGAAACGCTGGTATACCTCTGCTCTGGGTGCGGAGAGAAGGTCGGTTTTGGGCTTTTCGGTTTTTCTAACAAGAGAAAGAGAGAAAAGAAAGAGCATTGTGAAATTCAGTTGAAAACTGAAAAAGAAGAAGTGGTTCCTAAAACATTTTCTCTCAGTTTTTCAAAGGACAAGACAGTCAAAGTGAAAGGCTGGCAAACCAAAATGAGACTTTTATTGCTCAGACGTTCCTCTTTTGTAGCTTTTGTCTCAGATGTTTCTCCAAAAACTCCTTAGCTCAGGAAAATTAGTCTTAGAATAACCTGATGAGAACCATTCAAGATGTTTGATTTGGACCTTGTCAAACCACCTACTCTGAGACATTATTAAACTCTTATAAAGACAGGAGCAGCTAAATCTCCATTTTCTCCACTCTATTTAATCACATTGAATGAGAAATTAAATGCATTACTTTGTGGATCGTCTTCTTTATGGAAAGACGTGATGACCATGCCACAAAACTTTTGTATTGAATAATGTCAGCAGAAAGTTAGTAGAAGAGCAGGATCCTGTAAAAGTATGCAGTGAAGTGCTGGAAGGAGAATTGAGGGATTGTGGGTAGGCACCTACACTTTGCGTGTGGGGGGCCGCAGGCGGCGCAGGGCCCGGGGGACCTGTTGGCTGTCCGACTCAGTCTGGTAGAAAAACATCCGTATCAGATCGTCCAAGAGAACCCAGGTAGGCAGACAAAGTAGCCTCTAAAGAAATGAGAGTGTGAGTTCAGATGTGTTTAGTTGGATGTTTTTCGCTGGAAATTAATTAAAACCTGTTTTTCAGATGAATGTCATATTTACAGTGCCTTGCAAAAGTATTGATACCCCTTCATGTTTGATTGGGTTCAAGCCCAGGCAGTGGCTGAGCCACTCAAGGACATTCACAGAATTTTCCATTAGGATTATTGTCCTGTTGGAAGGTGAACCTTCTGCTCAGTCTAATGTTCTGAATGCTCTGGACTGGGTTTTTTTTATTAAGGCTATCTCTATATTTTGCTGTGTTGAGCTTTCCTTTTATTCTAATGAGTCCCTCAGTCCCTGCCTTTAAAAAATAGCCCCACAGCATCCTCATGCTACCCCCACACTTTACTTTTGTGATGGTACTCTGCAGGTGATGAGCAGCACCTGGTTTCCTCCATATATGATGCTTGGAATTGAGGTTCATCAGACAACATACTCTTGTTTCTTACAGTCTGAGGGTTCTTTAGGTGCTTTTTTGCAAATTCCAAGTGTGTTTTAATGTGTCTTCGCTGAGGAGAGGATTGAGTCTTGCCACACCACCATAAAAGCCCAGATCGATGGAGTGCTGCGGTGATGTTTGTCCTTCTGTAGGTTTCACCTATTTCAACATACGATCATGGAGCTCAACTAGAGTGACCATCAGGTTCTTGGTCAATACTCTAACCAAAGCCCTTCTACATCAATTGCTCAGTGTGGCCAGGAGGCCAGCTCTAAAAAGAGTCCTGGTTCTTTCAAACTTCTTCCATTAAGGGTAACTTGAATGCTATTGACCGGAAAATGCCATTTCACATGTGACAAAAATAACACTGTAGTGGGAATTTCCATGAGTTTTAGCATAAAGAACAAATGGCGTAATTCTCCATTTGCATGTATATGTGCTTTACATCTACAAATCACATCAGTAAAAATGTAAAAAGTTTATTTCCTTAAAGTACACAGACTTAAAACTCCCACAGTTGACGAATCAATCTTAAATTAAATCAAAACAGACATATTTTGCTGACAGAGAGTGACTTTGAGGGTTTGAAAAAAGAGAAGTAACAGAAAAAGGAACAATTCTTTTTTCTGGTAATTCAACACAGTGCTGTGCACACCGCAAAGATTACAACCCTCAAAACACATGAGTGCAACAATTACCAATACCACATGACTGTGATACAACTAAAAACGTTTATGAAATTTCAAGACTGACTCACCTTCATGTAATTGTTGAGCTCTGGGATTCTGTTCTCTGCGATCTCCTTTTTGTTTCCCATAAACACCTTACCTTTGGCGAAACAGACAAGCGGCAGAAATAAGTATTTGTGTCTCAAAACAAATTAGTTTGTAAGATAAACAATCAAAAGCTAGCCGAAGGGTGCCTCTGAATCTCTTTACTGCTAACGCTAATTAGCGCCTAGCGTAATGTGTGTCCAAATATTACAGTAAATTACGTTCTCATTTGTACTTTGGATTTCACCCAACAGAAATGTTAATAATGCGCACAGTGAACAACGATGAAAGGTCAGTCATTAGTGCCAGAGAGTCATTCTCTAAAGCACTTTATGGGAGAAGAAAAAAAACAAAACCAAGAGGGATCCATTCATACAAGTTGGTTTGAATCCAATTTTAACACCTTTTTAATAGATATGCAATAATTCCCTTTCATCTTAAATAAATCTCGGTCTAATTCTCATTGCTGTCTCTCAAGCTGTCTATCTTTTCTAATAAGGTTCTTTATTATAAATCTGAGTTAAATAAGCATTAGTGAGACCTGAATGGTATGAGCAAAGCAAGGAGCTGTCCCTTTATAGAGCATCAGAGCAGACATTGCTAATGTCCTCATAAACTTGCCAATTATCTTTACGTTGCATAATCATATTACTCATCGGCTCGAACAATCAATTGTCATGAAGACAGTAACATCCAGGAGTAATTTGTAATATAACTGGGCTTGATCTAACTTGGCTCCACTGGGTTCAGGTTTAGCTGGCAGGAAGCTTCAGTGGAAATTCGCTAAGATGCAGAAGCCCATCAGGGTGCAGTCTTTAGGTGACCTTAATGAAAATGTGGGTAGGGTGCCAAAGGACGACCTCTCCTTCGCGCAGAATTCAATTATACACATACTTGATTGGTCAAAGACAGAGAAGGAGACGGACAGGAAAAAAGAACACAGAAAGAGACAGCAAGAGAGCTGAGACATAAGGCTGATTAAAAAGGGATCAAAATAAAGGTCAAAGACATTAGAGACTAGAGAATGAAACAAGAGTAGATAACACTACTATGATGACGTAGAAGCCGTTATTGCTTCTCCTGTATGGTTGGTGCTGAATCAAGTACTCGTTTGTTATCCATTTAAAAATATGACTGGTGACGATGTTGGGTTCAGGCAGTCTCAGACACGTGGTACCTTTCAAACTAATTTGAAAACTCTGTTTCCTTTCGCATGTGTGCAAAAAGATGAAGAGGAAGTAGATGAGGGCAAATAGAGAATAGAGCAACTAGTTGAAAGGATGCTACTCATCTCATTTTCCTGACAATACAATTCTATCCCCTTCATCTATCTCTGCTGGCCTTCATCCCAATGATAGAAGTTCTAGTTAATCAGTAACTCAGTACCTAAAGTCCACCTAAGGATTGAACTTTAACTCTTGGTACAGGTTTGAAGAGAATCACCATACATGGCAACTGATTACTGTGGGGTGTGGGATAGTAGAAGGAGGTGTAGTGATTAAGTCTAAATGCTCCCACAAGATCTAGTGTTTTGAGATACCTTCTCCAACCCTCCAACTAGTTCCTCCTTCTAGACCTGGGGTGTCCAATCCTGTACCTGGAGGGCCAATGTCCTGTAAAGATTAACTCAAACTTTTCCTAGCATACTTGCCTGAAAGTTTTAGTAATCCTGTTGACTTTGTTTACCATGATTCAGGTTTGTGAATTGAGCTTGAAGCTGAAATCTGCAGGAGCAGGAGCATAATAGTGCACCCCTGGTCTAGCCTGCTGTTGATTTTTGAACATAATCTTTGATTTTTTTTAGCTCTCCTCAATTACATTTGTGAGGAATCATCACCTTGAAGACTTCTGTAATGCAGTTGATCATTAGTTGATGGGTTAAAGCAGGGGTGCCCAAATTTGGTCCTGGAGGGCCGATGTCCTGTAGAGTTTAGCTCCAACCCTAATTAGACACACCTGAACCAGCTAATCAAGCTCTTATTAGGCATACTAGAAACTTTCCGGCAGGTGTGTTGAAGTTGGAGCTAAACTCTATAGGACACCAGTCACCCAGGACCAAGTTTTGGCACCCCTGGGTTAAAGTTATGGCTTCACAAATTTTATCTATATGGATGTACTTGTTTCCTTTACTTTCATCGTGACAGTATCTTTGACATCTCATTCTTCTTGTATATTGAGTTTTAGGACTTTGGTCAGGTTGTCGGAGAGAAGTTATTTGGCCTGACGTCAGTTTGGTGACAATTCAGTTCATGGTCATTGCACTCTTACACAAGGCACTTGACCTCAGGTCATTCAAAATACTGGGAGTGTCCAATCCTGATCCTAGAGGGCCACATTTCTGCAGAGTTTAGCACCAACCCTAAGCAAACACACCTGAACCAGCTAATCAAGATTTCAGGATTGCTATAAACTTAGGTGTTGACGCAGGCTGTAAAAGGCTGGATTGGCTACCCCTGGGGATATTTCACCCAAAAATGGAAATTGTAAATTCTGTCATTAATTACTCGCTCTGATGTTGTTCCAAACCCTTAACACCTTTGTTCATCTTCGGAACACAAATTAAGATATTTTTTAAGAAATTCAAGAGCTTTCTGACCCTGCATAGACAGCAATGCAACTACCATGTTCAAGGCCCAGAAAGGTAATGAGTACTTCTTTAAAATAGTCCATGTGACATTAGTGGCAATTTTATGAAGCCTCTTCGATGAAACGTTCATGAGAGTACCACGACACGTAAGGTTGAACCACTGATGTCACATGCACTATTTTAACGATCATCTTTTTGGGCCTTGAACGTGGTAGTTGCATTGCTGTCTATGCAGGGTCAGAAAGCTCTTGGATTTTATCAAAAACACTAATTTAGGTTATGAAAATGAAAAAATGTCTTACAGCTTTGGAACAACATGAGGGTGAGTACCTTAAGTAAGAACTTTCATGGACTATGCCAATTTACACATCCAAATAACTAGTTGTTCGGTTCAATTCTATACATACTGCACAAATTTAATGAAACTTCTGCTATCACTACTTGAGCTGTTAAGGAGGTAAAATTTAGCTGAAGTTACGCAGCTGTCACTTCAAATGAGATTAAGCATTTACAGTAGTACAGACGTGACTACTGTATTTAGCTTCAGTGTGTATTTGGCCTGTGCTACTGAACCTAGATTTCCCCAGAGCTCTACATCGCTGTTGTTTTAGTCGAGGCTGTGCAACAAACCTGGCAGAGTAGGTAGTTGGCAGGTGTAGTATCCTGGCTGGGGTTCAGCTGAGTACTTGAGCTCCAAACTCTGGTGCAGAGCAAAGAACTGACTATACCTTCTGTAGATCAGGTATTTACTGTTGCCTTTGGTCTTCACCTCAATCACAAACCTCTGCAAGAAGGTGATAAAGAAGAAATGACAAAAGTCAAAGATTAATGTATGTAGTAGTGTAAGAAATGTAAAAACAGTGAGAGTGACAAAATGGCAAAAGACATCAGTCTGGCCCCTAAAGCTATCATGTCTGCTTGAACAGGGTGCGCGGAGGTATGCATATGTTGACAGGCAGGTGGGATAACCTATCGTAGCCCTGGGACCGAGGAATATGATTGAATGAACATGTTATGGTCCTACACCTTCCACAGATTATATAAATACATATACTGTAAATACATTTAGACCACTTAGTGGTTGCTATTAGGGTGTGAAAAGACAAAAAATAATGATAGATAATGATAGATATGTTTAGACATCTAATATTTTGTAAGTGTTTGCTGTTGGTTACACGTAAACCACAGGTAATAGGCAGACTATAAGGCAGACAAATTATAAAAGAAGGCAGACTGGAGGAAAGGTCAGCTACGGGGGTTCAGCTCTGGGGAAACTTACATAGTAAACAATGAAACCTTTCTTTTCCTCAATATCAGCAATGGTTGCAGTGACAGGGATGTTGTCTGGAAGCTGGTCAAAATCACTGTCAGGTGAAAAAAAAAAGTTACATTTTGATTAGCACTGAAAATATGTCCTGTTAATGTTAATGTTAATGTGCAATAAAGTAATCTGTTCCACCATTATTTTGTGTGTGTGTGTGTGTGTGTGTGTGTGTGTGTGTGTGTGTACACATATTGATTCTATTTTTAAGACACATTACTATTATTATTATTAATCAGAAATTAAGTTTTATAGTTGTATAAATTATAGTTTTGAGATTAGAGTACTTTTCATTGTGGATAAATCAATACTTTGTTTTTAATTGTGTTTTAAATTGAAGTAATTTTCTGAATTTTCACCATGTTACAAACAAACTTGTATCAAATAAATATTAAAAACCCTCATTTACCCTATATGAATAGTATGTTGTAGTTATGGTTTTAATATGCCTGTACATAGTCTAGCATGACATGGTGGAATAGTCTTGTCTAGTATAGAATAGATTTAGTGAACTACACTAGACATAGTATACTTTATCCAATACTATACTAACTATACCACAGCATAGTATTTTAAAATACTAAGTTAAACTGAACAGTACACAATCACTACGCCCAGTGACTCTACTACGACGAGGAACTTGGGCTGTAATTTTATGAATATGAGTAAACAATAATGAAGACTTGTTTTTGCTCACCTTTCATCTCGCAGCTGTTGCGGGAGAGACATGCTGGATGATGGCGGGATTCAGAGCTCTTCAGACGCTCACAGAGACAGACAGGGCGAGTTTAGTTGAGTAAAGTGGAAGTGAAGCTGCTGGTGGTTTTCTGAGGCGGGTTTAGAGTTGCACGTACATTAAAAAGGGAACTGAAAGAGTCCCGGTGGGGACATGAGGTGTTTACATACTAACGCCTCGTTAAGAGGTTCAACACACTGACGGAGAGCAAGTGTGAGCATGCTATTAAAATATTTCAAGTGGAAACTAATTTGAAATGTTCTTTTTACTTGACGCGCTGTAGTAAGCGAGACGCGATGCAAAGTCCAAGATGTGGTCATGTAGGTACGAACGCGTCCTGTGTAACGCCCACTTAAACATAATTGTGTTTACCTGACAAGAGAATAAGAAAAATGGAACGACAGACAGACAAAGAATGAAAGTGAAAGAAATCGCAATAGGCTATATATAGGCTATGAATAATTTGCTTAAAAAAGACAACCTTTCATTGACTGGTTCTCGTCTTGTAGTTGTTTTTCTCTTTCAGTTCCGAAGTCAGTCCGATTAATGCTCAAGTTTGAAAGGAATTTGCAGCTCACCTGCAACAGGTGAGACAATTGTTGCACTACAAACTCGGATGTGAACACTAAGAATTTAAAGATTAAATTATTTTACTTGTTTATTTCACAGGTCTCAAAACACTTCAGCAGGAAATTATGTTGTCATTTTTGCGCAATGCAAGTGTCACCAAATTGAGTTGCAAAAATATTGAATACTCCGCTCCAATCTGTCATTAGCAGTGTTAAGGAAAGTTACTTTTAAAAGTAATGCGTTACAATATTGCGTTACTCCCTAAAAAAGTAACTAATTACGTTAGTTACTTTTTATGGAAAGTAATGTGTTACATTATACTTTTGCGTTACTTTTTAAATCTGGGCAGGGCTTGCTTGTTTGTTTTTAATATAAAAATGTTTGATTCTTAGCAAATGTAAAAGCCCTTTCACACCAAAATGAAATTAAGTGAATAAGGCTAAAGGAAAATTAAATTCACGCCTGTACAGAACTGTAGGAGAAAAAAGTTCAACAGTTTCTCTTCAGCAACGAGAATAAAAAGAATAAATGTTAGGTAATCTAAAGTAAGTTTTGCTTATAAGTACAATGCAAAAAATGCTTTTCTTACTTAGATTTTTTGTCTTGTTTTCACCCAAAATTCCAAAAATTCTTAAATCAAGAAGGATTAGTTAATTTTTTTTTTTTTTTTTTTTTCTGAAAACAAGTCAAAATTACATGTGTTTTTGCTTGAAACAAGCAAAATAATCTCCCATTGGGGTAAGCAAAATAATCTTGTTTTCTGTTTGAAGTAAGATTTTTTTGCTTACCCCATTGGCAGATTATTTTGTTTGTTCTAAGCAAAAACTCATTTAATTTTGACTAGTTTTTTCTGAAAACAAGAAAATGATTTCTTGTCTAAAAAATCCTTCTTGATTTAAGATTTTATATATATATATATATATATATATATATATATATATTATTTTTTTTATTTATTTTTTGGCTGGAAACAAGACAAAAAAACAATCTAAGTACGAAAAGTATTAGCAATTGGATCAACAAAGGTCAGCAGCAAAATCATTGGTTAATAAAATGGGATTAAATGCATAAAGGAAACAAAAAGTAACTGCCGTTACTTTTTTGAAAAAGTAACTGAGATATTTTCTTGGAAATGAAAAAGTAATGCGTTACTTTACTAGTTACTTAAAAAAAGTAATATTACGTAACTTGCCATACTTGTAATGCGCTGCCTCCAACACTGGTCATTAGTCAGCCAAACTGATAGTCCCATCCACATCTCAAACTATTGGTTGCATGGTTGAACCAAGGTTGCCAAAGATGCACTTGCATCAAGATTTAGTCCTAGATGCGGGTATTGGCAATACTCGGATGTAAACAAAAGCATGAATTGCAAGGTAAATGTACTACTAAATATGTTGTTCTGCTAATTTATGCTGTATAAATCACCAAAAAAACGTATGGAAGCTGCTAAATCATATAGAGAAGGACTTAAGTACGCAAGGAAAAGGGTGCAACATTTTGACATACTAAAGTTAACAGGTGGTAAAGATACAAGCAGTATTAATTAAGATATTAGCCCATACTTTTAAATACCTGACCAGAAATTATGAGAACATGTTGTCAAGATTTTGGCAGTCTATAGTAGGCCTACTCCAAATGTTTTTCCCAGTCTGACCAATTAGTCTTTTATAAATCACTAATGTTTCAAAATTGCATGAGGATGAGGAGAATTGTTATTTAATTAGTTATTTAAGCCGGAAAACAGTTTGCATCTTCTTGTCTGAGAAATTGTTAACAGCTGTATAAACTAATGGCAATATCAAAGGGACTTTTAAGGTAATCAACTAACCCAGTTGTTTTTATTGTTGCCGTTTTATTTAATTTTAAGATCTAAATGTTAAAGTTTATCTAAAATTAATCTGCATATGAACATTGGTTATGATTATTTTAGGTACCCCATTTGAAGGCATCTTGCGTAAAACAGCTCCATATTTAATGAAACACATACAAAACACCGGAAGAGACAATACCTGTTTTCTATAATGGAAGTCTGTTGCGCATAACCCCGTTTAAAAGCTGGTGAAGGATTGAGATGCAGAGATAACGAGCGACCGCTAGGTGGCAGCAAACAGAACAGTCCATATGCAAAGTAACAAATGATTTAACGATCTTAAATAGTCTATATTTCTCAAGATGTTGTCTAACAGGCAAACATAAAGATGTAAATATAGCAACTATTCTTTTGTCCAACTTACAACTTTTGTCTTGTAAAATACTCTATATTTACTCATCTGGACGTATTGCTATCACTCTAAATGTATTTCTATGGTCCCTTAAGCCTGGGAATGTCAACAATGTCCTGGCAGTTTTAATCTAAGAGGGTGATCCTTACAACACTGGAGTCATATACCTACACACAGACGCCAAGTTCAAGGTCATGGCAGCTGTGATGTTTTGTTTTTTTGCTTTCAGCTCCCGGGATCGTGTGTGTGTGTGTATGTCTGAGGTTTCACATTGCCACTTCAGCAAGAAATAGCGACTGTGTCATGATCTCAATTCAAGGCCATTCGCTGCCACACGCCCAAAACTCAACCTACAGGTTGCACACATGCCCACGTTTACTGCTCATGCATATGTTCGCACAAAAGGAGAGGAGGAGAGTTTAAAGATTTGACTGACAGGGCTTCTTTGAATCTGAAGATTGTTTTCCAGACAGTGTTATGTGCTTGTATTAATAGGTAGGTCAGAGGACACGTTATTTACACACTTCACAAGGTGCTGGAAAGAGTTAGTGTGCTTCATGTATGCGTAACGTAAGTATATAAAGATGTATTGACTAGGGCTGTCAAAACAAGTTTAAATGACATATATCAATATTTGTTCCATTTTTTTTAAGTTTGCCTTCGTAATTTCAAAATGGTGTAAAATGGCTCTTAACTAACCTCCATTCTGGTATGTAATGCTCACTTTTACTGATCCAACCAATTGGATACAATTAAGTCCTGCCTAACATTTAAATGTGCAAAATATATATATATATATATATATATATATATATATTTTTTTTTTTTTTTTTTTTTTTTTTTAATGTTGACTTCATGTTAACTTTCTTAACTCTCACACCCATCACAAATGAGATCAGTTGTTTCCTGTAGACACGTCTTCTGCTTCTCAGATGTTTCTACTGAGAAAAGATCTCAAACGTGAGTTTCAGAAGAGAGTGCAACAGTATATCAAGACTGTTTTCAGGTTTGCTCAGATTGTATGTCAGCTGTTAAAAAAAAACTGAAACTAAAAACTGAAATGAAATGTAAACGTTGTTTACATGTATGAAATGTAGACTCATTAAAGTAAGCAATAAGTCACTGCTAATGGTGGTGGCCATTTTGTGATCACTTGATCATTATTGCTGCTGAAAATGGTCAATTATTGTCATGTTTTGGGCTGTACTACTCAGTCAAACTGGGAAAAACATTTGGAGTACTATAGACTGCCAAAAGTTATAACAAATCAAGGAGTGCAAAAAAACTGAGCAAGATTGGCATTTGTGGTTGGCCAAACTGAACCAGGACTTCTTGACCACATTTGTGTTTGTTCTTTTAATTTCCGGCCAGGTAGGTGAAATATTAGACAGCATTGGCAGACCACTGTATTCGTACACCATGCAATCCATGCTGTTGTTTACAGGACCAAAACTACTAATTTTATAATCAGTACAGTATTTTTGTCACGTAGTGTCTCTCGTAGACGGTGTAATTTGGAAAAGCAAGGTTAGCTTTTTAACTTGTTTTTCAAACGCCGCGTCATTCGCGAGACGCGGCAATAGGCGGGAGTGCAACGGTCAAATGCGTTCGTCAAGCCTAGCGCATGTTTACATAGAAAAACAATGCGAGAGCAGCGCAGTGGAACGCAAAAATGCGTAAGTTCTTTTTGACATATCACCATTTTCATCCTCCCTTCTCATCACTCCTTGTTTATTAGCGGTAGGACAGTCCATTTGTGGATCCGTTTTCTTTCTATTTCTGTCTCCCTCTGCCTTTCTTTCAGTCTTCGTTTTTCTGTTCCACAGCCAACACCGTGTGTGAGTATTGCTGAGGCAGGGTAATGTAATAGGGCCGGTAGAAATAGTGAAACACTCTTACATGGTAAGAGAACAGAGGGTCAAGCAGTACAGAGAGAGAGAGACCCTGGATTAGTCATGTAGGCAGGATCAAACTACAGTAACAATATTCTGATTTCTAGCAGATGGGAAGTGCTGTGTTAAAAGGGAATCCCTAAGAGGAAGACAGATTTTTGACTCCTCGGGGCTCCATTTCCTGTTCTGACCTATGAAAACCATTAGAATATATAAATAGCGACCTGATCTCATGATGAAAATGCACCTGTGGGAAGATCGCAAGTATGCCGTTTTTCATCCCAATTCATCTTAAATCCAATTTCGTGCCGGCTGAGCTACCGAGCAAGCTTGTTACATCTGGAAAGTGAAATATACGGAGCTGTAATCATAACTGTGTATGAAAACGATTACGAACACTCACTGTTTTACCGGCTCTAGTGTTCATTTCTGTTGGAAACTGCAGTGATATGTACTTATTCGTAGGTATTTTGCATCTTGCAAAGAAGTTCCAACAGGTACGTTTTCATCATGAAATCAGGTTGATAAATAGTGCTGGGTAGATTACTTACAAATTGTAGTCTGATGATGAAAACTATAGTTGGTAAAGTAATCATTTTAGGTAATGTATTCTGACTACCTTTTAGATTACTTTTTTTAACCTAAATTAAATGTACCACATTGATATAAAAAAGCAAAGAGAATGAACATATATTCCATTACTTGATATCAACATCATAAAGTGCATTAAAAATTACGTTAAAACCAGGGGTCATGGTGTAATTATGTAATCCATAAAAAGTAACTGAAATCTGATTATGAGCGTTATAAAATGTAATATAATTATTAGTACTCTATTTTTTTATTTGATTATGAAATCCAGATTACCTGTATTCAGTTACGACCCAGTACTGTATAAATAAATGTAATATAATAATATAATATATAATAAATCCAATGGAAGTTCACAGCAATTTTATGGGTTTATGGCCGCTAAATTAAACTGAATTCTGCAAGTAACGTTTTCTGTGCAGCTCACTGTGCCTTAGCTACTTACTTAGCTTTCACTTCAACTGCTATCTGTCTGTCTGCCCAAAAGAAATTCTCCTCACCTGCTTGAAGTCAAAAGTGAAGAAGGGATGAATGTCAATGTTAATAGCACCATGCAGAGGTCAGGAGTCAGTGAAATAAAAATAAATACTTGCATACACTACCAGTCAAAAGATTTTTAATTTTGTTTGGAAGAATTCTCTTCTGCTCACCAAGCCTGCATCCAAAGTGCAGCAAAAACAGTAAATTCTTGAAATATGTTTCACTATTTTATATAACTTCCTTCTATTTGAATATATTTTAAAATGTAATTTATTCCTGTGATTTCAAAGCTGAATTTTTAGCATTATTACTCGAGCCACATGATCCTTCAGAAATCATTCTAATATTCTGATTTGCTGCTCAAAAAACATTATTATTATTATGTCGAAAACAGCCGAGTAGATTTTTTTCAGGTTTCTTTATTAAATAGAAGGTTCAGAAGAACAGCATTTATCTTAAATGGAAATCTTTTGTAACATTCTAAATGGTATCATCACTTTTTAAATTTAAAGCATCCTTGCTAAATATAACTAATATTTTCTATAATTTCTTAATATTTAATATACATGCAATATCAATTAATAAACAATAAACTAGCTAAAATAAATAAGAAAATACATACAAACTGCATAGGAAAAGACTGGAAATCATTGTGCCGTTTATCATATGTGTGTGTGTTTATGCGGTAAATATTTCACATCAGTTAGTTGAGACGACAGGATTGAGTGACACTTTCCGAGGTGCCAAAGAGAAACTGCTGAGAGTTGACAAGCACACACAGTCATTCACATTAATCTCCATATGACAGGCTGTGCTGTGACCAATACTGTAAAAATTGCGATACATCAAATATACACGATAATATAAAAACTAAACTCAAGAGCACCTGCTTGTACATATTGCACCAACACAGGGCCTCCAAATATCATGCCATATATCCACAGACCACTAACACTGTCACCAAGTGTGGCCCCCCACCTTGACTGCCACCAATATAAAAACCAATAAATTTAGTTCCACTATGAGCAAAATATACATCGGTTAAAGCTCAAGTACATACTGTACTGAAGAACCTTGAGAAGAGATTGGTGATTTATCTGCGAAGGGAGCAGGAAGCTGATGGAGGAATGCTTGAATAGCTATAGAAAGTGATTTATGAGATGAGGGACATCTGAAACCCAGCTGGTTTGATATAGATGTTCTTATTAATGCAGTGTCACATTACTGGGGATCACGCAGGGCTATGTATACCCACCATGCACTGGTGTTGTGTGTAAACATGTGTAAGGAGGTTCTTCCTGTCTTTCGTCAACTGTCTTAAGTATGCGTTGAGTATGAGTGAAACCCATCCCGGGTCTTTTTCGGTGGGGACACATGGCTCAATCATCGTAAATCTTGGACAAATGTATTTCAACACCAGGGCTTAAATGGCGACAACATAAGCTTGGAGATATAGTTTATGGCATGTTGCATTCCACTCAGAAAGTCTGAATTTTCAACTACTTATTTGGGGGGGGTTAAGTGTATGATGTCACATAGCGAATTCTGTGAATTTTACAGCATTCTGCGGTTAAAGAGCAAGGGTCATTCATCTTTAGAAAATTTTTGAGCTTTCTGAGCCTGAACTTACACATTCAAGGACCAGAAAGGTAGTAAGGACATTGTTAAAATAGTCCATGTGGCATCAGTGGTCCAACCGTAATGTTATGAAGCTACTAAAATACTTTTTGTGCGCAAAAAAACCCAAAATAACTATTTTATATTTTATTCAACAATTTCTTCTCTTCGGTGTCCATCTTCAATGCACGTTCATGAGACTGTGTTTTCTTTGACACAAAAAGTATTCTAGTAGCTCCATAACATTACAGTTGAACCACTGATGTCACATGGACTATTTTAATGATGTCATTACTACCTTTTTGGTCCTTTAACGTGGTAGTTGCGTTGCTGTCTATAGAGGATCAGAGAGCTCTTGGATTTCATCAAAAATATCTTAACCCCTTAAAGGGATAGTTCACCCCAAAATGAAAATTTGCTGTTAATTTACTCACCCTCAGGTCATCCAAGATGTGGCTAACTTTTTTTCTCCAGTAGAGCGGTAAAGAAGATTTTTAGGTGAAACCGTTGTCCTTGGTGATTCATAAAATGCAAGTCAATGGCTGCCGGTTTTTGAGATAAAAAAAAACACAGAAATACAATGTCAAATCAATACCCGTGACTCCTGGTTATACATTGAGGTCCACTGAAGCAAAACGATCAGTCTGTACACGAAAATGAACACTACTTACAACAGTATTACCTTTAATCCACAGCCTGGGCAAACGGCTGTCAGCGCGTTCACGACTGGCTATAGAGCGCGACCTCTCTGTCGCATGGCAACGGATGCGCGGGCGCAATACTGCAGCTGATACGTGAGAGAGCGCACGAGGAGAGCGTAAACAACAAAGCTAAAGTTTAAAGTTAACAATTAAACATTAAAATGACTGATGATTTCGTCGTGAAAGAAGGTTACATCGAAAGCAGATCCTGACTTTCCTCCGTTGCTGAGTTGCTTTTGTAAGTCGTCTTTTAGTTTTAGTTTTTTTCACTACTACGATGATGCAACGGATGAATGTTTACGAATTCATTTACTATTTAGCACTGATCAGAGGATCGTGCTTCACTGATAAGCTCCGCTTGACTGAATATAATTTATTATATCAGTGGTGTAGAAAAGTGTAGTTCTTTATCAGGTGGCTTTTAGTATACCGACTTCTAATATCCACTGATGCGCATCATTCAGTAGTGTCTGGCATTAGCCACAATCATGACTGTCCACCACATCCAGTAATATGTGAATAAAAGCAAACATTAGCTAAAAACACCCAGTAATGAGAGTGATGTTGATTTGAAATATTTGATGACTGTGCTTGATGCGCCCGCGCCCGCTCTGTCTCCCGCTCCCCAGAGGCTGCCTGTTCATAAGCGAGAGCTTGTCTGCGGAGGCGCGCGAGTGGAAAAGGTAATCATTATTATTGATTACTGATTTGAATCAGTTTATAATAACAAAAACGCTACCTCACAAAATTTTTACGATCCCTCTTTCTCTCTCGTAAATTAAACTCTCCTTACTCACTCTCTCACTAAAAAAAAACACATTATTAGCTCCAGTATTGCGGGTCGTGCTCTATAGCCAGTCGTGAACGCGCTGACAGCCGTTTGCCCAGACTGTGGATTAAAGGTAATACTGCTGTAAGCAGTGTTCATTTTCTTGTACAGACCGATCGTTTTGCTTCAGTGGACCTCAGTGTATATAACCTGGAGTCACGGGTATTGATTTGACATTGTATTTCTGTGTTTTTTTTAATCTCAAAAACCGGCAGCCATTGACTTGCATTTTATGAATCAACAATCTTCTTTACTGCTCTACTGGAGAAAAAAAGTTACCCACATCTTGGATGACCTGAGGATGAGTAAATTAACAGCAAATTTTCATTTTGGGGTGAACTATCCCTTTAACTGTCACCTGTGGGACGCTCTGTGGTCTGTTTTCGTTGTTCTTTTTCTCTATCAAATTTTTTTGGAATCGTCATAAATTATATATTGTTTGAAAGCTTAGAAGCTTAAGAAACTAATTTAAAATCGGACATTGCGTTACTATGGAAATAGTACTTTAAAATCTTTTGGGGGTCTCATCCCCTGGGATGAGACTTCAAATTTGGAACATAACTTATTTAGACATAGGGCTTCAGTTTAATAGCAATTTAGGGTAAAACCTGTTATGTCAAATATTTATTTTATATCAAATATAATAAAAATTGTACAGTGCATTTTCTTTACAGTAAATTTAAACTATAACTTATTGAAAGTTTAATTTTTTTGAAAAAATTCCACTTCTGCAATAATCTGCTGATTGTCTTCTTAAAAAAGACACCAACCTCAGATCTGTATTCCAAAGTGTTAATGAATTACAATTTAAGTTTGGAAAGTGCACTTTCATGTCTATTTTAAAAATGGGGGGTGACAGTTGATTTGAAGATTAACAAATGTCTTACGGGTTTGAGATGCAAATTTGCAGTTGCGAATAAAAATGTTGGAATTCTGAGAAGGTTCAGGATTCAGAGTTTGTATTTTACAATTCTTAAAATTGCAGACAAAAAGGCAGAATTGTGAGTTAAAATTATTTTTTTATTAGTATTTTTTATCCCGTAGTGGAAATAAAAGAGGATTGTTCAACCAAATACATTTGTGTTTAGATTTAGTCACATTTCCATAAGCCGACAAAACAGAATTTTACAACATGTAAAATTCTTTTCTTTTCCAGGTGTCAGAAACAGAACACGTGTACAGTTCTTTGCAGTATTTCAGATTTTCTGTAAGTGCCACCTGAGAATGAAATTACAATTTTATTGAGGTCAGCTGCTGTTTTTTAGGCATTGGTCTGAACCAGTCGCAACTTGAACTCATGACGAAATTGTACTTCTGGGAACTTTTTCGCAAGTTGAGAAATACTGTATGTACTGTCATGTACGTTTTGTGATATATTTGATGTGAAATGTCCACTGGGTGACACTAAAAGCGTATACGTTTTTTTTTCTCTGAAACAGATGAACGTACATCTTTTATGTGGCGTTGGTTTTGTACGTGTCACCGCAGTTCTGATTTTAAATGCCCGTTGAGTGGCGCTATAACTCTAAATAACTCTAATGCTCCGTGATGTTTTAAAATAACGTACCATCTGCACTACACCTAATAATATGAACAAAAGGTAATATAAAAACGCACTTGCAAGCAAACAATTTTAGCTTGTTTTTTCGATCTCTAATCTTTTAGCTCTCTTTCACAGAATTCATACTTAAGGATTCCTCGCCCTGAGTCCAATTCTGTGCCGGCTGAGCTACTGAATAAGCTTGTTATGTCCGGAATGCAAAATATATGGAGCTGTAATCATAACTGTGTATGGTAACAATTACAAGTGTTTGCTGTTTTAACGCCTCTAGTGTCATTTCTGTTGAAAACCACAGTGATATGTACTTATTGGTACATATTTTGCATCTTGCAAAAAAGTTCCCAGAGGTACATTTTCGACATGAGACAAGGAAGACAAATTGTATGCAAAAAATTGATGAAATGTTTGCACCAAATATTCGTGTTGGTGTGAACAGGCCTTTAGCAGGCCTTTTGGAGTCTTGACAAACATTTGTGACATGTCAATTGAGAAAATTAATGGGAAAAATACTTGAGAACCAAAGTCACTAAATGACATTACATTGCTGCAGAGCTCCATTGGACTCAATTGGGAGTCAATTTGAATCAATTGTGTGTCACGTCTCTTGTGGTGTGCTGAGTTGCTTTCTAGGACAGGGGTAGGCAAGTTCAATCCTAGAGAGACGTTGTCCTGCAGAGTTTAGCTCCAACCCTAATCAAACACATCTGAACAAGCTAATCAATGTCTTCAGGATTAATAAGGCTATAGGCAGGTGAGGATTTTTTTCTGGGATGGAGTTAAACTCTGCAGGACCCCGACTCTCTAGGACCGAACTTGCCTACCCCTGGTCTAGGAGGAGCGTTTCAAATCAGTCACCCATTTCCATTTGGGTCAGGATGAAGGCAGTAGACAGCAAGGCAGTTTACTAGTGTTTGGAATGGAGCTTTAGAAGCTGAAGACAGAGGAGCAGACAGAGATTTACTGTGCGGACACCAGAAGTCAAATGGGACCTGATTATTAATAGTAGCATTTGATTCGTAAGTGCCACCAAGAAAGTGATCTCAAACACACACACACACACACACACAATCCTTCATTCTCCTGCGTGTTGCGTTATGACCCAGTCTATCCTGAAATAGACATAGAGTAAGCCAGAGTATATAAGACGCCTGGTGGATCCCTGTCTCTCACCTCTGGCTCTCCCTCTCCAAGTCTCTCCTCCCGCCAGCTTTCCCTTCACACAGGTAAGGTTAAAGTTGGGGCATATCGTTTCCTCTGAGAATTATCTAAAAAATGGACATAAAAAAGCAACTGCTAACATAATGTGGATACATAACTTGGATAATTTGTTCTTGACAGAATCTGATGTGAAATGTTTCATATTGAGGTCATATTGAGATTTGAATTGCAAACTGATATCTTGGAACATCTAAGCATGTTTGAGAACTTGAGATCTTCTCTAAGGTTTTAGAGAAAAAATCATTCTCTTCATTCTCATTCCTTTCAAGAAGCATATTTTCTTTATAACGGTTTGTTTGCATAACCTGGCTTGAACTTGCTAAAAAAAAGGTTCCAAAAGTAGGTTTTTGAAGTGGTTCCATTTTTGGTTCCTCAAAGAACCTTTAAACCATTATTCAAACATTCCATTCTTAGTGTGCAATGGAATGGTTCCATGGTTGTTTAAAGTTCTTCATGGAACCAAAGATGCCAGTAAAGTTAACAAACCTGGTTAGGTATGTTTTGAAGCATGGCAGCTAGTTTGAGCTGGTTTTAGTTGGTCCTGAGATAGTTTAAGCTGGTCCCAAGCTGGTTATAAGCTGGTCATGTGCAGCTGGTCCTAAGATGGTCCTAAGCAGGACCAGCTCATGACAAGCTTAAACCATCTCAGGACCAACTAAGGACCATAATAAACCAGTTGCCAAACATACCTAACCAGCATATGCTGTTGTTTTTTTTTAATGAGGTGAAACTTCTGGAGAACTTCTAGACCCCTTTTGAGAGTGCTCTAATGATGTTCTTTGGGAACTTCACTGTATATTTCAATTGACCATTCTTGCAGGTTCCTCAAAGAACTGACCTTCTCCAGAAGTTTCCACTGGTGTGACCCCAAATGGTCCATCAATTCTTTTAATTTTTACTTTTTACAAATTGAGATTGTGACTTTTTAGACCAGGGTTACTATTTTGAAATCCAAATAGTCAAATGATATTTGGGCAGTCATTGTGCAGTATACATTCTACGTGATTTATGTATATTTGTAATTTTTATTGGTGAAGTTACTGTGGCAGCTGCATAAACAGTTGCATAGAGCTTGTAAACGCCTACTGTGCAAGGAAGAATCATTAAGAAAACACCATCTCATCTGTCACGCTGTATATATTTTTATATTTGATTTATCTTTGTTTGCTGTACTAGAATTAGCTAGCTAATGGTTTCTTTTAGTATTCTGCTATTTCTTGTGGACGGTTTTATGACATGGCTTTTGTACACTCAGTTGACACTTTAGAAGTGTAAAGTCTGGCTCAACATCTGGTTTTAAATGCCGGGCTCTGGCTGGAGTTGTAAAGTGTTAGATGAGGCTAAGCAGTCAGATCTCTTATAACGTCACAACGAAGACGCCTCAAATATCACTTCACTTTATAATCTGTGATCTCACTGCACCCCATACATATATAGTCGAAACTACAGAAGGATAGAGTTTCTCAAGAGGGCAAACACATTCTTCTCCGAAGGTCTTTCTGCCCAACCCAACACACTTGGATGAAACATACCTCAACTTAAATAGACAAACATACAAACACACACACAGCTGTCATGCCTTACGCATGCCACCTTTGCAACGTATGAATGCTGTAAAGTTATTTACGGGCGACAGGAACTCTTGCAATCATGAGAGGCTGAGATGAGAGCAATCGAATCTGTTCTCTTGGCAGCGGCGCTCATTGTTGGTTAGTGTTCATTACAGCAGTTGCCTGAGCTTGGACACTAATGGATCTAATAGTAAGCTGATACAGCAGGAGGATTTGGTTTAACATCGGTACCTTTGGAATAGTAACTGCCATTTGCCATTTGGATATTAATGGGAGAATCAAATCAACATCATAATCAAAATTTGTCAGCAACATTTGTGGTATCAATACTTAAATTTGAAAACAAACGATCTGAACCCTTAGTTCAGATAGTTGTAGTTTGTTTATTTTTTTTTTATGCAATTTCAATTTATCAACCAGCTGTTTATGCTAATTATACAGTAGCGCCCCTTGTGGACACTAGCGGCAAATGCAACAGACATATAAATTTGATGCGTCAAAGAGCACCACATGAAACCAAACAACAAAAATCAAATCAAACATCAGGTAAATGATTGTTGTAATACAAAACCTGCATGTAGTCATAAAACTTTTAGTTAAAGGAATGGCTAGCCATCACCGAGGTGAAAGGCATGAGTAATATAAACAGATTAAAGCAGACAACACAATAAAATTAGCACTGGATTAGAGACATGACTGTAAAATCCCTAGCAATAAAAATAAACTCAACCCACTTCCATTTCATAAGACTACTATTGCATAAGTCTATTGTGTTATGTATATCACATGCATTGCAAAACAGAACGTAATGAACTGGATAATAGTTTATATTTTCTGGCATATGACGCAAACAGAAAAAAGACTAAATGACTGTTTTTTAGTCTGGGTCCCTGTGCTGGTTCAAAGCCTACTGGGAAATCCTGTAGTGTTGATTCACACACACATATTTTGGCATCCGTTTCATTTTCATCAGTTATTACCACCTAATATTCTCTCTCTGGCTCTTTTAGCTGTCAAGATGGCCATGAAAAACCTTTTGAAAGAAGACGATATCAAGAAAGCCCTTGATCAATTCAAAGGTGAGTTTAGTAATAAGTAATAATTACTAAACAATAATTACTAAAATGAATATTACCCCATGATTTACTCACCCCCAAGCCATTCTAGGGGTATATGACTTTCTTCTTTCAGAGTTATATTAAAAAATGCCCTGGCTTTTCCAAGCTTTTTAATGGCAGTGAATGGGTGTTGAAATTTTGAAGGCCAAAAAAGTGTATCCATTCATCATAAAAAGTGCTCCACATGGCTCCGGGGGGTTAATAAAGGTCTTCTGAAGTGATGCTTTTGTACAAGAAAAATATCCATATTTACAACTTTATAAACTAATCTGTACAGTTCTCTTACTCGCTTTCGCTAACTGTTGCACGCGTGTTCACAAGAGAGTGGCATTCCAGCTCATCAGTTTGCTTCAGAAGGCCTTTATTAATCCCTGGAGTCATGTGAACTATTTTTTATGATGGATGGATGGATTTTTTGGGCTTCAAAAGCTCAACACCCATTCATTGCCATTATAATTTTTTTTTTTTTTTTTTTTTTTTTTTTAGATACATAAACGTCCTTATAGAACCGTGGTATTTGGACCATGACCTTGTACCGCAATTTTTATGTTGATAGGACAAATGGTTGCATAGTTATAGCCATTCTAAAGATTTTCCCCACTTATAGCACCACCAAGTGGACAAGCTCTGCTATTTTTTCTGTGACTTCAGACTGAGGTCTTATATAGGTGTTGTGAGTTTGGCAAAAATATCTCATTCCATTCAGGAGTTACAGGCATTTTACTAAAAGTGTCCCTGTCCTTTCGAATGTTTTGGCATCCCTTTGCAACAGTGAGACAAAATTTAAACTTTTTTTTTTTGGTAATTATTGATACCTAGGACTAGCAAAAGTATTTTTTATTGTTTTTTAATTCCAAATCCCCCCCAGTTAGGGCATTTAGGGCGAGCCTTGGTGACGTTGTTGATGGTTGTGAGTACTACCATCCCTCCAAGTTTCAAGTCTATGGTTTGGTTTTGCTTGGTGATTGCTGATCCTTGGCCACTCTAACAATTACAATAGAGTTTCAGCATTACGCGCTTGAACCCCTAACTATAACAATTACACTGCCTTTAGGAACATGCAGTTACCACAGAAAATTAAATCAGTCTCTTAGATTTAAAAAAAACAACAACTAAACACTTGTGAAGCTCATATCTTCCACATAAAAATGTTTGTTATTTGAGTTGTAAAGTCTAATGTATCCTCTTAATAGTGGGACTATTTACCTTACCAGTGTTTTCACGTAAATAATTAAAATACCTCACTATCTTTCTGATATCATGCCAAGTTATGAAGTTTATCAGCTGTACATAACTTCATGAGATGTTATTTACCTCTTTTATGCTATATTTACCAAACTGTGTGTATTTAAACGTATAATATCTTACCCCACAGACTGCCTTACTGTACAGGTATTTTGTTCGTTTTATACACACTGAGGGAAGCGTCGATATTGTCAACAGCATAATGTCATCAGCTGAAGTGTGTTTCTCATAAACAGCTGCGGACAGCTTCGACCACAAGAAGTTCTTTGACGTGGTGGGACTGAAAGCTCTGTCTGCTGAAAACGTCAAGTTGGTCTTCAAAGCTCTGGACGTCGACGCCAGCGGCTTCATCGAGGAGGAGGAGCTAAAGTAAGAGACGCTCGTAAAGCGGCTGTGTGGTTTTATATTCGTGCCAACTCTCTCTGAATAAAATCCTTTGCGCAAGAGCCATAAATTTGTTTTATTCGCGTGTGGTTTGGCCCGTCTTCAGAGCTGGTGTCTCATTCTGCCTTTATTACTGTCTCCGGTTGGCCTCAAGGACACAGGCGGACTGAGAGGGGTTCCCGTTTGCATTGATTGGCTCTATATATATACACTGGCAGCATCCTTGCCCCCTATTATTCATTATCAGTACATGACTGTCCATCATTGGCCAAACAGCACGGAAGCGCGTGGTTGCCAGATTGAGAAAAAGACAAGAATTTCACAGGAAGCCATTAGGGGAAACCAATTTTGTAATACAACTCCCAAATTAGATACCATTTTTTAATGGTATCTAATTAAGTAAATTGAGTTTGTTTTTTCAAGGATAAATGTGACCCAGGACCACAAAAACAGTCTTAAGTAGCACATAGCCAAAAATACATTGTATGGGTCAAAATGATACATTTTTCTTTTATGCCAAAAATCATTAGGATATTAAGATCATGTTCCATGAAGATATTTTGTGAATTTCCTACTGTAAATATGTCAATATTTAATTTTTGATTAGTAATATTGCATTGCTAAGAACTTCATGTG
Source organism: Cirrhinus molitorella (assembly GCA_033026305.1). Classification (NCBI taxonomy): domain Eukaryota; kingdom Metazoa; phylum Chordata; class Actinopteri; order Cypriniformes; family Cyprinidae; genus Cirrhinus; species Cirrhinus molitorella. The sequence goes on along the minus strand of CM065121.1, from coordinate 27,630,795 downwards.
GACAACTTTATCCAATTTTATCTAATTTTTCTCAAAATTATTTTAAAATTGTTCAAATCTCAGCCTAATTTTGTCCCATCATGACAAACCATACATCAATGCTTATTTCAAAGCTTATTTATCCAGCTTTCAGATGATGTATAAATCTCAAGTTTCAAAAAAAAAAAAAAATAAATAAAAATTGACCCTTATGGTTTTGTGGTCCAGGGTCACAAATGTCTAACTCGCACACTAGAACAGTTTTCAAATGGTATTATCAGATTTAGTCACTGTACCATTGTGCCCAAGCTGTGACCTGGGTTGCCAGATTGAAGTTTATCCCTTCTCTTGGACAGGTTTGTGCTGAAGGGCTTTTCTGCAGATGGCAGAGATCTCACCGATAAGGAGACCAAAGCATTCCTCACTGCTGCTGACAAGGATGGAGATGGGAAAATTGGCATTGATGGTGAGAGAAACTTTAAGAAACTTAAAGAACTCGTAAAGAAACAATACCCCTGAATCTTATAAAACACTGTGCCTCATGTTTGTTCTAAAATTCACAATCACCTGCAATTTTCTTTCAGAATTTGAAGCTTTGGTGCACGAGTAAATCGTCAATATTTGGCAGCCCCTTACACCACTACTCTCCTGTGAATACCTACAGCCAACCATAGTGTACGTCTCTACACATCCTGCAACGAGCCAGGAGCAGAACCGCCTCGTTTAACCACATTTATTTATTTACCTTTTCTTTTTTTATATACAAACTCTGTATATTTTAGCTAGCGATCCATGTCTCTCATAAAAAAACCTGGAGATTCCTGTACTGCTTTAACCTTCCATCTCTTCTTTTTTGTTTATTTTGGCACGTTTCTCTGTTTACGCCTCAAAATGCTCTTTTCTTCTTCTCATCTCGCTCCATCTGTCATCCTTCGCTATTTTCGCTCCTCTCTTGTGATAGAGCCTCATGAATACATGAAGAGAAGGACGAGACGAAATGAGAGAAAAAAATATTAAAGAGAGATCAAATAAAGCCATGCGTTGAAAAAAAATACTGCGGTTCCCATTTATTTCATTGACTCATCTAGTGCAGTGTTAATGTCTTATTCTTGTAGTATTCAAAAAATAACGGTAATAATTAAGTTACTGTTTGCTTAAAGTGTGGCAAACTTTTCCTTCTGTGGCTGTTAATTTAATTACATGAAGTGACTAATAATTAATAAAATAAATCACAAATGAGTGAATGGTCATGATTAATTAATCAGTAAATAATAATGCTCACTTTGACAAACACAATTACACACAATACTAAATATACATGATTTGTAATAAATAAATGATTTTACTTAAACACTTAAACACAAAAACCTTCTATAAAATGCATGCTAAACCTATTAAAAAAACACCCAAAAAACACATATCTAACCAATACACAACATTCATGATGCACACATGGAAACAAACCTAGTAATCAGACTCCATACCATTACAACAAGACAATATGAAATAATTATAAATTTAAAGGGACCACAACCCTTTTAACCCTTAGTTCTTTTGATGTGTAATGTGGATGCTCCTGGGTGGTCATCAATTTGATACCATAAAGCTGTTCTGTAACGTTTGGCCTTTTTGGAGACTGTTTTTTTATACTATGTCTAATTTCTTTCCTCATGATATAACTCTTTAAAAGATTTTGGTGACTTAATTCAGCTGAAACAAGATGTAAATAATGCACTGGACATAGCCATTCAAATTAAATACTAAATTAGTTTAAAAGTGTGTTTAAATAACTCCCTTTTCATTCTAATATTAAAGTTGACTTAAATTGTATACTTATCGACAAATTGAGACATTTAGTACAGACTCTGAACCAGTCAGAGTGCAAGCGATGTTGTTTTGTGACAGTTACTGTCAGTGGATTCGTGGAGCTGATCTGTCGTTGGTGACTGTGGGACGGAGCTTCACGGTGGCGAATGGATTTGATCCTCTAGAAAACAAGAAGAAAAAAGACAAGTAAGCACATTTGCCCCCATATTCTAATAATTGCAATGCTAATTACTAGTTTTCTGTTGAAAATTAACATTTGAAGACTCCAAGTAGGGCTGCACGATTAATCGAAGTCAAATCGAAATCGGGATTAATCGAAAGCTGCGATTGTCATGCGTATCTTTTAGAAAAGCACTGTTCTGTGTTTAGTAAACCTTCATCCGAAGGCCAGAGGGCGCTCTCATTCTCACGCGGAAACTCAAAATACGCCAGAAGAAGAGAAATAGAAACGCATCTTTGCTATCGCTGCAGCTGAATAAACAAGATTTAACTGCTGTTATTGATTCAACGTGACTAATAAACCCACGACTACAACAATATATGATTTATCTGACGACTTCTCATTATAATTTTCCTTATAATGCAGTATATAATAAAGCAATGCCTTTATCACTGCTTAGAATACTATTCGTGCTTTATTCTGTGTAAATAACTATACGATCTCACAGAAAGATTTATTTAAAACACTTGACTGATATAAATATTATAATATGAAGTGATTTTGGAGTAAAAACGTTATTAAATGTGATATTTTCACATGCTTTCAGGTGTGGCAAATCGTTTGCGATAATGAACACGATTCAGCGTATCTTTTCTATGAAGTACGGCTCTGTGTAGTACATGCCGCTCCACCTGAACACAGGTGCTGGAGATTTACTGCTGATTACACAACCAGCTTCACTGACAACATGCGCATGACAATCGCCTTCGATTAATCGTGCAGCCCTAACTCCAAGTGTGTAATACCTGGGAAAAAGAGGATGCTCTGGTGGTTGTCCTTGAGTGGCTGGCCTCTGTGAACATTAAAGAGGTCTTATGATAACATTTACATTCACATAAAAGACATCACTAATAACCTCAACCAAGACAAAGCTTCAAAGAAGAATCTGAATGAATCGGCAACACTTCTCTGAATCAACATACAACATATTGCATATAAACAATTCAGTTTGGTATGAAAGCCTGTACGACTGAATAGAAAATAAAACAACTTTTTATTTCACAATTCTGACTTTATATCTCGCAATTTCGAGTTTACATCTCTGTATTCAAACGAGTTATAAAGTCAGAACCGTGGGATATAAATTCGCAAATGCAAGAAATAGAGTCAGAATTGCAAGATATAAACACTGACTTTTTTTTTTAGTTAAAGGTCAAATGTGGGAAATAAACTCTTAGACTTTTCTCATAATTGCTAGTTTACATTTTGATATTCAGACTTTTTTCTCAAATTATAGTCAGAACAGTGGGATATAATCTTACAATTGTGAAAAACAAAGTAAAAATTGTGAGACATGAACAGACTATCTGTCACAGTCGCAAGTTTATATCTCACAATTCTGACTTTTTTCGGACAATTGCGAATTTACATTTTGATATTCTGACCTTTTTCTCACAATTATGAGTTTACATTTCTATATACTGACTTTTTTCTCAAGTTATAAAGTCAGAACTGTGGGATATAAACTTGAAATTTTGAGAAAGATACTGACTTTACTCGCAGTTGGAAGTTTATATTCCACATTTCTGAATTTATAACTCAAAGGCAAAATATCAGGATGTAAACTCACAATTGCGAGAAAAGGTCAGAACATTAAAATGTAAACTTGCAATTATGAGAAAAAAGTCAGAATTGTGAGATATAAACTCGCAATTGTGAGAAAAATGTCTGTTTATTTCTCGCAATTTCAAGTTCCAGTTCTGACTTTATAACTTAAGACTTGTAAAATATAAACTTGCAAGGAAAAAAGTCAGAACTGTAATATAAATTCGCAATTGCGAGTTTACATCCGATATTTTTATATTTTTAAGTTAGAAATTCACAGCTGTTGGATATAAACTTCCAACAACAAGAATTATTCTCGATATTCTGACTTTTTCTCGAAAAAATATAAAAAAAATAAAATTGCAAAAAAATAAAGTCAAAACTACAAGATATAAACTGTGAATTATACGTTTACATCTCACAATTTCATTTTTTTTTAATCACACAATTGCAAGTTTACATTTTGATATTCTGACTTACTTGAGCTATAAAGTCCCAACTGTGGGACATAAACTTGCAATTGCAAAAAAGTAAGAATTGTGAGATATAAACTGAATTTGATTTCTTGTAATTGCGAGTTTACATCTCAATATTCTGACTTTTTTAAGTTTAAAGTCAGAGCTGTGGTATATAAACTTACAATTGCAAGAAAAAAGTCAGAATTGTGAGATATAAACTCCGACTTTTTCCTCACAATTGCAAGTTTATATTTTGATATTCTGACTTTTTTTGATTTATAAAGCTGGAACTGTGGGATATAAACTTGAAATTGCAAGAAAAAAGCCAGAATTGTGAGATATAAACAGATTTTTTTTCTCGTAATCGCAAGTTTATATCTCACAATTCTGACATTTTTCTCGAATTTGTGAGTTTACATTTCAATATTCCAACTATTTTCTAAAGTAAGAGTCAGAACTGTGGGAAATAAACTTACAATTGAGAGAAATTAAGTCAGAATTGCAAAATATAAACTCTTGACTATTTTTCTCGTAACTGCAGTCACAATTCAAATTTTTTTTCTCACAAGTGCGAGTTTACATTTCAGTATTCAGACTTTTTTCTTAAGTTATAAAGTTAGAACTCTGGGATATAAACTTGCAATTACGAGAAATAAAGTCTGAATTGCAAGACATAAACCAACCTTTTTTCCACGCAACTGCAAGTTTATATCTCACAATTCAGACTTTTTTTTCACAGTTGCGAGTTTGCATCTCAATATTCTGACTTTTTTCTTAAATTATAAAGTCAGAACTGTGGGATATAAGCAACTGTGAGAAAAAGTCAGAATTGAACATGTAAATTCTGACGACTTTTTCTAGCTGCGAGTGTATGTTTTGCAATTCTGACATTCTTATAACACGTAACTTTAAGTTTATATCATGCAATTCTCACTTTAAAACTCACAATTGCAAGCTTTTATCTTACAATTTGGAGAAAAAAGTCAGCATTACAAGTTGATACCTCGCAATTCTGAGAAAAAGTCGCAGTTTTACAGTTTATTTTTAATGCAGTGATGAAAACGGGCTTTCATAGTTTGGTGTCTGATGCCTTTTTAAAAAGCATTTATTTTGTTTTTGTTGTGAGAACTGTTAGATAAACTATTATGTAATATAAAATCAGCCTAGTAGCTAGTAGCTAGTTTTAAACACATCAAATGTTTTACGTCATCACAAATTGGAAGAAAACTAGTGTGGATTCAGCCTAACACTTACCTCAGAGGTTGATTCAGTCTTTCGTTCAGGGAGAGGAGAGTTTGGAAGGGGCGGAGCTGGAGGCGGGAGTTCATTATAATTTTTGTGCTCCACTTTGCTCTCAAAATGAGACTCCGCCCTCCTATCAGGGAGAGGAGATATCGGTCGAATATCTGCTGATCCACGTCGAAGCGGCGCAGCTGGTGGAGGAATCTCATGGTAGGTTTTCTGGCTGGTCTTGACCTCGTTGTTAGACTCCACCTTCTTTTCAGGGAGGGGAGAGACTGGGCGGAGATCAGCTGACGCGCGACGCATATGTACCACTGGTGACGGGATTTCACTGTAGCCCTGGGTGTCCGAATATTCTGATTGGCTAGTTGGCTCAAGGAGGTTGTTCATGCTGTGGCTTCGGTGTGACGTGCTACTGAAAGCATTAAGGTGTTAACATCAAATTATAGAAATTTTTAAATAGTTACGACTCAAATACTTTACCTTGAGCCCAAAGGTAGAAAGTCTTCAGTGGATGCCACATAGGCAGCAGGAAACCAGCCTTGACTAAAATTTAAACAAAAAAAATCAACAGTAAAGAAATGGTAAGTGTAAAAACACCTTTAGCCATGATACTGATAATAGTCACTCTCACCGAAGGCTTGAGTCATGGCGTCCGTACAGCCACCCGTTCCGTGGTTCTGGTATGAGAACAGTCACCATGTCACCACGAGAAAATGGCAGCAGGACTGGATTGGATGAAGCGGGATGGGACACAATGGCCCTCATTGAGCGGCCGCCGCCTAGACCCAAAGACTCGCCCACAGAGCTGGAGCGGGAACGACTTGGGAGAGGAGACGGGGCTGGACAGAGGTTTACATAGAGAAGTCAATCTTAACAGAACACTTTGTAAACTTTTATAGAGTCAAACTAGGGCTTTTGCACTTCTGAGTCTCCAGACCTCTAGAGGGCACTCTGCCCAGTGGCTCGCGTTCCATTTCTCGATCTCCAGTCTGCAGCAGAAAGCCCAGAGAACTCTTTAACTGCAAGAAAAATAAAGACAGAACTAAATGTTAGGATTACCAAACTTCTAAACGACACACGAAAGAGTAAAATACGACAAAAAATTGGTTTTGCAGCGTAAATGTAAAATTTTGACAATAGGACCCTCATCACACGTTAGTATGGTAGCAACATACTAATGTAAAACTCTATTAGAATCAGTTTAGATTTTAGAGTTTGATGACAAATTGAGATGTTATTTTAGCAACATGTTAATATCAAACTTTCAGAATCAGCTGAGACTGTTAAAGTTCTGATATAGTAGATAAGCAACATGCTAATGTCAGACTCCTTTAAAATCAATTGAGTTTGTTAGCTTGTTGACATATTGAGACATTAGCTTTAGCAACACGTTAATGTGAGACTTTCGGAATCAGCTGAGATTGTTAAAGTACTGATATACTCAGTCTTATATATGTAGCTTAAAAACATGCTAATCCAAGACTTAGAATCAGCAAAGATTGTTGAAGTTTGTTGACGTACTAAGACATTAGCTTAGCAACATGCTAATGCCAGACTTTCAGAATCAGCTGAAATTGTTAGAGAAGGTTGAAGTACTGAGATGGTATATTATTTCTCCTTATATTCTTTAAGTACTTAGACGTTAGCTTAGCAATATGCTAACTTCAAACTATGAGAATCAGTTGTTACTGTTGGTTTGTTAAATCTTAGTTCAACGGAAATTAATTTTTTTGATTGGCTGACAACTTACGGGGCCAAGCACTAGGCAAGGGAAGCATGAGACCAACTGTAGCAATGAGTAATTTAAGCCATTTTAAGGTGATTTTAGTCAAAATGGGTGATGAAAACAACCACTAGTAATATGATTTAATGGGTTATCACTTTTGACAACAAGGTCATAAAGTTTTGTAATGGTACACCAATGCATTGGTAAAAATTTAGCATTTTATATCATAATACTCAATTGTAGTCAGCAATTTCATGTTTTGTTCAATTATAACGCTACCAAGAGGCACAATCACATAAAATTATTGATTTGTCTTTAGAGTGTGCCCATACATATGTGTGTCAAATTTGGTGAAAATACCTCATTTTGTTTTGAAGTTATAGACATTTTTATATATGAGCAGAGAAAAAATGACAGATGGCTGACTTTGTTTGCATTTTTTTGCTACTTACTATAAACATTTTGGCAATTGGGCATTAGCATATAGCCAGCACACTGTGTTTTCGAATTTCATACGATGAAGATATTGGCAAATGTTTTTAAGTGCTAAAATGCAACGCTGCACAAACCATAAGGCCAAACCTGGCATGTTTGGTATCGCTGGACTCGGCAAGGATTCAGAAGTCAAAAAAGGTGACTCCCGTCAAAATAAGTCAACCACAAGTTATAAGCATGCGAATATTTGATTTTACCACTAGGTGGCGCTGACTCAATGCTCATGCTTGTTAGAACACAAACCAAGTTTTGTCTCAATACACCAAACCTTTGCAGAGATATAGCCTCACATCCATTTTGCATGCTTTTCATAGAATTCGTTATTCGCGTTATTCGAGAACAGTTTAACTAATCAACTTGAATTCAATAACTTTTTGCCAGGATGGTCTGAAGATGATCTGAGCCAATTTTGGTGAAAATCAGCCAACCCATTTAGGACGAGTTAAAAAAAAAAGTAGTTTTTTCAAACAATTAAAAATAGAAACAAAAAAACCCTAAAACTTACGATTAGTTATTTTGCTTCTGTGCCTTACGGTTCAAAAGTTATTAGCATAACTTAGAGTGAAATTTTGGACAAGTGGTGGCGCTAGAGAGTCTGAGTTAGATACTCCAAATTTGCTATAGTTAATGTTGAGACTGTCCTCTATCAGTGTGCCAAATTACACAACTTTCCCACAAGCGGTTCTATGGGCTGCCATAGACTCAATAGCGGAAGAAAAAGAAGAACGTCAACCATTTCAACAGGTGCCTTCAGACCTTCTGTGCTTGGCCCCTAATTAATAGTATATAAAAAAACACATTCTTGTGGTCTAGCCACAAACTGAACTTTAAAAAATTATTTTTACTCTTTTTTATTTACTTACTTAATGGAAGTCTTGTTGTGATTCATTCATCAATGTCCATTATTCCAAATAAACATAATGTTTATCACTTAGTAATAGGTAAAAAGTGCTCCACCGCACCAAAAACAAGCTGTGTATTGCAAATGACATTTCACGACTTTAAATGATCCAAAAAACAAATTCTAGGCTTGTAAATTCACCCAAAATTGACAGATGTGGTAAAAAGTTAATTTTGGACCTTGTACTGTACGCCACACAAAGCTGCCCATCTGTTCCGTTATGTGATTGTGGAAATGTCTGGGCTCGGCAGTTAGCCTAAAACAGCACGGAAAAGTAGGGGGAATATGGATAGATGAGCAGTTGCTCTTCATTCCCATCATTCCAGTGTCACCTGAGCTTCTTGATCTGATGGAGTGGGCGTTCGAGGTCTGGAACTTCTGCTCTCACTGACTTTCTCTTTCCAACCATCTGCTCTCTGCTGGAGAGATACTCCCGTCTGTCAACACATGGAAAGATGCTTGTGCAGTGGGCTGATAAGGTTTGGAAGGAACTGGAAAGAGGATCTATATGACTGAGTGCACACTGCTAATGAACTCCAGTGGAAAGCAGCTGTACCTTGTTGATAAGGTATAGTAGTGACTGTGTAAGTCCGCAATGCTTTTCAGCAAGGAAACGATATCTCCTTTCTTCCTCTTTCAGAATTTCATGCTGGCTCTGCCTCAGGTACTGCATGTACTCACTGCCCTCCTGCATACACACAAACACACGCACTGAGACACTCTGTTTCAAAACCAAGCGAGCTTCACTGTCTTCACTCACAGTGTCAAAAAGTTGAACTCGACTTTTATATTGCCAAACTTTATGCTTATGTTGCCTCAAAATGACAACTTTCACTGAAGTTCAATGACTTCCAGTCATTTGGTCGCTACAAATTGTAGATGTGAACAAACCATAAGACAACATGCGACATAAAAGTGGACTTCATGCATTGCTAACTCTCACACAAACAGTGTTTCACACAGGAAGCACACAAGATTCGACTAACCAACAGAGTGTGACATTAGAATGTTGCTAATCTAAAAACTTAATGGACTATTGAAACCAAGTGAGGCTGCTAAAATGTGTTAGCTTAGCAACATGGAATATCTTGAGATTGGCAAAGTTTTAGTAAAATTATCAACAAAAGGCTACTGGAGTGAAAATATTTAGAGTCAGAACATTAAGTTGTAAGTTTAACAAGCTAACAACAGACTCTACTGACTCTACTGATTAAATTGTTAGAGGTTATATCGATAGCTTAGCAACATGCTAATTTCAGTCTATTAAAATAAACTGACTTTTTTTTTTAAGTGTTGAGATGTTAGTTTTGCGACATGTTAACATTAGACTATTGGAAATCAGTTGATATTGTTAGTTTGTTGAAGTTTTGAGATGTCAGCTTAGCAACATGCTAATTTCAGAAAGTTTAAATCAGCTGAGATTGTTACAGTTTGAAGTTTTGTGATTCTAGCTTAGTTATAATGTCAGACTCTGTTAGTCTCAGCTGAGACTGTTAGAGCTTGTTGAAGTTTTGAGATGCTAACTTAACAACATGCTAACTTCAAACTGTTAGAATCAACTGAGATTGTTAAAGTTTGATGTTTTAAGATGCTAGCCTTTGTTAGAATCAGTAGTTTCTTGACGTATTATTATAGCAAATTAGTTGAGATTGTTAGTTGGTTATTAAGTTGTTAACCTAGCAACATGCTAACTTCAAACTGTTATAATCAACTGAAACTGTTAAAGTTTGTTGAAGTATTGAAAAGTTATTTTGGCAACATGCTAACTTTAGACTGTTAGAATTAGTTGAGATTGTTAGTTTTTGTAGATGCTAGCGTAGTAACATGCTAACGTCAGACTCTGATAGAATCAGTTGAGATTCGTTTTGAAATGTTATTTTAGCAGCATGCTAACTTCAGACTCTCTTTTGTTTGTTTTAATGTTACACTTTACTAGAATTAGTTAAGATTGTTAGAGTTTGGTCAAAGAGTATAGAATCTATTATATACTCTTTGGTTTGGTACAGTATTATGATGTTAACTAAGCAACATTCTAACATCAGACTCTGTTAGAATCAGCTGAGATTGGTAAAGTTCGAAGTTTTGAGATGCTAGCTTAGTAATGTGTTAACATCAGCCTCTGTTAGAATCAGTTGAGACTGTTAGTCTTTTGAAGTATTAGGATGTTAGCAACATGCTAACTTCAGACTCTGTAAGAATCAGTTAAAATTGTTAGAGGTTTTTTAGATGCTAGTGTAGTAACATGCTAATGTCAGACTCTGATAGAATCAGTTGAGATTATTAGTTTTTATAAGTATGAGATGTTATCTTAGCAACATGCTAACTTCAGACTTTGTTAGAATCAGTTTTGATTGTTAGTTTAAGTTTTGAGATGTTAGCTTAGCAACATGCTAACTTTGGACTGTTAGAATCAGTTTGATTGTTAGAGATTGTTAAAGTACTGTTGTTAGCTCAACTGTGTTAACATTACACTTTATCAGTATTAGCTGAGATTGCTAATGTGTTAGAATAGGATGTTAGCTTAGCAACATGCTAACTTTAGACTATATTAGAATTAACTCATTATTTTAAAATGTACAAAAACACAGCACAAACAACAGCCAAAAGTTATTTTTAGCGTGTAAATGTTTCACAATATACAGAAAATACAGCTCCGTTTACAACTGAAACTTTTGAGCGAAAAAAAAAATTATGAAGATTCATTTATTTAATTAATTTTCAAAAAGTTTCCGATTTCTGGCAATGTGAGCAAAAGTGACTACTGATAAGGTGTAAAAGAGGAGTGGCGAATTTGACGACAACAACCACTGGCATGAAGGTAATAAAGATTACGTGATCTGCCTTTTGATAAAGCTGCATTACAATTGAATTAGCAACTAACAATACAGACATACGACATGGTGACCTTTAGTGATGCAATCCCTGTCAGTGCAAACAAATCTGACTACATTCAATTACTGCTGAGTGCAATACTTGGCAAAAAACTTTGTAGACAAAGGAAACATAAAACTGATGACTTGGGTGACTGGTCTACAAAAACAAAACAACATCAACTCACAAATATGCACGTATGAACACACTTACAAGTGAATCTCTGAACGCTCCACGTCTCAGCTGTCGCTCCAGTGCTGCAGCCTGATTTCTCACCTCCAGTTCATAGACTCTACGGCTGCCCTGCACATATACAGACAATATATCAGCTCATACACATATATGGGCCATTCTACAGAATTGGTTCAAAGTCAGAGTCAGAAACGTGTTCAAAAAAGTGTCTTATTCCACAAAATACGTATGAACATTTTATAATATCCAAGGTACACATTTCTAGTAATTGTGCAGTTAATTCTCATAATATATTTTCATAAAGTTTTGGAATATTTGTCCTCTCCCCAATTTGTCACTACTGAAACACAAAAGTAATATATAATTTAATAAAAAGGGTTATACCTATTAATTATTGACCTATTAAGATTTTTCTTACATCTTGTAAATATATATATTTTCTAGTTTATTAAACCGTTTTCAGATGTGAATCAATAAAACAATTCTAACAATATTTCAAGTGTGATTTTTGAGATTTGTTGTATTTTAAATTAATTTTTTTGAATATACACTGAACCATTAGTTGATAATTCAATATACTTTATTTTTGACAAAACTTGCTATGTTTCTTTCAGTAGTAATAGTTTTAGGGGTCATGACTGTTTCGGTAGTGAAAATTCTATGGGATAACACCCAAAAAAACTAAAATATCACTAACGAAACTCCACCAAATGTTTCAGTCCTGACTGTTACGTTAGTGACAATTTTATGGGATAACACCCAAAAAACAATGACATTACTACTGAAACTTCACCAGATGTTTCGTGCCATGACTGTTTCGGTAGTGAGTTTTATGGCTCATGACTAACTGTTTCAGTAGTGACAATTTTCTGGGTCATGACTGTTTCGGTAGTGACATATTTGTTTTTTGGGTGTTATCCCATAAAACGCCACCAAATGTTTCAGTCATGACTGTTACGTTACTGACAATTTAATTGGAAAACACCCCCCCCAAAAAAAAAAAAAACTTTACCAAATGATTTGTGCCATGGCGGTTTCGGTAGTGACAGTTTTATGGGTCATGACTGTTTCGGTAGTGACAGTTTTATGGGCTAACACCCACAAAACAAAAATGTCACTACTGAAACGTCACCAAATGTTTCAATTGTGACTGTTTCGGTAGTGACAATTTTATGGGTCAAGACTGTTTTGGTAGTGACATTTTATGGGATAACATCCCCCCCCCCCCCCCACCCCAACTTCACCAAATGTTTTGTGCCGTGACTGTTGCGGTAGTGGCAGTTTTATGGGTCATAACTGTTTCGGTATTGACAATTTTATGGGATAACACCCAAAAAAACAAAGATGCCACTACCAAAACGTCACTAAATGTTTCGGTTGTGACAGTTTTATGGGTAATGACTGTTTTGGTAGTGACAATTTTATGGGCTAACACCCACGAAACAAAAATGCCACTACCAAAACTTCACTAAATGTTTCGGTCGTGACTGTTTCGGTAGTGACAGTTTTATGGGTCATGACAGTTTCGGTAGTGACAATTTTATGGGATAACACCCAAATAACAAAAATGTCACTACAGAAATGCTACCAAATGTTTCAGTCCTGACTGTTACGTTAGTGACAATTTTATGGGATAACACCCAAAAAAAAAAGATGCCACTACCAAAACTTAACACTAAATGTTTCGGTAGTGACAATTTTAGATACTTTTGAACCTAGCTCAAAGATGCTAATCAGCACATGGTTAGCTTTGACAGTGTACACATATAAAAACAAAAGTGTGTTTAATTATAGAAAAATTGTGTTCGGTAGTGACGTTCTTTAAAGTTAAACAGATTTTACCTCAAAATGATAAGACCTATCTACTCACCATGTAGCTATAAGAGAGAGAGACACATGAATATTTCCTGATCATAAATGTAGGCATGTAGTTAAAATCAGTCTCAGCCAATGGACTAAACCATACACTGTTTCGACAGTGACATGAAAATGCGGGCCCCCCTTTTTTTAACAAACAGTATTATACACAGACTCACTTCAATGTATTCCTCATCAAGTTTCACATTCTTGTCCATGGCCTGCAAAACCTCCACATGAAACCAGCGGAACTGAAACAGAACCAGCAAAAAAAGTTTTATGAATCCAATTAGACAGAAAGACCTAAAAAAAAAAAAACGATTTACTTACCACACCCTCCACTTCAGCCGTCAGCTTCCGCTGAGTCTCTGATATCTGAATCAACACATCACCTGGGAAACCAACAAATACATTAATTTAATAATTGATCACGAATACATATTTAATAAGTGCAGAAACGGAAGAGTGGGTTTTTGTAAACGGTGTTAATATCATAGGGATCGATCACAGGCTTTAGTGTTTGTTCAGTCGGTTGTGTCGGTTAATGCAGTCGATCCGTAACTAATTTAGAGAGCAGAAATAAGTAACTGAATTTGTTGATCATTTAGCATTAAAAAGACAGTTCACCAAAATTAAAACTGTCATTTGCTTCAAACCTGTTTGACTTTCTTTGTGCTGTGCCTTGTAAATAAGACATTTTAAAGAAATTGTTTTTGTTCATACAATAAAAGTCAATAGAGTCCAAAACTAATTTTTAAACCCAATTGACTTTCAATGTATGGACATAAATAAAAACACTAAAAATTTCTGAAAAATATATATATATTTTGTGTCCTGAATGAAGAAAGTCACACAGATTTGGAAGAACATGAGGGTGAGCAAATTATGACAGAAGTGTCATTATTAATGACACATATTCATATATAATAATTAACTTTATTATAAAATAAGATATTTCGAAGAAACTGTTTTTGTCCATGCAATGAAAGTCAATGGGGTCCAAAACAACATTTTCACTGAACTATTTCTCAAAAATGTCTTCTTTTGTGTTCCTCTTAATGAAAAAAGTCACACAGGTTTGGAACAACTTGAGGATTAGCAAATTTATGACAGAAGTTTCATTATTAATAGCTTTATTAAAGAAATATATTAAATATTACAGTGATTCAGTTCAACTGGTAATAATTCTTGTAAATTAATTAACTAATCATTCTTATAATTATGAATACTTGTCAATTATAGTTAGGATTTATTATAATTAAAGATATCTATAATTAGTTATACCTAATTACATCAATTCTGGAAATTTTGGAAAGTTTTAAAAGGAGTCCTTAGATTTATCATGTAGCTTTTTAGACCTATTTTTAACATTAATATGTGCTTCGTAATGATGAGTGTAATGTGCTGAGGTGAATCAATGAATTTAAAGGGGTGAAAGAATGAGACCATGCATCAATAATTTAAGTCTCAATGCTCACATGGACACCTGATCTCTAACACACACACACCGGCCTTTTCCCGTCACACACAGGTTTATATGCCTGTAGTAATTTTAAAGAGATAAAGACCCTTGTTTAATTCATGCTGTTCCATGTTTAAGCCTCTAAAACTTTTGTTCTGACGTTCATCACTGCCACGGTACTCACGCGCGTACGACTGGAACGAAAACTCATTACATGGGCAGTGAGCCGAGGGTTTAGCCGAGCCAAATCTTGTGTTTTATGACAGAGGAGATGAAGCATCTGCCACTGGACACCATTTGCTGAAACATCTATTATTTGAAGTACAAACAAGCTCTGATTCCGCCAGAAAGTATAGATGAAAACTCGGTGGACATCTTGCTGCACAATCTGCCCAACTGGCATTGGTTTAGAGAGGCAAAACACACACATTTTGAGTCTTACCAAGTGATCTGGAAGATAATGTGGTGAGAGCTTGCTCGCCCATCTTAGCAAGAGCGCTGAAGTAGGCCTCACTTGTCAGAGCCAAAGCTTTGGTACACACACACATACAC
Source organism: Cirrhinus molitorella (assembly GCA_033026305.1). Taxonomy (NCBI): domain Eukaryota; kingdom Metazoa; phylum Chordata; class Actinopteri; order Cypriniformes; family Cyprinidae; genus Cirrhinus; species Cirrhinus molitorella. The sequence continues at coordinate 27,615,465 of CM065121.1, read as the reverse complement.
ACAAAGATCATAAATGTAGGCTTGTTTTGAGCATTTCCTAATGATAATAACAGCTTAAACCAGCATTTGGTGGTTTGATGGTTTTCCAAGCTGGTGTTTAGCTTGTCTTTAGCTTGACTAGCTGATAAGTACCTTTTAAAATCAACTAACCAGACCAGCCTAAGCAACCTAACCAGGCTGGGAGACCAGATAACTACCATAGGTTGGTTTAAGAAAAGCTTTTTTTTCAGCAAGGTTGGCATTTTATTACATGTCTTTCGAAGTAAATAAAATTGAAAAAGTATGATGATGATGATACTACTACTACTACTAATAATAATAATATTAAAACACACACTAACAAACAATTTTACCAACAAAGAAAAACAAAACAAAAAATAGTTTTAACCAAACAAAACAAAACAACACAATTAAAAAACAAACAAAAAAAAAAAACTAATTTTAACTAAAAGAATAAAACAAAGCAAATTTTAGCTAAACAAAAAACACTAATTTATCAAAACAAAAACAAAATGAAAAAAGTGAACAAAACTAAAACTAAAAACACACATTTTAAACAAAAAAATCCACTAATTTTAATAAAACACACACACAGAGTTTTTAACAATAAAACAAAACATTTTAACAAAAAGAACTAAAAACATTTTTAAAATTGTTTAACAAAAAGTTGACAAAATTTAAAACAAAATGAAGAACTGATGAAAAAAAACGTATTTTAACAAAACAAACTAATTTCAATAAAACAAAAACAAGACAAAGAACAAAATAAAAAACAACAATAAAAATAACAAAAATAAACTCAATACTGAACAAAACAAAGACAAATTAACAAAAACTAAATTAACAAAATGAAAAACAAAACACATTTTAACAAAACTAAAACTAATAAAAATAAGCAAAACTCAAATTTTTAACTAAACAAATAGACAATTTTTAACAAAACAAAATGAAAAACAAAACATTTTAACAAATACACAAATTTTTATAAAAAAAAAAGAAAAAGGAAAAAAAGGAAAAAGAAAAAACTAAACATTTTAACAAAACGAAACTAAAAATAATTACAAACAAAATTTAACTAAACAAAAACTCAAATTTTAACTAAACAAAAACAAAATGAACAACAAAATGAAGAAATCACATTTTACCAAAAAAAAAAATAAATAAACAAAACACATTTTAACTAAAAAAAAAAACATAACATTAACAAATTAAAAACTAAACAAAACACAAATTTTAACTAAACAAACAAAAAAAAAACTATAATTTTAACGAAACAAAAACATTTTATCAAAACAAAAAACTAATTTTACCAAAAAGAAGAAGAAAAACAAAAAATAAAAATAAACATTTTAACTAAAAAAAAAGATTAATTTTAACATATAAACTAAATAAAAATATAAAAAAAATACATTTAAACAAAACATAACAAATAATATTAAGAAAAACCAACAAAGAACAAAAATAAACAAACAAAAAAGTTAAATACACTTTTAGGAATCTGTACATTTGAAAACACAGACAAAAACATTATGCTTACCTTGAAAAGCCTTGATGTAGCCATTTCCTAAAGTAACCAGCTTTTGCAAGCCAGGATTAAACTCATCCATGAGGTTCTAATTAACCCAAAACAACACCATACTGTCAATATCAAAGCTTGGGCATCATAAATATAAGTTAGTTATATAAATGTACAGCAAACCACCTCAAAAAAAATGGCAATAGGGTGATCAAAATAACAAATAAAAGCCACCAGTTTTGAAATAACGATTGGCTGTCTGTACATGTTCCTGCTTATTACACAATTTGACAAATGAAAAATTAAGATTTGAGGGTTTTTGACTCAGAGACTTCAGAACAATAGAAAAGTCATAAAGTCAGCTCAGATATGTTTGAAATCAGCTACCTGGGACAACGATCAATTATACAGCTTAGTGATTTTTATATAAGCATTTTTAACCGCAGAACATCTCGATTGACCAATCAGAATCAAGTATTCCAGAGAGACGTGTAATCAAGTCAATAATTAATGAGCGCTCTCATTTGATCTCAGCTTAAACTAGTATCATAGGACTCACATTATAAACACTCAAAGTTGATCTATGCAGAAGGTCACTGTTCGCACCAGACATCCTGATTCTGTTGGAAAATACACACTTGATGCTACACAAACCAACAATGAACATAAAATCACCTGCAGTGAACATTACCAAAACATTTACAGAGAAACACTGAAGAGACTGCTTTACATACCTGTGATAGTGAAAGTTTTGACGCTGTAGTTATTCTGTGTGTTGACACACTTGCTTTACGTCTGTAATGGGTTTTTTCAGGTCTCTGTTAATGCCTATTATAGGGCGAGAGAGGGTGAGTAAAAGAGAGAGAGAGCGAGGAGTCCACATCTGATACGGCCTGGAGCTTTGAATTATTTACCTGTCCCATGACAGAACGTGGAGAAGGCTGCCCAGAGATACAGCTGTAGAAATGACACGTAAAACACTCTACTACAATCAGAAGCAGGTAAAACAACTAATCTAAATTATTTACACACATTCTGACCAAGTAACACATTGAATTAAAGTGACAGCTCACCCAAAAATGAAAATTACCCCATGGTTTACTCACCCTCAAGCCATCCTAGATGTATACGACTTTCTTCTTTCAGGCGAATACAATTGAAGTTACAATAAAAAAAAAAATCTGGCTCTTCCAAGCCTTTCAATGGTAGTGAATGACTGTTAAGATTTTGAAGCCCCAAAAAAGCACGCAAATCCATTTTAAAAAGTGCTCCACATGACTCCAGGGAGTTAATAAAGACCTTCTGAAATAAATCGATAGAAAAAATTTATTATTAACCCCCCAAAATCATGTGGAGTACTTTTTATAATGGATGGATGCACTTTATTGAATTTCAACAGCCATTCACTGCCATTAGAAGGGACATTTTTTTGATATCCCTTTAAACACGAAACATTAGGTTACATTAGGACTTTTGTTTACTAAAATAGTAGTCAAAGCTAGGGCTGGTAAGCGATTACAATTTTTAATCTAATTAATTACATGATGCGGTGATTAATTTAATTAATCGCACATCAAATTTGGTTAAGAAATTACTCCCGAAAGGCAATTTAAAAATTCACTGTTGTGTAAAGCATCAAACAGACATTACATAAAGTAGCTTCAGCAAGAAATATTAGTTTGATTTATTACATACACTCTTTTGGACCATGAGGCTGAGTAAATGTTGACACAATTCTCATCTTAAAAAATTTATTGACGGATTTTATTAATATTACTATGGAGATAAGAAATTGTTTCTTTAATGGAATGATACCCTAGAAAATTTACTAAAACTGCCAGTAGATGGAGGTAAATTCATTTTAATCGTTCAAATGGCTGATTAATTCAGGCAGTGGTGGTCAGTAACGGAGTAGTTGTACTTTGTTACTGTACTTAAGTACATTTTTCAAGTATCTGTATTTTACTGGAGTTGTTTTATTTTGAGTAACTTTTAATTTTACTTCACTACATTTCATAAAACATATGGTTACTCCTTATAATATATCACGTGCTCCGAGATGCAGAAGCGTTGTCTGATTCATAAACAAACTGATTCTTTTCAATGAACCTGTTAAATCGGTTTACAAATCGCACCATTCATTCACCATTCAACGATTCATTCACGAACTGGAAGTGACCCGATTACTGCTGTTCTCGTGTCAACAACTCACTGATTCAAATGAGCCGTTTAGAGCGAGTCTCCAGTGAACTGAACCGGAGATCTTGAAAGCGTGCGCGCGACTGATACTGCAAAAAGTAAGTTACAAATGTCGAATTTTAGGATTATTGTAAATGAAAATCACATTTACATCAAAATGGTCAGTTGTTTGTGAACTAAATCTGCTGTAAAGGGTGATTATTTAAGCCCACTGAAATAATTGAATACTAACACATCAACATCAGTGTCTCTCTCTGTTTTTGGTCAAAAAACGAAACATTAAAATAACACAGATTAAATAAAATAACTCATGCATGTTCATATACCCTGCTGCTACAACGTTAATGCTGCTCATTTAGCCCTGGGTGACATCTGTTTTTATATTATAAACAACATTTATCGTTTGGATCAACAAGACGAGTAGACAGATATGTTCATATTAGTCATACTCAAAATAAGTAAATATTGTTAGCTGATGCTAACTATCTAGCTAACAAGCTCTCTGGTGCCAAGTTAAGGTAATTTTTAAATACAAAGTCCAAATATTTTTTATTTAACCACCTAGATAGATTGCATCTGAGGGAAAAAGAAAGGATGTGATGTTTAGAACATGGTAAATACAGTATTATCAAAGTGGGAAGTGATGCCCGTTATAAAAATATAATTATATTCTTAAAATGTCCTAACTTCAGGCCTTATTCTCATATCATATATAACTGTGACGTTCTGCCAAACAACAAGCTTTAAAACTGTTTTTTTTTTTTTTTTTTTTTTTCTTACTGGTGAAAATTAGATGTTCAAATCTGTTTTCTCTCAGATACCTTAGAGTGTGACCTTCACAGTGAGCATTACTACATCACTCTCATCAACGTAGTCCAGCCTAGGCTGGTTTTAGCTGTTTTCAGCAAAGCCTATTTGCTCGTGTGATATTGCTTAACCTTATGATGTAAGTATGAGACAAAAACTCAAACAGGTGCATTTTTGCCCCATATCTTGAATTTTAGGAACATTCTAATTACTTTCTCTAGGCCCCATCATGTAGTGAGGTGTTGCCCTGCCTCATATTTGTCATCAATCAACTGAAATGAAATGTCACATGAACCACAAAGGTCTTGGGCAGGGCAAGTGCGTTAAATGCGTTAACAATTAAATTATCAGCCCTAGTCAAAACACATTTTAAACATTTTCACACGTAGAAAATACCACAACTAATCCCAGTTTGAATAATTATCTTTGCTTTTTTATTTTAAGTTTATATCACTTCAGTAAAAGGTTTCAAATCAGTTCCACAGCAGCAAGTTATACGTATAAAGTGAATAAATGCTTATTTTGGTCTCTGAACAACAAATCTGTAAGTCCAGTATCAAGTTATCACCAACTTTCTGTAGAAAAATGAGCTGTAAATGTTATCAACAAACCAAACAATAAAAAGCAAGGCTAATGAGAAACGCTAGAGGTTTTCAAGTTACACGAAGCATATTTGTTGTTAGAAGTATATTTGTCAGTATATTATACATTATCTTTGATCATAATTTCTATACCTCACAGACTGAGATTTTTGCAGGTTTAAAATGTTCAAGTATGCAAGGTTATACAAGACAGATTGCAGAAAAATAACAAGGCTTTTCTTCAAAAATGCAAATGACACACGAGAGACAGCACACAGAAATGCTATCAAGATAATTTCCAAGTGTATGAATAAATGCGAGGATGTATTCAGTATTCACAGTGGTTATAGTTTGACCCATGACTGACTCACATTGCAAGTACAAGAAACTTTCAGAAACAAAAGCGCCAGTTTCTCTATAAATGTCACACATGATAAAATGAACAAAATGAATGTGTATATCGATAAATAATGAGTAAAAACATTGCTTCAAAGGAAGCAGCTGTTTAGCAGTTTAGCTGACCTTGATCATTGCAAATGTCAGACACAGAATATGTTAACTGAGCAGTTTTAACGTACATATAATGTAATGCAATATAAAAATATCTCACAGTTCATATGTTGGTTTAGGTAGTGTTCATTTCTAGAAAATGACAGTCTGAATCCTTCATGTATGTCGTTATAATAACCTTGGTCCAATTTGGTATTTATGATGCATACAAAATATATGAGGAAAGCATGTTAAAATTATATATATATTTATATATTTTTTTATAAATATTCTGCCTTTAAATTAATTTAACATGTCAGAACAACATACACACACACACACACACTAATGTAAACAGATTCATTATTTGTGTACGATAAATCATGTATGCATATTAAGCCACCAAAACCCTCTTCTCGTCACTGACAGTCTGGGAGTTGTCAGAGCTGCAGTAGTTGCTGGCAGAGGGTTTGTATGACATCTCTGTGCTCGTACAGGTACATCTGAGTCTCCCACAGCATGTCAACTAACACAGCGTCACTGACCTCATCCAGCATCACCTCCTGAGACAGCTGAGGACTCAACCTGAAGCAGAAATGACATGAAATGTGAGAAGGAAGGGTGGAAGTGATAGGAGGAAGGAAATGGAAAGGACAGAAAAAAGGCAAACAGGGAGGAAGGAAACAAAAGGTTAGGATATATTGGAAGAAATGATAGGAGGCATGAAATTAGTTGAAATCAAATGTAAGAATGAAGGAAACAAAAGGAAGGAAGCAAAAAAGGAAGGAATGAAAGAAGAAAAAATTAGAGGGGAGGAAAATAATAAGGAAGGAAGGAAATTGAATGACAAGGAAGAAATTAAGAGAAATAAGAGAAATTACAAGAGGGAACAAAGGAAAATGAAAGGAATTAAATGAGAAGGCACGAACGATTGAAGGAATCAAGGTAGGACGAAAGGAATGAAGAAAAATTAAATGAAAAAGGAAGGAAATTATAAAAAGAGAAAAAAAATTGGTAAAATGGAGGAACAAATGAAGGAAGGAAGGAAAAAACAGTAGGTATGAAGGGGGAAAAAAAAGGAATACAGGTAGGAGATTAAAATTAGAAAGAAGTAAATCATAGAAAGAAGAAGGGAAGTAGAGGAAAAAAATAGGAAGAAAATACAAGATAAGTAGAAAGAAGGGAAGAAAGGAAATTCAAGGAACGAATGATGAAAGTAAGAGGAAGAAAAAATTAAAGGTAGGCAGGATTGAATGAAGGACAGACGGATGGAAAAGAAAAGAAAATAGAAAAGAAAAATTAAAAAAGAAAGAAAGAGGGAAGGAAAGAAAGAAAAAGGAAAAATTAAAGAAAGAATGAAAGATGGAAATAGAAAAGAAAAAGAGAAAGAAAGGGAAACAAAAGAAAGAAAAAAGATGGAAAGAAAGGGTATGAATTAAGGAAAAATTAAATGAAAGAAAAAAGATAGGAATGAAAAAAAAAATAGAAAGAAAGAGGGTAGAAATGAAGGTAAAATTAAACAAAAAAGAAAGAAAGAAAAAGAGGAAGAAAGGAAATTATAGAAATATGGAAGAAAGGAGTTTATGCAAAAAACAGGAAGGAAGCAAAATTAAATGAAAAATGGTGGGACAGTGGATGTCATTAGTCAGCAAAAAGAAATGATAGAACACAATGCAGAAAAGAAGAGAGTAAAAAGACATGAAAGCACAGACAATAGGAAGAGAATGCTATCATTACCTCACAGAACAGAAAGAGTGCAGAGATTTACATAAACCATAACACAATTGTTCAAATGAGGCTGTGAATGAGGGTCAGTCACTCACTACTGACCTGTGATAGTTTATATCGGCCATCTCACACCACGCTCGGGCTCGGTCCACTGCACAACCATCTGAGTCTGTACACTGACATAAAAATAACGCATTTAACAAAAAATAACACCACCAAGACTCATTTCAACAATCACAAAAAAGTGCCTACAGCTTGTCCCTAAATCAGGGGTAGCAAGTTCAGTCCTAGAGAGCCATAGCTCTGGACAGTTCAGCTCAAACCCTAATCAAACACACCTAAACATACTAATCAATGTCTTCAGGATCAGTTGAAGTTTTTTTTTTTTTTTTCAGGGATGGAGCTGAACACTGCAGGACTTCTCTAGAAGCGAACTTGCCTAACCCTAACCTAAACCAATGTTATTTCTGAAGAGGTCATTGACGTTTTTGTTGTAAAGTTTGTATGCATAAACTTACACAATCCACAAGCATCTTGCCCAGTTCTCTGACGCCTACGAAGGTCTTGGCCAGCTCCAGTGGATTCGATGGCCTGAAAACGTCCACCGAGTTCACCGCCACCTGAGGAGGTTTACCGGTGCCCAATGAGAGGACCACGCCTAACTTGCACACCTCATATTCATGGCCCTGATTGGACAAGAAAAAGAAGGACGCTTAACTAGAATACATTTACACCATTAAAACAATGTCCAGTTGACTCTAATCAGGGTTGACATTGTGTTTCATTTAAAGCAGAAAAACAGTAGCCCATAAACTGTAGTGTTAACGTAAGCCAGGGGTAACCAATCCTGGTCCTAGACGTCCATCATCCTGCAGAATTTGGCTTCAACCAGCTCCAACACACTTGTTCGGAAGTTTCTAGTAACGCTGCGTTTCATTGGAAGGGCTTATCCATATGCCCCAATCCCTTCAAAGGTTTTACCCTCTGGAGTGAGAGCTTTGAAGGTTTGAAGCAGGGGTGCCCAAACTCGGTCCTGGAGGGCCGGTGTCCTGCAGAGTTCAGCTCCAACCCCAATCAGACACCTGAACCAACTAATCAAGCTCTTACTAGGCGAAGTAGAAACCTCCCAGCAGGTGTTGAGGCAAGTTGGAGCTAAACTCTAAAGAACACCGGCTCTTCAGGACCGAGATTGGGCACCCCTGGGATGAAGGGTGTAGGAGACCAAACAACTATTTCTTGAGGTGCCCCTTCTGCGTCATCATCCCATGTCCATACGGAGATGCCATCATCATGCAAAGAATCTGCGCAAAGAATCATGGGGGCCGCAGTATCCATCAGTTGTACCCTTCATTCCAAAAGGCCTTTTGAACACTAAGTTGTCAGTTTTGAGCACTTCAGTTTGGTACTACTCTTCAACATGGCGGCCATGATTGCTTTTACTCTGAAATGCCCTTCAGAGGGCGATATATCCTGTTTGGAATGCACCTTAAGTCTGAAAAGCTTAATTTGCTGATTCAGGTTGTATTTAATCAGGGTTGGAGTTTAACTCCTCTGCAGGACAGTGGCCCACCAGGAACAGGTTTGGACACCCCTGTCTTAAACCCAAAGTATACTTCAGCCAAGAGTGGCAGTCATTCAGAACTGCCTTGCGCTTCCACGGATAGGTAGCAGAACCCTCAATCCAAAATCGCTTGTTATCACTTGAAGAAGGAGAGTGTTGGTTTGTTATGCTGACCACTGCTGAACTGACATATTAAATTGTTATTCTTCATGTTGTCAATTCGCCTGAACTTTTAAAAGATGGCTTTTAAAAGTGTTGTCTTTCGTCAGTGCCAACAGCCTTGTGAAAACTCCAACTACTGATGTCATAGGTTTTCTTGTTCAAGACCAGCAAGGTTTATGTATTGGTTCGGAACCAGGATCTGGGCACCCTCCCAGGATTTTTTTTTTTTTTTTTGGAGTGGAAATGCACAGCCCAATTCTCCCCAAAAATGTCCCAATTGGGCTCCGGCATTGGCACCAGCCCCAGTGGAAAAACGGTTTATTCAACTCCAGTTAATAGCTTGCATAAACACACACTAGAAAGTTTCATCCTTGTCCAGTGGGTGCACTATTTTCCTTTAAAGTTATAACGTTAAAAATTTATTTTCACTCTTTTAAACTAGAGTTGTGGGTATCTCGTGCCCCTCAAACAAGTGTTCATCAACATGGCCGTCTATTGTTCTTGCTTCTCCAGTAATTTGAGGTTGTTGCTGATCCGTCTCTTCAGTTTCTTGAGTGTGAAACAACATCTCAGGCCAGTGTTGCCACCTTGCAGACCAATTAAAAGTAAAAAGTAAAAAATAAAAAAATTGTACTTGGAGCAAACAGTAATTGCATATTCTTCGTCTGGTGAAATTTAACCCACAAGTAAATACCAAAGTATACTTTGGGCTATAGGACACATCTGATTTTCAAAAGCGATTTGGAGTAACCAACTGGATTTTTTTTTGGGATGTATGATTTCTTTAAATTCTGAATGTTTAAATTGTATTAACTATATAAAACCAATTCTACTAACGATTGGTGATATTACCAGGGTTCGTACATATATTGTAAAAGGAAATTCCAGGACTCTCAAGGACTTTTGATTTTCAAGGACAATCAGTGACCTCACTTAATGAACAATGTCTTCTATTTCAAATTCTAAAAAAGAGAAATAGCGTAATATACTAATTTAAAAAATGGCTGAAATGTGAAGCATATGCTTGAAGTATTACTACTTCAAGCACTTTCAGCACCTTGTACGACCCTGGTGTTACAATGAAACATTTCTAGCTAAAAGTGAGTCTTGAACAGGTAATTCTTGTCACCAAATTTGTGTATCAGACCTGTGCCTTCAGGGCTTTGTTGTACTGGTGTATTTCTGTCATGGCATCTAGCGTTGGGTTATTGGCCAGCAGCCCTCCATCCAGAAAACGGCCCATTGGTCGAAAGTATGTGGGAGCGGCTCCACTGGAGCGGGCAGCACGCCAAACTAATTGCTCTGCGAGAAAGAGAATGTGACTAAGTGAGAGAATCAAGAGTAGATGATTAAGATGATTAGCCTCTCACAAACAAAGGACCGCTTAGTTCCAACGTGAGGTGCACCAAACACCAGAAATCTTGCATACTGTGACCTTTCTGTTCCACACACACTCTCTCTTTCTCACACACACACACACCTTCATTCGTCACCTTCCTACGCTTTCTGGGAGGTCGAGTATATCCTACTACCAAAAGTTCCTCGTCCTCCCATCCTGCAACAGTGACAATAAAGCTTTACGCATCGTTTGAGATTGAGGATGACCAAGACACCCAGTGTGCAGCAATATGCTCATAATCAGTGTTTTCACTGGCACAAAGATGATTAGCATAACGACATTCTGAGAATGAAAGTATGCGATTAAGTAAGAGATTTACCCTGCGGCACAGTAAGGGGTTGAAATGTAGCTGTAGATGTGTACGGAGGGTCTCTTTGCAGGACCGGTGGGTCGTAATTGCGAAACAGATGCAGTTCTCCAGGGTGTCTGTCTGCAAGAACGCTAGTCACCATTACTCTGAGAAAAACAGACAGAAGATGTATTAAAAATAAGCATTTTCTGAAGAATATGTGTGATGTTGGCTTCCAAATGGCACTCTCAAGTACCAACCTGAAAGCTAAAATGATGAATGAGGCACCCTACAATCTTACGGATTTAATATAGACACACATTTTGTAGGTTATTGTAAGTCCACAGGACCACAAGTTCACTTGAATTGTGCCATTTGGCACAGGATCAACGTTGCCAGTTGATGTTTTGTTAGGGTATTTGGGAGAAGCCTACAAGCTTTCAGGCAGTTGGTGTTATTGCCTTTAAGGCACTGTGAAAGAGTTATAAAGGAGTACTCCGTTTTTGCTAGGGGGTGTTTAGAGTTGTCACAAAAGACATTCTGGAGTTCCAAGTAGTTGCTACAGTAGGGCACTGCTAGGGTGTATTGGGTTGTTGCAGGGCATAGCTAAGAAGTTTGCTAGGTTAACACACCTGAACAAGCTAATCAAGGAATTCTTCAGAATTCCTAAGGCAAGTGAGGGTTTTTTTCAGGGTTGGAGCTGAACTCTGCAGGATTGCAGCTAGTGTGGGGGTAACATATTACAAATAACGCAAGTTACGTAATAATATTACCTTTTTTCAAGTAACTAGGAAAGTAACGCATTACTTTTTCATTTCCAAGAAAATATCTGAGTTACTTTTTTTTAAAAAGTAACGTCAGTTACTTTTTGTTTCCTTTATGTATTCAATCCCATTTTATTAACCAATGACTTTGCTGCTGACCCTTGTTGATCCAATTCAGTCGTACACTGCAAAAATACTTTTCTTAGATTTTTTGTCTTGTTTCCAGCCAAAATATCAAAAAATTCTTAAACCAAGAAGGCTTTTCTAGACAACTTCTTGTTTCAAGCAAAAAGACACTTAATTCTGACTTGTTTTCAGAAAAAACAAGACAATTTTTACTTGGCTAGAAAATCCTTCTTGATTTAAGAATGGAAACAAGTCAAAAAATCTAAGTAAGAAAAGCATTTTTTGCAGTTTACTAATAATCAAAACTTACTTTAGATTACCATTTGTGCTTCATTTTTTTCATTGCTGAAGAGTGTTGAACTTTCTTTTCCTACAGTTCTACAGTACAAACATGAATTTAATTTTCCTTTAGCCTTAGGCTTTTTTTTTACTTAATTTCATATGGGTGTGAAAGGGCTTTTACATTTGCTAAGAATGTTTTACTATTAAAAACAAGCAAGCAAGCCCTGCCCAGATTACAATTTAAAAAGTAACGCAAAAGTAATGTAACGCATTACTTTCCATAAAAAGTAACTAAGTAACGTAATTAGTTAATTTTTTAGGGAGTAATGCAATATTGTAATGCATTACTTTTAAAAGTACATTTCCCCAACACTGATTGCAGCTCTCTAGAACCAAATTTGCCAACCACTGTTCTAGGTTGCTAGAGCATTGCTAGGTGGGTAAAAGGGTATTCTAATTTTTTTTGCTTGGGCATTGTTAAGGTGGTGGTTGATAGGCAGAGGCTGCCTTTGAAATTTGGTGGCTCATTTCAAAAATCAATTCCAGGGTGGTTTTAGGTTGGTGGGGTGTTCAGAGTCATTACTAATGGCTTGTTTCCACCAAGCGGTACAGATTTTCTATGGGATTAAGGTCTGGAGAGTGGCTAGGCCTTTTGACACAGTGCAGTCATCTGGTCCCCTTAGCACCCCCAAAGCATAATGTTTCCACCTCCATGTTTGACAGAGGGGATGGTGTTCTTGGGGTCATAGGCAGCATTCCTCCTCCTTCACATTCACCCAGTTCTCCTCTGAATGTTGTCACCTTCTCACCAAGCTGCTTGGCGATGGTCTTGTAGCCCATTCCAGCCTTGTGTAGGTCTACAACTTTGTCCCTGACATCCTTGGACAGCTCTTTGGTCTTGGCCATTGTGGAGAGTTTGGAATCTGATTGATTGATTGCTACTGTGGACAGGTGTCTTTTCTACAGGTAACAAACTGAGATTAGGAGCACTCCCTTTAAGAGAGTGCTCCTAATATCAACTCTTTACCTGTTTAAAGACACCTGGGAACCTGGGAATAATTTTTTTTCTCCTCACTGTAGCTGTTGCATGTTGGCATGTTGTCCACCAAAGCGTTTTTTCCAAGGCTAGCACATTTTTTTTCAATTAATCAATTGGAGTGCCATGTTTTTTAAAACGACAGAGAGTCTGACGAGACGCTGAGCTTTTATTTCTCGGAACTGAGTGTTGAAGAATGTTCAAATTTAGGTAAAACAAAATTAGTGATCTAGGTTAACATTAGATTGAGCTGCCATGTAAAATTGCTACTACAAACATATTTCAGATAAAAAGCCGTATTTAAGGTTGATGAATGATAGGTGAGCATTTGGATGTCCTGTCCAATGTACTGTATTACCACACAGACCAGCTGTTATGATCTGTCCTTCACAGACTGCGTAACTTCGCCATTTCCTGTGAATTTTTTTTTCTGCGACTAAACGACATACAGTTTTGGATGACCAAGCCTCTTCTCATCGACTAATGGTTAGTCGACTATTAGGGTCACAATACAATACAATCACAATACAGAAGGGTCAGGGCAAATACTAACTGCCCAATTGTCAAACCCTGCATGTACTACGACTGAACAACAATGGAGAAGTTAATACTCCTTGTCTCCAAGTATACATGTCTTTACCAGAAGGCATTCCCAGATTACCACATCATAGCTCTGGTGGTCATGCAGCCTTAGGGTGATCTGGGTGGTTGCTGGGTCATTGCTTGGGTGTTCTGGTGGATAGGCATTGAAAATAAATGTTTCAGATGGTTACTGAAGCATTGCTAAGATGTTCTGAGTGGTAATACTGGTGTTTTGGTGGTTCCCACACAGTTAGGGTGTTTAGATGGTTAATAAGGCATTGTTAAGATGTTTTAGTGGTAACACTGGTGTTTTGAGTGGTTGCCAAACACTTGTTAAGGTGTTCTGAGTGGTTGCTAGATCATAGCTTGGGTTTCTGGTAGCTGATAGGGCATTATTTACAGGTGATTATTTTTTAGATAACAAGTAGCTGCAAGGGTGTTCTGGTGTGGGATGTGTTGTTCGCTTTTTTTGAAATCCCAAACCTTATGTATAAGTACCTGGGGTGTGTGACATCCGTCATCCTGGTATTTTCTCCAAACTCATTCTTGAGAAATTCCTCCAGAGGGCCAGACTCATACGGTCGAGAACCTTTAAATACCTGTTCCTTCATCCTGAAGTACAGACAGCGCAGATACTCCATCGATTTACCTGCTCGCAATACAACAAACATAATTATGCTGATTTATGTACACACTTGCCACAAAGAACACATTTTACAAAGGATGCTCATTCTGGATGTGTAATAAATCTATATAATATACACTACATCAAATACCGTGTACAATAGCTAAGGCCAGTATTCCGCCAGTGCTAGTCCCAGACACCCAGTCAAAGAGTTCCCTGATGGGCCGTCCTGCCTCTTTCTCCAAAGCGATCAACATCTGGATCAGAACCAGACCTTTTATCCCTCCACCATCCAGACACAGCAATCTGTCCATTCTTGAGAAAAAGAAAATCAAGTTAATGAGTCATTCCGCGTAGGCATTTTTTATAAACTACAACTACATGTAACATACTTGCGTCCTGTCTTGAGTCCATCAACCTCTGCAAATCCTCGACTCATGGCTGTAACAGCTGCTGCCACGTGCATGATGTCATCAAACCCTGTGGACCAATTACTGGTGAGTTGTGAGATCAATGTGAGATCACCAAATTACAGACAGGCTGATTCTATAATAGATTTGCACTACCTAGATACCTCTGCTACCAATTATTGTGATATGCAAGCGTGTCCGTCAAATCAGAAAGATCAATATTTACCCATAAACACATGCAAGTGGATGATGCAACAGGTATCATGCTTTGTCAGCATTCTCAACTGTGAAACCCTACCCACTTTTGTCCCGCCGGTTTGCATCATTGGGTGTACAGTGTTGTAGCATTTATGGCAGTGTAATTATAGCAGGCTGGTGAATGATTGTTTGAGTTCAACCCAAAATGTTGACCTTTCCAAGATGGCAGCTGCTGATGACAAATCTGGATTAGTCAAATGGGGCATCTAGGTATGCAAATCTGTTTTTTAAGACCACAGGAAGCTTTAAATAAAAGATATGGGTTTAGAAATTCAAGAACCACAGAAATAAAGAAAAAATAATAATTACAAATTTAGGAAGTGATGGAAAAGAGGGCAGAAGAAAGAGAGGACAAAGTTTTGGTGGCCACTTAAGGATCAGTTCACTTCCAGAATAAAACTTTTTTTTTTTTGGACAATTTACTCACCCTCATGTCATCCAAGATGTTCATGTCTTTCTCCCTTCAGTCGAAAAGAAATTAAGGTTTTTGAGGAAAACATTCCAGGATTTTCCTCTATATAGTGGACTTCAATGTAGATCAATAGGTTGAAGGTCCAAAGTGCAGTTTCAATGCAGCTTCAAAGGGCTCTACACGATCCAAACCAAGGAATAAGAGTCTTATCTAGCGAAATGATTTTCGCTAGATAAGTGATTTTTTTTTTTTTTAAGCATAAATGCTTAAATTGCCCTAGCTTGACCTCACACATTACGTAATCACATTGGAAAGGTCACGCATGAAGTACCGACCCAGTGTTTACAAAGCAAACACGCAAAGAAAGTCAAACACTCTACACACTTTACAGAAAAAGGTAAAACAACGAAGTTGGAGGTGAAAATAAGATGGAGTTTTTCGTCCTACCCTTCCCGGCTGGTATTGTGTAGAGTCCTTTGAATCTGCAATTTGGACCTTCAACCTGTTGATCCCGATTGAAATCCACTATATGGAGAAAAATCCTTCATTTCTGTTTTTCGACTGAAGAAAGACAGTAATATCTAGGATGGCATTGGGTAAATTCTGAGGATTTTTTTTATTATGGAAGTGAACCAATCCTTTAAGCACTTATTTAAGTTCATATTTAAATGACAATCACTTAAGTTAATATGCTTAAACAGCAATAACTGTAATATTTAAATGATAATAATTCTAATTAGCATTTCAAATCGCCATCCAAAATGGTGGTTAAAAATCAATAGAAATGTCAATTTGCTTTTGTGACAAAAATTAGTTAATTTACCAATTATTTTACGGAAGATTACTATGTTTTACACTTATTAGAGTATTTTGTTGTTAGCTTACAACATGCTAACACCAAAACATTGCTTAAAATCAATTCGTAAGCTGAGTCATGTAAGGAGCCTGATGTGTATAACGCAAAGAACTGTTGCCTACGTACAACGTTTCAAATCGGCTACTCATCAGGCTGCATTTCAGTAAGTATGTAGCCTATGTAGGCAGAAGTTAACTAGGTTTTGGAACAAATTCACACTAGATTCTTTAAACACTGCTGAAATAACAACATAAAAGGTACAGACGACAATTGAAAGGGTTAGTTTACGCAAAAATGAAACTTCCGTCATTATTACTCACCCTTATGTTGTCCCAAACCCGTAAGACCTTTGTTCATCTTCAGAACACAAGTTAAGATATTTTTAATGAAATCTGAGAGCTTTCTGAACCTGCATAGACAGAAACTGCTAAAATAGTCACATCAGTGCTTCAACCATAATTTTATGAAGCTACGAGGATACTTTTTGTGTCTTGTAAGTATTCTCATAGGTTCATAAAATTACGGTTGAACCACTGATGTCATGTCATGTCACGTTGACTGTTTTTATCGATGACCTATCTTTCCAGGCTCTTTCCACGTGTCAGTTGTGTTGCTGTCTACGCAGGGTCCGAAAGCTCTCGGATTTCACAAATATCTTAATTTGTGTTCTGAAGAAGAATGAAGGTCTTACAGGTTTAGAACGACACAAGGGTGAGTGACTAATGACAGAATTTTCATTTTTAGATTAACTATTTCTTAAAGGACAGGGAGAAAGATACTGTCAGGGAAGCTGAAAGCTTGGGGGGCGGGGCTTTACCTATGCCAGGAGATGGAGCTTTGTTGACACTTGAGATGGGGCTGTTGAGGGAGGGGGGGTGACACCGCTCGACCCCTACACTACACAGCATGTTCAAGAGCACCTTACGGTTGGGCCCTTCAGCACAAGCGTAGGATTAGACACACGCATGCCATCACACCCACACCATGCACACAGAACAAAGAAAGAGTATGTGTTGACTGAATGCATGAATGACAAAACAAAAGAGCATGACATTTCATTCTTGTAGTCAAACACCTAGATGTGCAAAAACAGTCATGACACGCAAATGTCACATTGTTTGTGGTGAAGGTATTACAAGCCAAAAACTCATCACCAAACACCAATGACTTGTACATATGTGTACAGTCATTTTAGAGACTTCCAAAACTGTTGCAACAGAGATAGAAATACAATTTTTAAATACATATGCTTGCATCTTTGTTGCTACAGTTTTGGAAGTGGCTTTTTCTGTTCTAAAGAAGGGGGTGTCCCAATACGTTTGTCCATATAGTGTATGTACAAGTCATTGGTGTTTAGTGATGAGTTTTTGGCTCAAGGTCTGCATTTAAAGTCACACCAGAAGTGTTCAGCAGGGATTAGAACTTGGCTGTATGCAGACCAGTCAAGTTCTTCCACACTGACTGAATCAAGCATTTCTCATGTTAGAATAAAAAAGGTCCTGTCCAAACTTCTGCTATAAATTTAGAAGGACACAATTCCTTAAAATATATTTATATGCTTAAACATTAAGATTAGTACTCATGGAAATTACTAAAGTAGTCAAACCTGTTCATTAGAAAGGGGTGTGCCAATACTTTTGGCAATATAGTGTATATATAAATATATATATATTTTTAACAAACAAATTTTATTTAAATAAATAAATAATAAACAAATACTCAATACCTAAACCCCTGGTGGCTTAGAAATTTAATTCTTCACCTTTAAAGCAAAACCAAAGCTAATCATTAGTGAGTCAACAAATAAACTCTACACAAACTTGCACTGTGTTGTATATATGCATATCAACTAAATGTATGGTGGTTTGTAGTTAGATGTTATGCTTGCATGCAAACACCTCAAAAGATGTCATGCAGCACACTTATATGAGAAGCCTGGTGATACTGTGCAACTAGAAATTGAATACATTTGCAACTGTTGTGCTGGTATTCAATCTGATGTCTAATTTCACATCTCTCTCTCTCTTTCTCTCTCACCCTTGCTGGTACGAGCTGCGATGAGTCCTGGTGTCTCTCCCAGGTCATTGTGAACCTCCACATCTGCTCCAAACACCATGAGAGCTTTGATCAGGTCCATGTGGTCCATCTGTGGGTCCGGGGGATGCAGCATACAAGAATAAAACAGAAAAGGTGCTCTCTATACCAACAATTTCGGTTAAGGTTTAATAATTGTTAATTAGTCTGTCAATTGCTGGTGATTAGATACTTAAGGGGATCTTTGAATTTTTACTTATTTTTGTACCCACAGTTGTTTTTGATAAATAAAAATGTAAAAAATTTATTTAATTGAAAAAAAGCTAGAAAAAAAAGAAAACATTAGATGAAAAAAGAAAAAAATGAGTACGTAAATGAAATAAAAAGTTTAGGTTGAAGGACTAATTAAAGTATTCATTTGGAAGTACTAAATTAAAGCAAAATAGAAAATTATAATTATAAAAACAAACTAAAATGTAACTAAAAAAAATAGCTAAATTGAAAACAGAAAATACTGAAATATTAAATTAATTATATTTTATAAATAATACTAAAAACACATTACCTGATAATTTTACACCATATTTACAAATAAAATTATTATTATTATTATAATATTATAAAAAATGCTATTTTTGCTAAAAAGTATTTATCATAATGCAATTAAACTAAATTAAAGTTAAATATAAAGATAAAAAATATATATGAAGACTAAAATAGCTAAAATTAAAAAAGTGCAAAATTAAAAACAAAAATATTAAAGGCAAATGTTAAATATTAAATTGATTACATTTTTATTACATAATGCAATTAAACTAAATCAAAGTTAAACTAATTAAAAAAAACTAAACCAAAATGTAATATTAAAAGCAAATTTTAAATTTTAAATTAATCAAATCTTATAAATGATATTAAAATAGCACTGTATCAGATAATTTTACCCCATATTTAAAAATACAATTATAATTATCTAATAAAAAAGCACTATTTTTGCCAAAAAAAGTTTCATTACTATAACACAAACTAAATTAAAGTTACATAAACATAAATATACAAAACAAATAAAAAAGGTAAAGTAACTAAAAAAAGTCTTACCACCATAATGCAACTAAACTAAATTATAATTGAATATAAAAATGAAAAAACTAATAAAAATGAAAATAAATAGTTTCATAATTAAATAAATACAAGATATTTGCCAAACAGTCTTATTAACATAATGCAATTAAACTAAATTAAAGTTAAATAAAAAAAATGGAAATATATAAAAAAAATACTAATAAAAAGGAAAAACAACATAACTACAATTTGTAAAAATAAAAAAGTTCTACTTTTGTAAAAAAAAAAAGTCGTATTATTTTAAATTTAAGATTTTTGGAATTGTCAATGTTTTATTATATATATATATATATATATATATATATTTTTTTTTTTTTTTTTTTTTTTTTTTTTACTACATATATGCATATATATTACATATATATTGGGGTGAAATATTTTAGACAAGCTTTATGAAATTCTCTCTCCTACCTTCATGGCGAGGTGCAGTGCTGTGTTTCCATCCTGACCCTTAATGTTGGGGTCAGCTCCATGGGTCAGCAGCGTCATTGCGGCCTCAAAGCGCCCCCTCTTGGTCAGGATGTGCAACGGACTCTCTCCAGTCTTACTCAGATAATTGATATTACATCCTCGGCCCAGCAGCACACGGCTCATCTACAGAGAAAACACAGGACAGTCAAAAAAAGAAAACATATAACTGCAAGTACATAAAAACAAAAGGAAGCATTCCTAACCTCGGCAGTTTTGGCCCAGTGAAGAGGCGTTCCTCCATAAAGCGGATCCTCCGCCAGAAGCTGATTTGGGTTGGTGTTTAAAATAGCTTCGGCACAACTAAAGAAGCGAGAAACACGTTACAAACAGTGAAAATATCAATTAAAAAAAGTACAGAGAAGATTGTTATCCCGCACCTTTTCTCACTATACTTCATGGCGGTGTGGATTGGATAGCCATTGCTTCCCATGACGTCACAGCGAGCTCCGCCTCCAAGCAGGCCCTTGACAGCCTCAACCCTCCCGAGACGGCATGCAATGTGGATCGGTGTTTCCCCGGTGGCGTTCAGCTCGTTCACACCCACGCACATCTGTGCACACAAAACCTACGAACAACAAAAAAAAAAACAGAGGCTCAAATTCAGCATCCAGAAGATAGTATGTAAGCCCTAAGTTGATATCTCACCTCTATAACGATAGCAGAGTCTTGTTTGGCAGCGCAGTGCATGGGCGTTTCTCCGTTCTTGTCTTTGATGTCTGTACGAGCCTGACACTCCTCCAGGAGCTCACGCACACAGCCCACATCTCCTCTCTCGCACGCCAGATGCAGCGGGGTCTGACCCTGCGCGTCACGGGCGTTCATCTGACTGCAAGGAGCCACAAACAATCATAATTTGTAATATTTTGTTCTTGATTTAATGGTTATTATCGACCTCTTAAAAGATTTTTAAGGTTTTTATGCAGATGCAGAAAACGTAGATGGAATTGCGGAATCCAGTCATAAAAATGGAATTTACTGTATAACACGGAACATCAAAGAATTTGGCAAGTTTTGAAATTATTTTCAATCAAAACGCAATACTAGTGTCTGTAAATATTAAGCTGCAAAAATACTATTTAAAAATGAATCTCTGTGTGAATGGAAGTTCGGTTTAACTTGAAGAAATTGTGACAGAAATAGATTACTTTATGTAATGATAGTACTACTATGAATAATACAATTATTATACATTTCTTTTTAAGGTGAGACACTGCTGGCAAAAAATGCTGGCAGTTTTTTCAGTCACCTGTCAAGTTTGAGATTTTGAGCTTTTTGTGTTTTTTTTTTTTAAAGTGTGTTTTCAGACTAGTGGAAAGAAAACATCCTAAAGGCACTGTTTAGTGTCTCTTTTATGGCACTTTATCTATTTGAGTCAATAGATTTCAATTACAATACATATTTTTAAAGGCCATTTTCTCAAAATGAGTTTTTTCTCCTACACTGAGCCATAAATCTCCACTTCAGTAGCACTTACACACACCAAACTTTACATTTTCATTCCTGTCTATATCCTGAAGGTTTTTACAGAGGGATCTGTTCATATATAATTTGCTTGATTATATACAACATTTTATTCCCCCCAAATTTTTAAAAAATATATTGTTTTCTGTTCTCTGTTCGAAGTATTTTCTGAATTATGGAAAATGAGAAACCCAAAATTCCCTCTGTAAAAACATTCAACTCTAATATGCCAAAACAAAATTATCAATTTAATGCATATTTCATTTAATAATGTCTCATTTGCATATATAAACCTAACATTTTAGAAAAATTAAATGTTACAAAATACAAAAAATGTTTGCAATTATCAATGCAATCAATCAACTGGGTAAACAATGTGATAACTATTAGTTCATTTTTTTACCCTATTCACCTGCAGTGTCTCGCCTTTTACCAGAAATTATTTTCCAGAAAAACATAAATGCACACAGTATTTCTGGAAAAAAAAAAAAACGAAAAATAATATATAAAAAATAAATAAATAAAATGTTTATTAGAGATGCTTTTGATTATTAAAATGTATTGAAAGCATTAAAATGGAATCCAGAAAATTAATAAAAATCATAGAACTTGGCAACAAAAAATAATATTTAATATTAATTAAATATTTATTAATATTTGTTACAACTTTTAATAAACTGCTGTTAAATTGTGTACGTTTTTATGATTTCATTTACTTGATTTTTCACTTTTGGAAAATAATAAAACGCATTTAATAGGGTTATTTTATTGTGGCATCTGATTTGCAAGGCCTGTTCCGAATGCAACCCATCTTGGGAAACCTCTGTATGACCCTGACCACTGTAGTGTAACTCAGTTTCAGGGTGTTACTGAACCTCTAATAGCTTTGGCTATCTTTGTGGAGATCAGCAATTCTAATTCTCCAATCCTCAGAGAGTTCTTAGCCATGAGGTGCCATGTTGAACATTGGCCAGTATGAGAGAATTGTAATTAAAGCCCCAAATTTAAACTGCTCTAATACAAGATACACAACTTTGTATGGTCCTGTCAAGCAGACAAAAACAAACACAATGAAAAGGACATGCGGTTTTGCATGGTTAAACAACATACTCCTCTTATCACTTAGGGTGTACTCACTTTTGTTGCCAGCTATTTTGACAACAACGGCTGTATGTTAAGTTATTTTCAGGAGACAGTAAATCTATACTGCTATACAAGCTGCACACTGACTAATCTAAAATATATCCCAGTTTCATTTCTATAGTATTGTCCCTTGAGAAGATATACTAAAATGGTTGCTAAAACGTTTGTGAGATACTATATTTATTTTATTTTATTTTATCTTATCTTTAAATTTTCATTTAGTTTTAGCCTGATGTTTTCTAATAACAAAAAAAAAAAATGAATTAATTGATACAAAACAAACAAAAAAGTTAATACATTTTTATGTATCATTTTTTAAAACAGTACTAAAACGCAATGTGGAAACAGATACACTGCATGTGACCTTTCACCTTTATAATTTCCTAGAAGTCTCACCTTAAAACGTAATTGTGTTTGAGACACTCTCTCAATCCAGTATCCACTGCGATGTGAGCCGAGCTCCAGTCAGGGTGATTCCGCACAGTGTCTACGATTGGCTGGAACATCTCAGGTTTCAGCGGTGGGCGGAGCATCTCATAAAAGGGGCGGAGTTTAAGGGCGTACTGAGGAAACCAATTCATGGCGTGTTCCTCTGAAGCCACCTGGAACATCCTGAGCACAAAGAGAACACAATCACAGTTCCATGATGACCTAATGAAGTGGATCACAATGAAAAGCCATAATCAGGGTGGTGGCCTTATCTAACGAGAGTCCTGATCCACAATGGTTCATTGTGGACAAGACTTCCCACTGCTGTTTACAGCCATGTGCTGATGGGAAATCTATTCGACATACTGTGAAGCAACATGGGAGTATCTGCAAGATTATGATGAAATCACAGGACCCTTGTGACTTTTACAGGACACTAATTTACTGACTGAAGATAAAGTTTAACTAAGGGGTCTCACCTCAGAGCCACAGATGAAGACTCGGGGCAGAGAAGCAGGCAGTCCCAAGAATTGCTCTGCTGGTTCTTGTACAGGACCAGCCGGCCCTCCTGTTTCAGTAGCACTTTGCCATTATAATCCGACAGCTGCACATCCTTCACTCGGTACGGGTTAGAGAACAGAGTCGACACAGAGCTCACCGTGTCCAATATACGGCCCAGGAACTGCATGGTGACCTGGGATAAGAGAGGGAAGTGGAAAGCTAAAGCATCCATGGTTTTGCCAGTCATTTGAGATTAATGGTTAGGGTTTCTTTTAAAAAAAAAAAAAAAAAAAGTCATCGCACCTTTCTTCTTTCCTATTAAATACAAATATGATGGATAGATAGATAGATAGATAGATAGAATGCTATTAAATTATGTAATAATCTTTTTGTATTAATTTTGTATTATTCAGTCTTGATAAGGTCACTCAAACACACACAAACACAACCATATCTTTAAATATATTGAAGTCTGTACATAATATACGCAAATATAGTTTCAATACAAATTATTTTTAATGCTTTTAAGATATTAAGTTCAAAAGTTTGGGATTAGTACAAAAAAAAAAAGTTATGCTCAAAGTTACAGTCATTTAATCAAAAATACAGAACATAAAAGTAATATTTTTAAATTATTATTGCAATTTAAAAATAATAGAGTTTTCTATTTTAATATACTTTAAAATAAGATTTTTTGATAAATAAAAACCTAAGAATAACAGTATTTATAACAATATGTCTTTACTATCACTTTTTTATCAATGTCACATCCGTGCTAAATAAAAGTATTTATTTCTTAAAAAAAGAGAAAGAATACAAATTTACTGACCCCAAACTTTCAACGGTAGTGTATATTGTTACAATAGATTTCTATTTTAAATAAATGCTGTTCTTTTTAACGTTTTGTTTTTCAAAGTATCCCGAAAAAACACAGGTTAAAAAAAATATTAAGCAGCACAGCCATTTTCAACAATAATAAATAATAATAAATTCGATGTTAAAGTATATTAAACTAGAAACCACTTTTTTAAATTCCAATAATATTTTATAGTTTTTCCTGTATTTTAATCAAATAAACACAGCCTTGATGAGCAGAAAATACTTCTTCAAAAAAACATTATAAATCTTACTGATCCCAAACTATATATATATATATATATATATATATATATATAGGCTTGTTTTTTTCTCCTCCTCCATAATTTTACATGTCATGATATCATGTTATTAAAGCACATTATTTAACCTGATCTGCTGTTTTGTTTTGTCATTTTAATGTTAAAATGTGTGTTATTTCCAGACATTCCAACACTGTGGGGATCCCGACAGCTTTATATTTGCTCACTGAGCTATGTATATTCATTAAGACACATTTTGGGTGAAATAATTCTATAAGATGCATGAAGTGATATACTAAAGTATTGTATGGATGAGCCTTTACATTCTGCTCCTAGAAAGGCCAATGTCCTGTGACGTTTAAAAGCTACTTAACTTAACTTGCTGCTGTAACGTGGCTAATGCAAATGCTAAATTAGGACTGACCAAAAGTGCAACCACAGAAGGTTTGCATTTACTACAAGCGTTCACTATTTGATTTGATAATGAGGTGTGTATTAGTCATTCGCACTTAATGCATTCACCTCGCAACCTAACTTAAGCTGTTAGGACTTCACACCTAGCTGGGTTTTCATTATTACTATTCAAGTGACAAAAACGAAACTTGTTTCACTTGTGCACTAGAATTTGATAAGCCACCAACAGTCAGCACTCGTTTTAAACCAAATACCACACTATAATTCTCACTGAAATATAAAAGCTCTTAATCTCATATTCAGTTGTATCCTTTGCCAAGCTAAACGCCTTACCTTTTCGCTATTTCATTATCTCGTACGGTCACAGATATAAACACTCAGCAGATCAGTGACTTTTGACAGGACACATCAACAATCGCTACATCACAACCAACCATGTTGTAAGCTTGACTGACAGGCGTCAAAGCCAATCAGCAACCGAGCTTCCAGTGCGCAACCGCGATTCCAGCCAATAAGGCTAAGGGGGCGAGTAAAAGCGTTGTTAGATTCACGCGTAATAAATGCATACGAACGGCTATACGAATGAGTTGATTCCAGACGTTTAGGATGATCAAACTGCTTTATTTAAAAGTGCTGTAACCAGTTTGTTAATAAATTAAATACGTTATAGTTAGAAAATAAAACGAAAAATAAACATTATGAAACGTATATACATTATTCCTTTAGGTTATCAAAAAAAAAAAAAGAAGAGAAAAAAAAAAACTAAACAAAACAAAAAAACTAACGTTCTGGGAAAGTTAGATTTTAGTTAATAAAGAACCTACAGTAGGCACGTTCAGAACGTTCTTACTTGGTTATATATATAAATATATATATAAAACATTGGAAAGCCTGACCTGGCCTGACCTTTATGTAGTTAATCAGAAAACTAAGATACTTAAACATAACTTGCAATTTACAAATGAGTTATTATAATGATAAGTAATGATACATTATAACCCAACAGACAAGAAAAGGTCGCTGGAGGTTATTTTTAAGCACTTCTGAGAACTATTAGTCAGCAGATCGCCATTTTAAACATTCCGTTTTGACTTGGAAACATTCATTTATTAAAACAGAAACATTTTCGTCATGTTGCAACCAGATGTGTGCAACTTGCACTACTTTTTTTGACATGAGAAATCAAATTTGCCTTGATCTTTTGGCATGTAGGAGGTCTTCGTCCTTAAAACATCCTGCAAGTTTCATAGCTTAAAGGAACAGTTCACCAAAAAATAAAAAGTCAGTAATTACCCTCATTTCATTCCAAACCTGAAAGAACTTAATTCATCGTCAGAACACAAATTAAGATATTTTTTGTGAAATCGGAGAGCTTTCTGATCCTCCATAGACAGCATGTGTCATGATACAGTGCTAGGGGAGAAGAATTGTTGAATAAAGTTATTATTTTTTTTTTTTTTTAAACAAAAAGTATTCTCATAGCTTCAAAAAATTAAAATTTTGTCGATGTTCTTGGTACCTTTCTGGGCCTTAAATGTGGAAGGATCAGAAAGGTCTCGGATTTCATTAAAAAATTTCTTAATTTGATGAACAAAGGACTTAGAACTACATGAGGATGAGTAATTAATTAAATTTTTGTTTTTTTAAAATGTCAGATTTTATTTTTGGTGAATTAACCCTTTAAAACGTCCTCCTCCAAGCATTTATGTAATCAAACTCCAAAAACGGCTCGTTTGGACCTGAGGTGCAAGATGATGTCACCTGGGCAAACAAGGTTTATTTTACATTTTTGGATAGTCTATTTTTAAGTTTTGTAAATGAGGTACAGTGTCATGGAGAGTTCACAAAGAAACATTTGTTGAGAGATGAAGTGCTACTAGATCTGACTGCAGCTGCATCACAAATGGTAAGTAAATGATTTCATAATGCTTTGTCTGTAAATTGCCATTTTATTTTGATCATGTTGTCAAAACACTCACATGCATTAGCGAGGGGTTGGGCGTTTCCTCTGCAATGAATTAGCCAATCATAATGGCCAGATTACTGACAAGTCATAAAGGACACGCCCCTTAAAACAAACTGATTTAGACAGAGGGTCAGAATGACGGTTGAAGATAATAATTTTCCCAAATATTTATTAGGGTTTTTTTACGCAAAAACTTTATTAATATCATAAGTAAACTTCAAGGAACATATAAAAAAAAATATATTTAAAAAATCCATATCATGACCCCCTTAAAGGGAACCTCGGGTATTAAGACTTGTATGGCTTAATATAGCATAAATGGTGTTTCTTACTGAAATATGTAGTAGAAAACCCATAAAAAATGTATGGTATTTAGTTGTGTTGCGGTCATTTAACGTCAGTAGCTCATCGAGTGCAACCATTTCACGGCATCGAAATAATGGCGCCCCCCATAGTCCAAAATATGTAAAAAAAACAATGTGGATTTTTTAAAATGACATACATCTTTAAAGGGGTTTCTACTATACTACTTATTTCAGTAAGAGACATCATTTATATCATGTCATATTAAACCATTCAAGTCTTAATACTCAGGTAGTGGCACTACCTGTTGCTATTTTTACCACAACACAATTTCGAAAATAAAATACTGATACGATGACCACAGCCTACAGGTGGCAGATGGACATAAGTGCAGGCATAAGCCAAATACCATACCATCGACTTTTTCCCACAAGGAGTCTAAACACATGCTAAGAAACTGCTTTACATTTGCTCACTGAGCTATGTATATTCATTAAGACACATTTTGGGTGAAATAATTCTAAGATGCATGAAGTGATATACAAAAGTATTGTATGGATGAGCCTTTACATTCTGCTCCTAGAAGGTCAATGTCCTGTGACGTTTAAAAGCTACTTAACTTGCTGCTGTAACGTGGCTAATGCAAATGAAGCTAAATTAGGACTGACCAAAAGTGCAACCACAGAAGGTTTGCATTTACTACAAGTGTTCACTATTTGATTTGATATGTGTGTATTAGTCATTCCCCGCTTAAGTGTAGGCATAAGCTAAATACCATACCATCGACTTTTTCCCACAAGGAGTCTAAACGCACGCTAAGAAACTGGTAGACTAAAAGCTTCAAAAGCATCAGGGCTAAAGTGGAGAAAACAAAGACGTAGGTCTTTAGGAAATTTTATTCGTCCACAGGCATCTTCACATTCTTTTCTCCTCTTATCTTGTTGCCATTCAACTGAAAATTACAAGCCAAAGCTGCACAATGTGGCACTGTATCAGTATTTTATTTTCTGAGTTGTGTTGTCAGTCACGCATTGAGTGCAACTATTTGACGTCATCAAAATTATCGCGCCCCCATAGTCCAAAATATGCATAAAGCGATGTGGATTTTTTTAAATGACGTAAATCTTTCATGGGGTTTCTTCTATTTCAATAAGAGACATCATTTACATTAAATTACGCTATACAAGTCTTAATACCCTGGGTTCCCTTTAAGAAAACGACCATAATGCCATATAATAAAGAAAAAAAATCTCCTATTGAGAAATTAGAAAGCGAAAACGATTTTTATTTTTTGAAATTATGATTTTAATAGTTTTTTCTTATGTATCAAGATACTTCTTATGTGGACATGATCTAATAGATCTTGCCGTTTCCAGGATTACTTTAGCCCGGGAACACGTGACACGGTTTGTTGCTGTGACAGATTTGTAAAGTGTGTAGAGCCGCGAGACAGCCGTCTGGAGCCCGCGTACTGAAAAGATGGAGCTGTCGGCGGAAGGAGACCGGGTTTTCGCCGCGGAAGCCATCCTGAAAAGCCGCGTTAGGAAAGTGAGTAAAAAGAACGGTATTTAGCGGGGGTGGGGGATTTTTTTACGATTTAAAGTACAGAGAGAGGGGTCGTATTTCGTTTGTCTCTCGATGCTAATGCCTGCAATGACAAGAAGGGAGGCCTACTTGTAGATGTTTCCCGATTTAGCGACCAGATACATTTGCGTGCATTGTCCGATTAGAAATAACAAGTCGAATGTAGGACATTTGGGTATGCAACTTGAGATTTATGTTGTAAAATTGGGTTGTGCTGTGCTGGGAACTGACAGCAGCCCGCTAAAAGAGCAGCAGGATGAGGCTAAAAAGGGTCCACAACAAATCAATGCATGCTGGCTGACCCGAGATTTCAACAATGGACAAAGATCGAGTAGTTTAAATACTGAACATTGTTGTGCCACATGGTTTAAGGTCTTACATGTGCTGTGTTGGTGTGCATTTAGGTAGCACACTTTACTGAGCCCTGAAAATGTAATAATTGGGCATGTGTTATTCATGCATTGTTTAGTAAGTGTTAAATAAAGAATATTTTCTGCTGTTTTTCTCTTTGCAGGGTCGAATCGAGTACCTGGTTAAATGGAAAGGTTGGGCGTTAAAGTAAGTGTGCAATGCAACACATATATATATATATTTTTTTTTTACATGGTATATTAGAGTTGTAAACTGTACTTCAAGTTTTTGTTGTTTGCATGGAAAGGGACTTTGGTTTCACTTGTTTGACAGTTGTTGTGAAGTGTAACGCAAGTTACACAACTGCAGCTCTGCAAAGAAAATTTGCTGCTTTGTGTTGCTGCTTTAAATAATTATTTTAAAACTGCCATAAATTGTAAAATAGTTATGAGATTTATTTTAAACTTTATTGTCAAATCCAATTTACATAAGGATCACATTTGCATCCAAATGGCAAGTAAACAACAACAAATGGAGCCAAATTATAGCTATAAACTGTTTATATTTTGATAATTCTGTTTTACTAAATAGAAAGTGTTTGTGTGCCTGTTACTGCGTGTCATGTTAGAAACAACTTTATCATTGCAGAAGTGCGTTATTTTTTAGAAAGAAATGATAGAAATGAACACTTTTATTTAACAAGAATGCTTAAATTGAAGTTATTATGAAGCCATTTGTAATATTACAAAAGATTTCTGTTTCAGATAAATGCTGTGCTTCTGAACTTACTATTGATCAAAGAATCCTTTATCAAATTCTGCTCAGCTTTTTAACATAATGTTTTTTGAGCAGCAGTTTTAAAATATATTAAAATACAAAACAGCCATTTTAAATAGTAAAAATATTTCGAAATTGTGGAGTTTTTGCTGTACTTAGGATCAAATAAATGCAGGCTTGGTGAGCAGAAGACTTATTTAAAAAAAAAAAATCTTTTGACTGTAGTGTATATCCATTTTTAAACTGAATCTCGATGGGGAAAAGTGAAAAGTTGATGTCCTTGCTATTTCTTAAATACCCATTGCCATTTAAAAGACTTCAAATGTTTTGCAATATAGACACAGCACATGGGAACCAGAAGAGAACATCTTGGATGATCGACTCATCTCGGCCTTTGAGCAAAAGTGAGTGTCACTTAAGGACTTACCTCTTTGTAAACTTTATACAATTATAAAAAAAAAATCTACAGAACAAAATAATTATTCCACATACAGTTGGCCAACAATTCCTGTTTTCAACGCAAGAGCCAGGACAAGATTGTTTACATTAGATCTTTTTTTTCTTCACTTGATTTATTTTTGCAGCTTTATGCTGCCAGTTTGACTGGAATCTAGCCTTTCTGATGGATTTTTAAACAAAGACGACTTGCATTGTGCTTCAAAGGCTTTCATTTTGATTGTTATGGTTTAGGCTTGACACTAAAGTGATGTCATATTTTCCTTGGCTTAAATGGTGCTGTCCCACAATTCACAGGGAGCGGGAGCAGGAACTTTACGGCCCAAAGAAACGTGGACCTAAACCAAAAAACTTTGTACTAAAGGTTTGAGTTTTCTTAAAACGTTCATTGAAAAGTATCCATTTTTTTAAATTGATAAAGGTGCTGTATGTAATTTTTGGACCGTACCAAAGCATAAAAACATAATACATTAAAGGGTTTTTGAAAAACATGCTAAGTTCACATACTTGTTTCTCTGAAAAACAATGTTACAACTAGTTAATAGGGGCTTTTGCACCGTGTAATTCTAAAAGTACGCATAGTTTCTAGAAACTAGCCAGCATGGTGGTTCCTAAAGAACCAATGTCCCCCTCAGGATGCTTTTTCTGGTTGCATCCGCACCGGCAGCTGAAACTCTGAAGCGGCCAACAGTGACGTCTTTATTCGTGGCATTTACAAACGTCAACAACCAGTGAATAGAGGACACTGTGATTAGAGCTTGTTTTGTGTGTTGTGGGTTTTGTAATAACAGAGATGGAATGTAAACACACAATTTACGCAATTAAAAGAGCACAAAATTCTGTCTAAGGGTCAGGTTACAGATACTAAACAGAGCTAATTAGCGTTAGAGCCCAATTCCGTAAAAGCAACAAAAGCGACAATTCCATAAAAGAACAAATAAGCAAACACTTATATCATTTGTAGTTCCTATAGAACTGTTTTAGACCCCACTCTCAAGTAGAAGCTAATTTAGTTCCCCCAAATGGAGTTCCTAGAACGAAATATTTTCCTACACTCTTAAAAATAAAGG
Organism: Cirrhinus molitorella; assembly: GCA_033026305.1. Lineage (NCBI taxonomy): Eukaryota > Metazoa > Chordata > Actinopteri > Cypriniformes > Cyprinidae > Cirrhinus > Cirrhinus molitorella. The sequence continues at coordinate 27,584,186 of CM065121.1, read as the reverse complement.
TACTTCATGATGCCATAGAAGAACGTTTTTTGTCTAAATGGTTCCATAAAGAACCATAAACATCTGAAAAACCTTTGTTTTACAGAGCGAAAGAAGGTTCAGATTATAAAAAGATAAGCAAAATATGGTTCTTTAAAGAACCTTTGACTGAATGGTTCTTCATGGAACCAAAAATGGTTCTTCTTTGGCATCACTTGAAGAATCTTTTAAAGCACCTTTATTTTTAAGAGCGTAGTTCCTGCGGTGCAAACACACCAAAAAGCGAGAACTTCTGCTAATAATTCCAGGAACTATAAAAAGGTTCCTCCGGTGTGAAAGCCCCTGTGTCTTTTGTGTTTTGGTCTGCATGATTCCGCGTCACCACTGTTGCCAACTTCGTTCAATGGAAAGCAGCGAAAGATGTATGAAAAGTAGCTGAATGTCGTTAAATGACATCATATGCTAATTAGCATATTCACAATGTCATTGCTTTGTATTGCCTTGTATATTTGTGACCCTGGACAACAAAACCAGTCATAATCTCAATTTTAAAAAAATGTACCCTTTATACATTGATTGTACTTTGATTTCCACAAGCGTTCCATTGATGTATGGTTTGTTAGGATCTGACAATATCTGGCCGAGATACTATTTGAAAATCTGAAATCTAATGATGCGAAAAAAAAAAAGAAAAAAAAATCTAAATATTGAGAAAATCACCTTTAAAGTTAAAATTAAGTTCTTAGCAATTGCTAATCAAAAATTAAGTTTTGATGTATTTATAGTAGGACATTTACAAAATGTCTTCATGGAACATGATCTTTACTTAGTATCCTAATTCATTTTGGCATAAAAGAAAAATTTATAATTTTGACTCATACTATGTATTATTGGCTATTGCTACAAATACACCCGTGCTACTTATGACTGGTTTTGTGGTCCAGGGTCACATCTGTTTGCCTCTCTGTGCTCATATACTTTATTTATAATGCAGCCAAATTCTCAATAAGCTATTTTCGTTGATATATTTTTCTATTTTCTGTTGTCAGACAACGAAATTAATATGAAATAGTGAATGAAACGCAGCCCATATAAAACTACATAGCCAGCTTTCTATTCCAAGATGTTAATCTGCGCAAAAATCCTGATTTATAATCGAGCTGTCGTCTGATGAAATAAAATACACATGAGATAAAGACAATGGCTGTGCTGTGATTTTGGTTATATTAGCATGTATAAAGTCACTAAAGGAGTCTGAAAAGTCGCTAAATCTTAAGGCTGGGTATCGTTCAAAAATGTTCGATACCAAATACCTTACATTCGATACCGGTTCCTGAATGATACTTTTTTTTTAATACCAATTTTATAAAATAAATTTTAATTACAGTATCTATCAGATGATGATTATTATCAAACACTGATGGATCTGCACAAGTCTAACACATCTAGTGCTGCATGCTTGACAAGATTAGCCCCTTGGTTATCGAAGTTAGGTACCAAACGACAAGATGTTTTTTCGATACTGTATGGCAGGGGTGCCCAACCCTGTTCCTGGAGATCTACCTTCCTGCAGAGTTCAGTTCCAACCCTGATCAAACACACCTGTCTGTAATTATCAATTGCTCCTTCAAATCCTAATTAGTTGGTTAAGTTGTGTTTGATCAGGGTTGGAGCTGAACTCTGCAGGAAGGTAGATCTCCAAGAACAGGGTTGGGTAACCCTCTTTATGGTATCGAGGCAATTTGGTCTGTGTCTATAAAGTTTCAAACTCGATACCCAGCTCTACTAAATCGCCCGACCAAGATGCTAAGTTGGCAACACTGGGCGTCCCTTCTAATGAGGAGGGGGCATGAAAAACAATATTGTGAATTTGGACTGCAATACTCATTTCAACCACTAACCATCAATATTACATACTGCACCTTTAAATCCTTTAGTATGTGTTAAGTGTTTCGAAACATAAAAATAAACTTTCTGATGCTTTAGTACCTCCCAGTCACATTTGGTCTCTGCCTATTTAGGCACGGGCACAGGCGGGCGATAGACCCCGAATCTCAAATACCCGACGCACTCCACCTCGCACCGCTGTGAAGCCTCCCGCCACTTCCTCTTCTGCAACTTCAACTTCAGCCCCAGCTCCTCCTCAGCCTTCATCATCCTCTTCCTTCTCCAATGCTCCAACCCCCAGAGTGCACTCTCTCGCCGCTGCTCATAAACTGAAGAAAGACATCCATCGTTGTCACAGGATGTCTCGGCGACCTTTGCCTCGCCCCGACCCCCTAGGCGAACCCACAGGATCCTCCCGTCCTCCCATCTCTCCGTTCTCTGAAACTGTCCGCATCCTCAACCGCAGGGTGAAACCGCGGGAGGTTAAGCGAGGACGCATAATCTTAAACCTGAAGGTCATTGACAAATCTGAAAATGGTGGAGTAGCAAGTAGAAGGACGCCGCAGTCGTACGGGGGGCGGGCGAAAATCCCATCCCGCAATCGGATCATTGGGAAAAAGCATGGGGACATGCCTTACAGGCCTTTCCAGCATCCTATGAAGATGTTGGGCTTCCCGATGTACGGTCAACCCTTCGGGCTTCACCCCAGTGGGTCAATGTCCTCCATGGCCAGTGAAGAATCCAACACTGGAGCCAATCAGAGAGGTGGAAGCTGCTGTGATAGCCATTCCTCTGCAACTGTGCAGAAGTTCCCATACCAGCCTCCACCTTCTCCATCCAGCTCCAGTGGGTCTAACAATAGCTCCCCTTCACCTCAGAAACAACTGACTCAACCTGGAGCTCCAACTAAGTTGGACCCTGCAGACTCATCACGTTCCCAGGATGCCTCCCAACCTAACCCAAAGTCCAGTTCTGTGCCATTCCTCCCTTCCTCACCCTCCTATTCGTCCTCCCCGTCATCCTCTCTTGAAGATGAAGACCACGGCTCTTCGAATCTCACCACTTCTCGGGGCGGCAAACGGAAACTTCGACACCGAACCCAGGTGGGTCGAGCTTCGGTCTGCCAGGTTAGTGACCGCACTACTGCCCCACTTCCTGAGGAAACTAGGGTGCCAAAAGAGGGGGATCCTGATTGGCACCCTGAAATGGCACCCAGCTGTGCCAATGTAGTCGTGACTGATGTCACCACAAACCTTCTCACAGTCACCATCAAGGAATTCTGCCATTCAGGAGCGGGTTCTGAACCCTCCTCCCCTTGCCAAGCTGACAACCCACCCTGTCCCACCACAGCTGCCTCTTGAAAGTTCCCCTTAAACATCTCCAACAAAAATATCTGCCCACTAAACCCCATGAGAACTTGTCATAATGATATTCACGCACTCTAAAATAGTTGCCGTCAATGAAATTAAATGTATTTTTGGTGAAATTAAGATATATTGACATAATACTTAAAGGCAGGGGTGTTTCCCTTGACCTGTACTTTTTAAACATGTTATGATGGTTTTGTAGTACTTCATGCTTTTCTTCCCCCTCTTTTTTTCCCCAGTGATCCTGTCTTTCCACAGCCTTTTTCCCCAAGTAATTGCACCTTGTCTTGTCACCTCCAGTCCTGTAGAGACCACCAATCCCATATCTTCAGACCTAAAGTTCAGAATCCAGCCAAGAAATGTTGATCTCAACAGCTTTCTTGGACTCGAAGACATTTGTAATATATTGAGGTCCATTTTCATCGGGATACCGAACACAGGACGCTTTGGAAGTTCAACCAGTGTGGGTTTCGATGCGCGCGCACACACAGACTTGTCAGATGTGACAATACACCCGTTTAGGCATCCAACCCTTGCATTGATCCCACCAACCTCCTCCCGTGCTAACGAAGAACCTTGCTGATGAAGAACCCAAGTCATTGTGGAGCTCGCTGAGTTACACGGGCATAGACGTGACTCTATTTATATGCACCAAGCTGCAAGATCCTGAGGACAATTAAGTTATTTCCTTCTGCTTGAACTCCGCTCTGATCCAGTTGTCTGCCAAGACTCTAAACTGACTCAAGTGTGAAATGCTAAAGGACTGCATCTGTAGTATGGTACTGTAACCTTCCACATACTCAACTACCCACTTTCCGTATTGGAGAAGTACCTTTTCATATTTGCCTTCTGACTACAATAGTTTGTGTTTTTCATGTAATAGTTACTGTATTTTGGGGCCGGTAACCAGAGGTAGTTTCTCTCAGAACTTGATTGGAGGAGTTCAAATACCATTTAGAGACTTTTACACTAAGTGGGTCTCAAAAATACCAAATATAACACATTGCCTTGGTTGATGAAACCCTCTTTCGCACTCTCAAACCATACAGTCCGGGACCACGTGTATTGTGTGTTATGCTAGTGACTGCATATTGCAGACTTTTGAGCTCGTCCCGTGTTGTCTGCAGGTCCGACTGGGCGCTAGCATTGACAATACAGACCTGGGATAAAGCTAGCTTGTTTAGTTTGTAGATGCTGGGGATGTGTCAGCACATCTATCTATCTATCTATCTATCTATCTATCTGAAGTCGAAAGTTTACATACACCTTGCAGAATCTTCTTAATGTTAATTATTTTACCAAAATAAGTGGAATCATACAAAATGCATGTTGTTGTTTTTTTATTTAGTACTTCCCTGAATTAGATATTTCACATAAAATGTGTTTACATATAGTCCATTTTACCTGAATGATCCACAGCTGTTTTTTTTTTTTTTTTTGTTTAGTGATAGTTGTTAATGAGTCCCTTGTTTGTCCTGAACATTTAAACTGCCTGCTGTTCTTCAGAAAAATACTTTAGGTCCCACAAAGTCTTTGGTTTTTCAACATTTTTGTGTATTTGAGCCCTTTCCTACAATGACTGTATGAGCTCCATTTTTTTTTTTTCACACTGAGGACAACTGAGGGACTCATGCATCTATTACAGAAGGTTCAAATGCTCACTGATGCTCCAGAAGTAAACACAATGCATTAAGAGCAGGGAGTGAAAACTTTTGAACAGAATAAAGATGTCATTTTTTTCTTATTTTGCATATATATATATATATATATATATATATATAATATATATTTATTTATATAATATATATTTATATATATATATATATATATATATATATATTTAGGCCAAAAAAACAAAAAAAAAAAAATTTATATATATATATATATATATATATATATATATATATATATATATATATATATATATATATTCATTTAGTACTGCACTACAAGCTACAGAAGATACGTACATGTTTCCCAGAAGACACAATAAGTGAACCTGACCCTGATTTTCAAATTCAAATAATTCAGTACGCATTGTTTTTCCTTCTGGAGCATCAGTGAGTGTTTGAACCTTCTGTAATAGTTGCATATGAGTCCCTCAGTTGTCCTCTGTGTAAAAGGATGGATATCAAAATCATACATTCATTGCTGGAAAGGGTTCAAATGCACAAAAATGATGAAAAATCACAGTATTTGTGGGACCTGAAAGATTTCTCTGAAGAACATTGGGCAGTTTAACTGTTCCGGACAAACAAGGGACTATCACTAAACAAAAAAGAAAACGAAAAAACACAGCTGTGGGTCATTCAGGTAAGAACACAATATTAAGAATCAAGTGTATGTAAACTAAACGGGTTCATTTTTATAAATTCAACTTCTCTTGTGGACTATATGTAAACGTCTATTATGTGAACAAACTTATAAAAAAATGACATGCGTTTTGCATGATCCCTCTTGTGCAGATTCTGCAAGGAGTATGTAAACTTTAGACTTTAACTGTATCTATCTAAACAGGAAGTATTCACAAAATTCAAACAGAAATGGTGTCTGTGCATCCCTAGTAGATACACCGCTTGCGATCAGTTTTAGTTAAATGTTAAACAAATATTGTGTCCAAAAATGAACATTCTGTCATCATTTACTCACCATCTTGTCAATCCAAAACTGTACGATTTGTGGTATGTTTACCACTATCTTCATGCTCTTCTCCGAACAGTGAAAGTGGAAGTAAACCCCCCCCCCCAAAAAAAAAGACTTCTTGTATTCCAAGACGTATACAGCCATTCTATTGCTACGAGTATTGAATGGACTGAAAAAAGATAACATGACAGCCTTGGCCAATATTCACTTTCACTGTAGGGAAAAGAGCGGCTTGGACATTATGCTGAATAACTCAGTTTATGTTTTCCTAAAGAAATGCTTCGGAATGCATGACGGTGAGTACATGTTGACAGTTCTGAGTGACTAAATACTAAATGGTTTAGTTGCAGCAATGGCGCAATTGTATTATTTTAGAATTTATGAAAGGCTTTTTTGGGCAGTCCAGCAAGCAATATTATAACCCCGCCACTTGAGGCCTGAAGAAACGGGTTAACACACAGTTTATGGCAGCTAACTTGGTTGTACTGAAGGAAGATAAAATGTCAGACTCCACCGGAGGACAAAGGCAAACCTCATTATAAGATTTAATTATAGAACACAATTAAGTTCCACTTGTGGTCATACAGTCGTCCTCTAATGGAGCACTATTACTCTATCACTGTGCCTTTAGGGAGAAATGAAACTTTTTGTATTACTTTTTTTTTTTTTTTAAAAAGCCTTTCCCCAAATTATTTACAAACTTATCTTTTAGTATGTGTGTTTATATCAACTTTACATGGTCTTATTTGAATGGCTTCCAAACATTAATGTGAACTTAGCTACTCTTGTTCATTTATCATAGTCATATGTTTATCCCAGGTCTGAAATATTTCATGTTCTGAACATATCCCTGGTGCTGCCCCATGTAGGGCACCACGTGTGGTGCATCTGTACAATAATATCTAATATTGAAGCATGTGTTGCCTTTAGCTGCTCTGTTCGATCCCATGATGTTGTTACCACATACAAACAGTCAAGTCCTTGTTTACCTTTATATCCGTAATGTTAGAAACTAGATGTCACTATGGTGTGAAACAATGCAAGGTGGTTTCTTCTAAAGAGGTAGCTTAGCACTATGATAATATGTGGCCTACATTTCATGCAATAGGGCTTTTATAGGATGTAGCCACCAGGGACCATCACTGCACAGACAAGAAGAGATTATGTTTATAAGGTAAGGATGAAGGTAAACTGGAGGTTACATCCTCTAATTTCAGTATCTGATGTGTTTTTTGTCCGTTTTAAGATTTATTAATTTTTTTTCATGCCGTGGAAATGGCCGATACGTGCAGCCTTTATTTTATACACGTCGTTGTTCGATTTTACTCTACTTTGGGTTTGAGAGAATGTAGAACCCAATGAACAGAACTAAGTGTGATTTATATGAGTCATCTCTTTGGTAATGTGTAAGGTTAATGCCATGAGGCTGATTATGATAATTAACTTGTTGCTAAGACATTGTAATTCAACGGATGCATGATTTGAGAACCCTAATTGTACAGGTCATTTAAATGTCATAATGTTGTTGTGTGATCTTGAAAGAAGCTTTTAATAAAATCACTTGAAAGACTCTTTTTGCTAGCCATTTAATTATACTGGTTTAGGGTCATCCTAGTGTATATGACTTTCTTTTAATATTCACAGACACTAGTCCATATCGCGATTCGAATTAAGCGACAGACCTACTTTTGATTTATCCAAAAATGTATCTCAAAATTTACGAATTCCATGGCATTACGTTTTTATGAATGGACTCCGCGATCATGCTCGTTCTCTCCATATATTGGATATGTATGGTGCCCCCAAGTTTGAACTTCCAAAATGCAGTTTAAATGCATCTTCAAAGGGCTCTAAACAATCCCAGCCGATGAAAAAGGGTCTTATCTAGTGAAACGATCTGTCATTTTTGAAACAAACTGACAATTGTCATACTTTTTAAACCTTAAATGCTTCTCTTGTCTTGTCTCTGCGATGCTCATGCATAGTCTGTGTGATCCGGGTCAATACAGTTAGGGTATGTAAAAAAACTCCCATCTCGTTTTCTTCCTAAACTTCAAAATCATCCTACATCGCTACAGAAATACCAACCCAGTGTTTACAAAATGAACATATAAAGATCAACTTTATTTACTATAGAAGTCCATTGTATGGATGGAAATCCTGAAATGTTTTCCTCAAAAAACATAATTTCTTTGCGACTGAAAAAAAAAAGACATGAACATCTTGGATGACAAGGCGGTGAGTATTATCTGTAAATTTTTGTTCTGATAGTGAATGAATCCTTTAATGCTGTTGAACTGAATTTACGACGCAAATTGTCTGCTAAAATAACCATAACATTAACAGAAACACTTAAATACAAACGTGGTTCTGTCGGATGAAAGCTGTTAAAGTTGAATGTGTTACTACAGTATAACGAACACTGCCTGTTTCTTTCAGAATCATCATTGGCTGGTAGAAAAAAAAAAAAGTTATGAAAAGTCTTTACTTCCAAGTAAAGAAAAATTAAAGGTATGATTAATTACATTTTAATTCAATAATTTCGCAGAAGAAAATAAAGCCCTAGGAGAACTGTTGTGTGTCTCTGATCAACACAGCAGTGTTTCTTTACTGAATGAATCAATCCACATTTATAAACAAATTGTGTGAGTCAATGATTCAGTGAGCCATTCATAAAGGCAGTCACTTGCTTCCTTTCTGAATGAATCAGCCGAACGAATTGATTGAATTAATTAACTTACTTAAGACAGCGATTTGCCACCACCTACTGGTGCTATTAGTTGTATTATATAGAGTATTGTTTATTTTCTTTTTTTTAATCATTTCATATTTCAGTATTTATTTGTAATTTTATGTGTTGAATTAAAATATTTTTTCATAAAGCTGCTTTTTGTAATATACACTATTTTGCCATTCTAATGAACAGGTTTGACTACTTTAGTAGGGAATTGTGTCCTAATTTTATAGCAAAAGTTTGGAGAGGACACTTTTTTTTCTAACATGACAATGCCTCTGTGTATAAGGCAAGATTCATAGAGCAATGTTTAATTCAGTCAGTGTGGAAGAACTTGACTGCTCTGCATAAAGCCAAGTCCTAATCCCAGCTGAACACCTCTGGTGTGACTTTAAATGCAGACATTGAGCCAAAAACGCATCACCTAACACCAATGATACACACACTGCACATAGGTACAGTCATTTTAGACACCTCCATTATATATGCTAGAGGGCGCTGTAAGTGTGTCTGTTACTTTTAAGACATAATAATAGTTAAACAATGGCACTGAGAGATGTTGCTTGCAGGGCCTACAGGGAATTTATTTTCAACCACTAGATTATTTCCTAAGCAAGATGTTTCGTCTGTATACCTAGTGCGGGCTTCACCCAGGAGAACCAGAGCTGAGAAGTTTTTAGACTAATTGCGTGTCTTTATTCCTGGCTGCTGTCATAATCATTATGATTCTTAATGGGAAGAGCAAATTCGTTTTGAATGACCACAAAACGTCTCTAAAATGAATTGTCATTGTAGAGAGAGACATAAAAACTATATTGTTGCGCCTGCTGCATCCTTAAGGTTAGACATGTGTATGTAAACACATGAGTACAACAAAATAGATAGATAGATAGATAGATAGATAGAGTTTGACAGATTAAACAGAGGGGTGACGAATGGTTGACGAGTATTGGAGGCGGGCTTTACTGAGGAGGATGTAGCTGCGGTCATGGCTCCCAGACCGAGTATCCCAGTGCAATAGTAAATAACTTGCATAGGAAATGCATTGTCCTTTTTAGGATAGATATATATTTACAATTTCAGATTAAAACAGTATCTCTTTTTTTTTTTTTTTTTAATTAATCTCCCTTACATGCGAACGAGCTATGGATGCGCAGGTTGCAAACCATTGCAGCATCAAGTCTGCAGCGAAACTGAGCAGCCCGCAGAATAATGCAGCTAAATGCGGGATGGAAAACGCACCAAAGAAGAAATCCCGCACGAGAAGAGGCAGAAGAGGGAAGCGACGGAGGGGCAAGAAGGCCAACGAGCCGCCGCCGTTTCTACCACCGGAGGTAACGTTAAAAATAAATATTGGCGGATGCTAGCCATTAGCCAGTGGGGATTATGTGTACTGTATATCAATAAACATAATAGCAGCAACCGAATTTTGTGTGGAACCGTGTCCTTGTTCTATATATTATATCTTAATAACGTTAATAACAATATTACTAACAGAGCAATAATGTCTTAGCTTCTGGCGAAATTACACAAAATTAACGGCCCCCAAAATATAACCGTACAGTTATCGTTACAACTGTAAAAATGTAAACAGTGTCTTTTCCTATGATGACAGGTAGCGAATATTACTTTACTGCAGTACAGTTATAGTGCTAATAATTGTATGATTTTAGTTGGCCAAGGCCAAGAATGTGCACTTTTTTAGGCGAAAATACATTTAAAAAGACCTGCTTTTCATGTTGGGTTGATTTTATGGGAGATAATAGTTGTTCAATAATAAAAAATCTAATGAAATAAATGTAAATAAAAATTGGTTAACAAACAAAAAGTGAAAAAATAAAATGTAGTGTTAAACAGTTGAGGTCAAATGTTTAAATACACCTTTCAGAATCTACTAATTATATTTATTTTAACAAAAAAAGGGGGATCTACAAAATGCACGTTTTTTTTTTTTTATTTGTACCTGCCTGAATAAGACATTTTACACTGAAGACATTTACATAATAAGTTGAATCTAATCTAATCTAATCTAATCTAATAATCCACAAGAGAAAATAATAGTTGAGTTTACAAATATTATCCCATTCAAAAGTTTTTGTTTTTTTAGTGATAGTTGTTCATGAGTCCCTTGTTTGTCCTGAGCAGTTAAACTGTCTGCTGTTCTTCAGAAAAGTACTTCAGCTCCCACAAATTCTTTTTTTTTTTTTTTTTTTTTAGCATTTTTGCGTATTTAAACCTTTTCCAACAATGACTATATGATTTTGAGATCCATCTTTTTACACTGAGGACAACTGAGGCATTATTACAGTCAGAAAGTTCAAACACTCACTGATGCTTCACAAGAAAACATAATGCATTAAGAGCCAGGGGTTGAAAACTTTTTGAATAAGAAGATCTGGGTAAATGTAACTTTTTTTGTCTTCTGGGGAACATTTACTTATCTTTTGTAGCTTCTGAAGGGCAATACTAAATGAAAAAATATGATATTTTGGCAAAAAAGTTTTCACCCCCTGGATGCAGTCCCTCAGTTGTTGTCAGTGTGAAAAGATGGATCTCAAAATCATACAGTCATTGTTGGAAAGGGTTCAAATACACAAAAATACTGAAAAACCAAAGAATTTGTGGGACCTGAAGGATTTTTTTCTGAAGAACAGCAGGCAGTTTAACTGTTCAGGATGAACAAGGGACTTATGGACAGCTATCACTAAAAAATACAGCTGTGAAGTATTAAGAATCAAGTGTAAACTTCTGAACAGGGTCATTTCATCAATTCAACAATTATTTTCTCTTGTGGACTATGTGTAAACATCTTTTATGTGAAATATCTTACACAAGTCAGTAATCCCCAATTATTTATTTTGGGTAAATAACTAACCTTTTGCAGATTCTGCAAGGTGTATGAAAACTTTTGACCTCAACTGTACATTTTCTAGTACTTTCTAGGGTGATATTTTGTCCAGTAAAAGAATTGTGTGGAGGACTGATTTTTGCAAGATTGTGTTTAGATTTTTATTTAATTGATTGTTTTTTCCCCCCACACATATCTTTATTTTTTAGGCTGAAGAGGGAAACATTGAATACAAGGTATGCAAACACCTGTGAAAACTGATGTTCAACATACTTTTTTATTGATATTTCATGTATTTAATGGCATATTCATCCTGTCTTTCTTCACTCAGTTGAAGCTGGTAAACCCCACACAGTATCGGTTCGAACACTTGGCCACGCAGTTGAAATGGCGACTGCAGGAGGGCCGCGGGGAGGCCGTGTATCAGATTGGGGTGGAGGATAATGGTCTGCTGGTTGGACTTACAGAAGAAGATATGAAAGCCTCGCTTAAGACTCTTCGCAGAATGGCCGAGAAGTATGGATTGAATGCATAATCCAATTTGTTTATTGTTTAATGTCAATGTGGCTTATAAGCGTGTTGTGTTGCCTTGGTAAGACTCCGTGACTGTGCGCAGGGTTGGAGCCGATATCACGCTCCTGAGAGAGAGGGAGGTAGACTGCGATAGAGCTCGAAGGAAAATAGCCGAAGTTCTTGTGAGGAAAGTTCCAGATGACCAGCAGGTGAGATTGTGATGCTTCAGTCTGTTTCCATTTAGTTTTAGGAGCTAAAAATATTAAGTTTGCCTTTTTGCTGAGCAAGTTCAGCATTTTTTGCCTACTTTGTATGATTCTTGGAAATAACTTGGAATAAAGTAATTATATAATATTTTTATTATATCTTTTTATTTCTTAAGAAATAAAAAAAAAAATAAGTACAATATTAAAATTAAAAATACTAGAAACTATTTTTTAGTTTGCCCACATTTTTTACAAACAGATCTTGGAAAAAGGATTATATTCTTGCACTGATAACTATTATTGGGTTAAAATAATTGTTTAATACTATTTCTAATACTAAAGAATATTAAATAAAAAAGTACAAAAGTTAAAAAAAAAAAATTAAATTAAACTTTATGAAGTTTGCCTACTTTTTACCATGAATATCTTTTACATTTCAGAATATTTTTTTTTAATGGAAAAAGTCTTGTTAATATGCTTGAAAATACGATTATTATTAAATAATTTTAAAATAATTAAATAAATAAAATAATTATATATAAGTATAATTAATATGTCTTATGAAATATCATGATTTTACAAAAGTAAAAGTTTTAAAAATAACTTTGACATAAAAATATATTATTATTTCTTAAAAATACTAAATAGAAAAATATCTAATATTATAAAACATCATTAGAATAAAATAATCTTTAATTACTATTTCTTAAGAAATACTAAATAAAATGTAAATATTTTAAATATTAAATATTAAAAATACTAAAAATTAAAAATACAAAAAACAATTTTGTTTTGTTTTTAATTTGCCCACTTTTTTAAGACTAACATGAACTTTAAATTTCTGATTTTCTTTAAGAAAAAGATCTTGTAAAAAGGATTATATTCTTGAACTAATAACTATCATTGGAATAAAATAATCTTTAAATGCTATTTCTTAAAAAATACAAAATAAATAAAATAAATATACTAATTATTTAAAATACTAGTTTTTTAGTTTGCCTACTTTAAAAAAAAAAGAAAAAAAGATGAACATCAACACTTTACATTCCTGATTTAAAAAAAGAATAGAAATCTTTGAATAAATAACATTAGAATAAAATAATCTTTTAAAAAATTATATTTTAAGAATACAAAAAATACAGAATAATATTTATTATGGAAAAAGTTTAACTTAAGTACACAATTATTAAAATATGAAATATTTGTAAAATATATATATTTTTTTAATTATTAAAATAAACAAATAATTGTAACATTATATTTATAATAATTCTTGTCCATCAACTGAATACCAATGGTTATAAATAATACACAAGAAGTTTTGTTGTCATGTGAGAAGAAAAATGTAAAAAAGTTAATTATATCACAGGATTGACTCTAATAAACTATTAACGTTTTATGTATTGTTGGGTCACTGTGATTTCTATATTTGTGTGTTTAGTTCCTGGATCTCCGTGTGGCTGTTCTGGGTAATGTTGACTCAGGAAAGTCAACTCTGCTAGGGGTGCTGACTCAGGGCGAGCTGGATAACGGACGGGGCAGGGCCAGACTCAACCTCTTCAGACACCTGCATGAGATTCAAACCGGACGGACATCCAGCATCAGTTTTGAGATCCTGGGCTTTAACAGCAAAGGAGAGGTGAGAAAAAAAAATATATATTTTTTCAGTTGTGCATTAACTGGGATTTAAACCAACAACCTTATTTGTTGCTTTGCTCTCATCATTTTAGGTTGTAAACTACAGTGACTCCCGTACAGCAGAGGAGATCTGTGAGAGCTCTTCTAAAATGATCACGTTTATTGACCTGGCTGGTCATTATAAGTACTTGAAGACCACTATATTTGGCCTGACAAGTTACTGCCCAGACTTCGCCATGCTGGTGGTGGGAGCCAATACTGGCATCGGTTAGTATTTATGCATATGTATTTGTATTGTTTTGTAAGTTGTGAAAGTGATTTAAGAGCATATTTAATAAGTAACCCATAAAACAGCACCAAAAGCGGGTGTGTTTCAGTGTTTCCCCTAGGTTTATGGTTTGGGGTTGTGTAAATAAGATAACTTAAGGCTACTTAATTTGCTTTATAAAAGAACAAGGTCTATACCTGTTTTATAGGAAAGGAACACTCCACTTTTTTAGAAATAGGCTGATTTTCCAACTCCCCTAGAGTTAACAGATGAGTTTTACCATATTTGAATTTTTTGATTCCTCTCTCTAAAACAATAAAATTTGAAATATGGATGTTTTTCTTACACAAATGCATTGTTTCATTTCAAAAGGCCTTTATTAACCCCCCAGAGCTGTGTGGATGCACTTTATTGAACTTCAAATTCTGAACACCAATTCACTGCCATTATAAAGTTTGAAAGAGCCAGGACATTTTTTAATATAACTGATTGTATTCGTCTGAAAGAAGAAAGTCATGTAGTCATTATTCTCACATTGTACCATCCTTCCAGCTGGCACAACTAGGGAGCATCTGGGTTTGGCCATGGCGCTGAAGGTGCCCATATTCATTGTGGTGAGCAAGGTGGACCTCTGCGGTAAAAGCACAGTGGAGAAAACGGTCCGTCAGCTGGAGAGGGTGCTCAAACAGCCTGGATGCAACAAGGTCCCCATGGTGGTGTCCAACCCTGATGATGCTGTCACTGCCGCACAGCAGTTTGCACAATCCTCCAGGTACATGTGTATTAGAATAAGGAGGTTATTATAGACATTTATTGCATTTTTTAGTAACATAAACAGTCATAATGAATTTTTTTCCCGACCACTTTTCACCTTCTCTTTGAGCCTTAAAGGTAAACAGCCTGTTGCTGTATTGTACCTTTAAGACTTAGAGATAGTTTCCCCCAAAAATGTAATTCTGTCATTAATTACTCACCCTCAAGTTGTTCCAGACCTGTAAGACCTTAGTTAATCTTCAGAACACAACTACCATTTTGAAGGCCCAGAAAGGTAGAATGGACATCATTAAAATAGGCCAACTCACACAGAAGAAACAGGGTTCCTACAGGTCATGGAATTTCTGAAATATCATGGAGGTTTAGAGGGTTGGAAGTCAGGGAAATTATTATTTTTTTTGTCCAAGTCATGGAATATCAGGGTATTTTGTTTGAGGTTAAAATTTTAGTTTCTATTTATCAAAATGTCATTTTTCTATACCGTATTTTTTTATCACATTGTTTTATGCGTTTTGCCTATTGTTATGGTTAGGCTATTTTTCTGCGCCATTTTATTCCCTTTCCGCTCATCAACTGGCAATCACTTAAGTCAAATACAGTCACTAGGCTGTACCTGTAAACTAAGGCAAACATGCCAGGAAATTGTAAATTTCAAGACCATTGGCTACAAAATGACCACTTCAGGTGTAAAAGTAAACGATAGAAAGGCTAACTAAATGTGAAGTAATAGAAAGACTAATTGATGAACTTTATTTGACCTCTAAAAGCATAAACACCATAAATGTATTTCTGTAAGAAAAATATCAAAGTGCATTTAGTGGTTAAAAGCAAAAAAAGTACTAAAAAAAAAAAAGTGTTTATGTGTGTTTTGTACTAAAAAAAATCTGTGAACAAAGCTTGTAAATGGATAGATCCGTTCATTATAGGTCGTGGAAATTCAGCTTTTTGGTCAGTAAATGTCAGGGAAATGTCATGGAATTTTACATTTGGCTTAGAGTGGGAAGCCTAAAGAAAATAAATTGATGAGTAAAACCATTATTTTTATTTTCTTTGAGCACAAAAAGTATTTTCTAGCCTCATATAATTACGGTGGAACCACTGATGTCACATGGACTATTTTATTGATGTCCTTACTACCTTTCTGGGCCTTAAACGTGTCAGTTGCATTGCTGTGACTGTCTATGCAGGATCAGAAAGCTCTTAGATATCATCAAAAATATCTTAATTTGTGTTCTGAAGATTACATTTTTGGAACAACATGAGGCTAGTTTGTACAGTATGTTTGTGTGTAATGATGTGCTTT
Organism: Cirrhinus molitorella; assembly: GCA_033026305.1. Taxonomy (NCBI): domain Eukaryota; kingdom Metazoa; phylum Chordata; class Actinopteri; order Cypriniformes; family Cyprinidae; genus Cirrhinus; species Cirrhinus molitorella. Next base: position 27,568,026 of record CM065121.1, on the reverse strand, counting down.
TCTCCCCACAGTGTGACGCCCATCTTCACCCTCTCCAGTGTGTCTGGGGAGAATCTGGACCTTCTGAAGGTCTTTTTTAACATTCTTCCTCCTCTGAGCAACAGCAAGGAGCAAGAGGAGCTCATGCAGCAGCTCACAGAGTTCCAGGTACAAACACACTCACACTCTTACTAACACACACATCTTGTCTTAATTCTGAAGATATTCCAAGATATTCAATGTCAAATTGATGTGTGCCTACAGGTGGATGAGATTTACAGTGTTCCTGATGTAGGAACAGTAGTTGGTGGAACACTGTACAGGTGAGTCCACATCTGTCTTAGTTCACCCTCATGTCGTTCCAAACCAAAAGACCTTCGCTCATCTTCAGAACACAAATTAAGACATTTTTGATGAAATCCGAGAGCTTTCTGACCCTGCATAAAGAGCAAAGCAATGTTCAAGGGCCAGAAAGGTAGTAAGGACATTTATAAACTAGTCCATGTGGCATCAGTGGTTCAACCATAATTTTATGAAGCTATGAGAATACGTTAATCTCCCCTGATTGCCCTGTTTCCTACTGCAAAAACTTTCCATTGCAAAATAATGGTTAATGTGATCACACCTTAAGGCACCTATAACCTTCACACTTCAAGGCTTTTTCAAGCCAATCAATATTCAATTTGTCTTGACAAACTTTCCTTTTCTAGTTCATAATTGACTTTTCATTCATGCGCAGTGGTGTGTGTCGTGAAGGAGACCGTCTGGTTGTGGGTCCCACTGATGATGGGCGGTTTCTAAGGTTGAAGGTGTGCAGTATTCACAGGAATCGCTCAGGCTGCCGCGTGCTGAGAGCCGGTCAGGCCGCCACGCTTGCGCTTGGGAACTTTGACCGCTCATTACTACGAAAGGTCTGATCTCAAAAACAGAGCAAGAGGAGAAAAGACTAAATAAATCACCTGTCTGTAATCTTTATGATCTTGAGTGTTTGTGTTTTTTAGGGCATGGTCATGGTGAGTCCCAAAATGAACCCTACAATTTGCTGGCAGTTTGAGGCCGCCATAGTCCTCCTGTTCCATGCCAAGACTTTCCGCCGTGGTTTCCAGGTCACGGTGCACGTGGGGAATGTGAGGCAGACTGCCACAGTGGAGTGTCTCCTTGGAAAGGTGGGGATTTTTTGCTTCCTGGCATTAGAGGAATCAAGTCTTTACAAAACATCTTGACTTTCTTTCTTCTGTAGAACACAAACAATGTTCTGAAGAGTGTTGCTTTGTTTGTATACACTCTTAATAATAAAGTTCTTTATTGTCATCTTTGATTCAATGAAAAACCTTAAATATCCATGGAATATTTCCATTGTACAAAAGCTTCTTCAGATTATTAAAGGATTAGTTCACTTCCTGATAATTTACTCACCCCCATGTCATTCGATGTTCATGTCTTTCTTTCTTCAGTTGAAATTAAGGTTTTTGAGAAAAACATTCTAGGATTCTTCTCCATATAATTGACTTCAATGGGGATCAACAGGTTGAAGGCCCAAATTGCAATTTTAATGCAGCTTCGAATGACTCTACAAGATCCCAGTCGAGGAAAAATGGTCTTACATAGTAAAACAATTTTTTTTTAAATGTTTATACTTTTTAACTACAAATGCTCTTTTTGCATATTAGCTTGACCTCACACATTGCGTAATCGTGTTGGAATCATTTGACCTATGTTTGACTTAGGCATAAGTAGCGACCAAGTGTTTACAAAGCAAACGTGTAAAGAAAGTCAAACACCCTTTACAAAAAAAACGCATTTGATGGACAATTTCGAAGTTGGAGGAGAAAATCAGATTAAAACCTTTATTCCTTGGCTGCGATTGTGTAGAGCCTTTAGAAGCTGCACTAAAACTGCAGTTTGGACCTACAACCCGTTGAACCCCATTGAAGTCCATTATATGGAGAAAAATCCTGGAATGTTTTCCTCAGAAACCTTAATTTCATTTCGACTGAAGAAAGAAAAACATGAACTTAGATGACATGGGGGTGAGTAAATTATCAGGAATTTTTTTTATTCTGGAAATGAACTAATAATCCTTTAAAAGGTTCCTCTGACTAGGAAAAAATGGTTCTTTAATTAAATGTTCCATAAAAGGTTCTTTAGAGAACCAAAAATAATTTTCTTTTGGAACCTTCATTTTGAAAATTGTCATTACAGAAAAAATGTGTGTGTTTGTCCTCTAGGAGGAGCTGAGGACAGGAGAGAGAGCCGTAGTGTCTTTCAGATTCTTAAAGCACCCCGAGTATTTGCGTGTGGGAGCCAAGCTGCTGTTCAGAGAGGGGGTGACCAAAGGCATCGGACACGTGACGCACCTCTTACCCTCCACCCAGAACCACGTGCCTGATCAGAACCGCAACCAGAACCACAGTTAGACACATCAGGAGTGACACCATAAATCAAGAGGACATTTGACTGCAGCTGCAGTCGCTTCCTGTCCTTGCCTTGAGTTTGCATCCCCTGGTTCTATCGTGCACCTTTCATTTCCGCTCTATAGATTTGCCTATATTAATTGCAGATTTGCCTGTGTGTAATTGCTCTCGCCTCCTGTGACATTTGGAAGGTTGTGGTACAGTGATTTACTGATTATATGAGTATATGTCTGCCAGGTGTAATGGTGCTTGGAAACCTCTTCTATTTTTGCAGAGGTCCGTGTATCACATCCTAAGTTAAAGCTGGCTGACCTTGAGTGAAGCATAAGGGATTTCAAGTTGCTAAGTTGGGTATCTGGAGCAGATTTCTGCAGGAACAACTTTTGCCTGCAGACTGCATTATAGATATGAGAATACAATCGCAGCATTGGAAAATTAATTTTTTCAGCAGTAACTCTTCAGATCCTCGATAGTATTAAATACGTGATGTGCCCCAAGTTGATCTGAAGACACTTCTAATTTGCTGCTTTTCTTTTTCACACAGGAAGGTCAGAAGCGAGAATCTTAGTGTAGACCAGCTGAGAGCTGCATGAACTGCAATGAATATGTCAGATAAGAGAGACATACAAAATGTTCAGAGCAGTGGGTCCCTAGGAGCAGGACTGAAAACCACTGCCTTAAGTCAGGTGTCAGGGGTGGTTAAAGTCAGCCCTGCAGAGCCACAGTCTTCTAATCAAGGTCTAAGGGTTACTAAAAAGCTCCTGATCCTGGGGACCCACTGTCCTGCAAAGCTTAACTACAACCCTAATCAAATATACCTGAACCAGCTAATCAAGGTCTTCAGGATCACTTGAAAAATCACAGGCCAGTTTCTCTGATGCAGGTTGGAAATAAAATTCGAAAGACAGTGGGTTACCAATACCAGGGTTGAAGACCTAGGCCAGGGGTTCTCAACTCTGGCTCGTGAGATCCAGGTTCCTGCAGTTTTTAGCTCTAACCTTGATCAAACTCACCTGCTTGTAACTTTCTAGCGATCCTAAAGACCTTGAAGAACTTGTTCAGGTGTGTTTGATCATGGTTGGAGCTGAACTTTGTAGGATGGTATATCTCCAGGAACAGAGTTGGGCACCCCTGGTCTAAGGGTAACTAAAAAGCTGCTGATCCTGGGGACCCACTGTCCTGCAAAGCTTAACTACAACCCTAATCAAATACACCTGAACCAGCTAATCGAGATCTTCAGGATCACTTGAAAAGTCACAGGCCAGGTTCTCTGAAGCAGGTTGGAAATAAAATTTGAAAGACAGGGGGTCCTCAAGACCAGGGTTGAAGACCCAGGCAAGGGGTTCTCAGCTCTGGCCTGCGAGATCCACTTTCCTGCAGAGTTTAGCTCCGACCTTGATCAAGCTCACCTGCTTGTAACTTTCTAGTGATCTTAAAGACCTTGAATAACTTGTTCAGGTGTGTTTGATTAGGGTTGGAGCTAAAAATGGATCTTGTGGACCAGAGTTGAGATCCCCTGACCTAGGCCTTAAGCTCAAAGTATACTTGAATTTTGAAGCGTATGTGTACAGCCGAATACATAGCTTTTCAAAGTATACTCCATTTGATGTGGAGCTAGACACTTCAACCAAGCCCTAACCCTACCCATAACCCAAGGATCTCCAACCCTGCTCCTAGAGAGTTACCGTCCAGCAAACTTCCGTTTCAACCCTGCTCCAACACACCTGTCTGTAATCATTAAGTATCCCTGAACACCCTGATTAGCTGGTTCAGGTGTGTTTGATTGGGGTCAAAGCTGAAATCTGCAGGATGGTAGCTCTCCAGAAGCAGGGTTGGAGACCTCTACCAAAACCCTATTGTTAAATGTAACTCTACCCATTAGGTCCACAGAGGTGGAGCAGTGCTAGGTCAAACTCCATTCAGAAAATCGAATCAAAATGATTTATTGTTGCACCCGGCTAAAAAGGCTATTAGTCAGCGCATGTCAACATGTTAAATTAAGCTAAATTGTAGCATGTGTGCAGTTAAAAACTAGTCTAGAACGCCATCTGCTGTTAAAAACTAAATTCAGAATCGATTCCAGAGCGAATAGCAACGTATTCTGAAAATCTATTCGAAATCTAATCACCCCTACTAAAAAGGCTATATGTCAACATGTTACATTAAGCGTTTTTGTTCACATAATGTGGTATAATTTCAGTGCGTTAAAATATATTGCCCCCTATTGTCAGGACGAGGTAACAGAAAGGGAATTTTTGGAGCTCTAGGGCTGTAGGAATAGTCAGGCGTGATTGGTTTTTCACTAGCTTGATTACATTGTGCCTAATTATAAATATATTCACGATGACTCCAAAAAAATTTGTGCATATTGCACGTTAGTTTGTAAGCAAATATAAGCAAGGTTTAGGTCATTTCCAATGTCTTACAGGGTTAACTGGGTTAAACTTACGGCAGCTTTGTGTGATGGGCATTCGTCTTGAGCATGCACAGGAACCCAGCTAACCATTGTGTTGTGTGTCCCGTTCACCCGTGCACTCCTATTTGAGATATTGTGCAATTATACAAAACATTGAATGTACTGATCATAGATATACAGTAAATGTACCATTTGAAGTTAAACTAAGCTAAACTATTAATGTGACAGCTAATGTATGAAAGCTAATTTCATTTAACAGTACTGAGCATTGGGCATCAGTATTAAAACATGAGCAGATATTTGAACGAAGAAATTTGTTTGCTTTTGTTTTAGAAACAAGGCCTAATCGCTTTCATAATCCCCGCTGTTGGTCAACAGTGCATGTTGTGCGTACACAATAATAATTAATAGTGTCTGAAAGTGCAGTTGGTGGGCTTTATTACATTTGAGATGTATCTTCATTTCATGTACTTCTGCAGAAATCAGATTAGATATCTATTGCTTTGCTATTAGTTCCTATGTAATAAAGAATTAATGTTTTATTGTGGAAAACCTTTCCTGTTGTTTTTAATTATTGAAGAACAAGAATTACAATAGTTTGTCATAGAAATTACAGGTTAAAACAAGTAAAGCTCTTTTCAGCAGACTATATTTTGTTTTGAATGGTCCCACATTTGGGACTGTTAAAAAAGAACTGTTTACAGTGCACTTGTGATGCCATACCGTAAATGTTTTCTGAACCATAAACAGTCCTAAAGAAACCAAATGGGAAAAAGACAAAAACAATGAGTCAAGAGTTTTGACAAGTTTTATTATGATAAATGAAAGTTGTCTTTGAGCAATAAATTGTTAATTGTTCACAGAACACACTGTTGTAGCGTAGCAGCAAGCACCATAAGAATAGGTTTACGTAACATGGCATTATGAATAAAATAAAAAAAGAAAAAAATATTATATAAAACTCTTATTTTCCTTCAAAAGATGAATGCTTTTTGTTTTGCACTTTGTGAAACAAACCAGCATTTGTGAATACAGAAACTTTGTTCAAAAAGATGAAAAATTACATCACTAAATCGGACATCCTTCATATGAGATATAATACTCAGATGACAAATGCATCTGTACAATTCATAAATTCTTCATTCCTCTTTCACTTAACTATACATGCTTGAACCTCCTGAAATGTGCGTCTAATTCTACCTCTTCTACAAAGCTTTTACCTTAAACATGTATAACATACCAACATGAATCTATTCTTATTTTTTCACCATGTAAATGTGATGCGTTCATTTTCAAAATGTTCTTTTGCTTCGCAGAACTAAGCGACTGTTGAAATGGTAGACAAAACTTCAGGCACATCAGCGCTGATTTGGAGTTTTTACGCAAGGCTCCTTTGTCTAGGCTTGATTCTGGGGTATAGCTATAGAAGAAAAACAAATATGAGCAATCTGTAGTAAAAAAAAAAAATGGTGTTTGAGATTATGCAAAAAATTAATTCCCTTACCCCGAGGAGGTTGCGAGGTATGTAGCCCTCATTGTCGGCACATCTTGCCCACCACCACTCTGTTTCTTCACTGTCCTCTCTTCGTAGAACGGTCAGGCAGTCGCCTTCCTTAAAGGACAACTCGTCCGGGCTCTCGCCGTCGTAGTCCCAAAGGGCATAAACAACGCCCCTGTTCATGATGCCCATCTTCTCCTGCACACCTGTGAAGAAACACCACAACAATATAGATTTATTGCGATAAGGTACCAGTTGAGCCACAAGAATTCCCCTATCTTAAAATGACTTGTTTCTCACCATAGAGAAATTGCGAGCATTGGGCGTAACCTTCTTCCATCTCCTCGCACTTGTCTGCCGCCGTCTGCATATCACTATAGGTTGTGGCGTACACGGCAGCTCCCGATTCCACCAGGAATTTGCACACTTGCACGTTATTACAAGAAGCAGCACAGTGCAAGGGAGTCCTAACGGAGAGAAAGAGCCATTTAATCTTGTTGCATTAAAAAAAACAGGATTTGTAAAATTGTGTAAGTTTTTCGCTCACCATCCATCGCTGTCTGCAGCATTCACATTCACTCCAAACTGCACCAGGAACTTTACGATTTCCGTGTGTCCGGCACACACAGCATTGTGCAGAGCAGTGATGCCCTCATCATTTGGCAAACTGGGGTCATCCACCTGGATATAGACATGGACATGTTGAAATGCTAACTAGCTATTCCTATTTGTCTAGTTGTTATTATTATTGACTAGTGGGCCAAGTATGTAAGTGATCTTGGCATATCCTTTACCTCATATATGATTCTCTGGACCAGGTCGTACTCGCCCTCTAAAGAGGAGTCCAACAAAAGGGCCAGAGGGTTAAAGCGAACACGCATCCCATGGTTGATGCGCTCCGAACCTGTTTTACGCAGGTTTGTTCTTTTGCCCTGAGAAAAAAGGAGGATAGATGAATAGATCTTTAGTTATATACTAGAAGGACATTCTGTACATAATTGATGCGTATCTTGTGGTAAAGTTCTTGGATATGAAGTACTAACACTAGGTGTTAGCCTGACATGAACCGCTCTTTCATTCCGCATATTAAAAGCCCATTGAGGGTCACTGGTTGCCACTTCTGCTCCATTTAAATGTTTAATGAGATCTGCGCGGAGTGCTCAGAATCTTAGTGTGGCTAGTTGCTAAGCAACAGCCCAGAATGGATGGTTTGATCGGAATCTCTACTGATCTGACTTGTCTTCACCCTTTTTCTCTGTCTCTCCCTCTTCTGCATTTGTGGCCATACTTGTAGGATAAATTTTCTATAAAGACAAGGAACCGGTCTCAAATTTCCCCCTTATCCCTTGGGGTCTTCTGGGTCTACACTTTGGATACGGAATCCTCCTTAGCTTGCTGATTCATTAAATGACAAATGAGACACCTAATGGCAGTGGTCTCCAAACTCGTTCCTGGAGGGCCAGTTTAGCTCCAGCCCTAATTAAACACACCTGAACCAGCTAATCAAGGTCTTACTAGACATGCTAGAAACTTCCAGGTAGGTGTGTTGAGGCAAGTTGGAGCTAAACTCTGCAGGACACCGGCCCTCCAGGACCAAGTTTAGAGACCCCTGCCTTATGGTCTCATGAACTTCAAGGCCAAGAGACTGTATGGCAGGAGAGTTCAAACTCGGCCCTGGAGAACCACTGTCCTGCAGAGTTTAGCTCCAACCCTAATTAAAAACAAACCAACTAAATCAAGCTCTTACTAGGCGTACTAGAAACTTCTAAGCAGGTGTGTTAAGGCAAGTTGGAGCTAAACTTTGCAGGACAGTGGCCCTCCAGAACAGTGTCTTATCTTAATTATCAATTTATGAATCAACAGGCATTCTCTTTTGTGGACATGGTACACCCTCTATGCACCCTGTTGTCCACATCAGGTACACCATTTTGGAAGTCATCCATGACTCCCTACATAATATTGTGAGGCTCTCTAGTGCAGAGATTTTGACTTTAATGAACTGTTTAGTGATGAGTCAGTACCTGACTATGCTTAAATGCTTGCACACCTTAGCACAGCAAAAAAGGCTTTCAAGAACTCTGCTGCTGGGGTACTCCCATCAGTGCACATTTTTGGATATCTACTTTTCCTGACTCACCCATTTCAGGTGTCTTGGAGTCTCTACGATCGAACTGGTGAGTTGAATCAAGTGCATTTGATGAGAAAGACAGCAAAAAATGCTAGAGATTGCAAGTTGCTGTAACCTCAAATCCTGTTTCCAGCAACTTCTTCTGAAAGTGATTGACCTAAGGTCGCTACAGTTTGCTGTCAGCATAAACGTCCCTTTGGTCCCTCTACAGCAGGGGAGAGCTGGTGTCCTGCAAAGTTTAGCTTCAACCCTGAACTAGCAAATCGAGCTCTTACTTAAGGAATACTAGAAACTTCTTGGCAGGTGTGTTGAGGCAAGTTGGAGCTAAACTCTTGAGGACACCAGCCCTCCAGGACAGAGTTTGGGCAACCCTGCTCTATAGCTATGGTTTTACCTTTAGGCAGGGGTTACCAAACCTGTTTCTGGAGGGCTACTGTCTTCAGAGCTTTAACCCTGCAAGATACTGGCCCCCCAGGAGCAGGATTGGACACCCCTTTAGGGCAGGGTTCCTTAAATCTTGCCCTGGAGGGCTTTAGAGAATGTAGTAGTACTTACCGGTGGTAGCATGACCTGTCCTGTGACCTCTGGAGCCTTCATATTGGCACTGTCCTCCCCTGGTCCCTCCTGCTCTGTCATGCTGGGATATGGAGGTGGAGGGTAAGGTGGGTACTCCTCAACATAAGGCTCTGGAGCAGCTGGGCCATACACTTCCTGTTCTTCCTTCAGTGGTGGTTCCTTCGGTCCAGTGATAGAAGTGGTGCTGTCATCCAGGATAGGTGATCGAGGGGGAAGTGGTGGAGGGATCAGCTCCTCCTCCTCTTTCACACACTCTGGTATTGTGGCATCCCGGTGTCCCTCCTGGGGTCTAGTGCTCTCGTCAGCTACTGGCCTGCATCCATCCTCACCTTCTGTCTGAAAGAAGGCAGCTGGGGTTATAGTCTCCATGGCTGCCAATGTGGTCTTCTGGTAAAGAAGCTTCTGGATGTTGGGTCCACCAGGCCCCTCAGATTCTGTTATAGAGCCACGCTTTTTAAGAGGCCTGGGCGCATGGTGCAGTCTCTTCCTCAAGGCCTCCAAATCAGCATCGCTCTGGAGCCGATGGGAATTTGAGAGGAACGGGAGAAGTTTGGTTGGGCTGAGGGGCCGAGGAACGCGTTCTACCTCCTGGCCCTCGACAGAGGAGGATGCAGGGGCTGTACTGTTGCCCTGGTCCACTTGGTCACCATCTAGACCAGATTTCTCAAGATGACTGCCGTCCTGGATAAAAGACTGCTGGCCCCCATTGGATGGGATGACTGGTTTGCCATATACTGTGAGAATGAAGGAGTGAGGATTAGGTACTTTATAAAAACATCTATAAAATGTGACCCTGGAACACAAAGCCAAGTAGCCGCAAGTAGCACAAGTATATTTGTAGCAAAGCCAACAATATACTGTATGGGTCAAAATGATAGATTTTTCTTTTATGCCAGAAATCATATTTTAGTTTAGGCTATTAGGTAAAGATCATGTTCCATGAAGATATTTTGTAAATGTCCTCCTGTAATATATCCAAACTTAATTTTTGATTAATAATATGCATTGCTAAGAACTTTAATTGAACAACTTTAAAGACGAATTATCTTGCACCCTCAGACACTAGATTTTCAAATAGTTGTATCTCGAACAAATATCATCCTATCCTAACCATACATCAATGGAAAACTGACCCTTATGACTGGTTTTGTGGTCCAGAGTCACAAAAATGTTGGGTGTCAATTGCCATTTATATTACACAACCACTAAAATAAAAAGAGTATTGAGTATATGTAAACAATAATGCATTCTGTTTTATGAACTTATCCTCAATTGACAGTTTCTTCCGTGTCTGAGCCACAAAGTGTACCTTTGTAGAAAGAGCAATTTGCCTATGTGCTCTGCGTTTTAAAGATATGCAAACTAAAGCTGGAACAAAGGAATGAGCTTTTCCTTATCTCTTTGTGACAAGTGAGCATCACTATTAGCCCTACTCACTTTGGAGGGTAGAGCACTACTTATATTCTCATATGATTCTTATGACAAATAACACTTTCATGCCAAAAATGGTCTCCGTTATGTCTTTAATTTAAATTGATTCCAACTTGTACCATCTCTCCATCTGATGTTTGCTAAAAAAAAAGTGACTACATCAACACTAGCAAAGCAATGTGACTACAGTGTTGTTTAAGGGCACAAATGCCATTTAGAATTATCCCAATATCTAGGTGAAATCTGGTCAAAAACAAATCAGACAGACTTTCTGTTGTAATAAATAAGCAGCTTGATTTAAATAGTTCATCCAACTCTGAGGCTATAATAAATCCTCTGTTCTTAATTTGTTTCTGCCCTGAAAAACTTTCAAAGTAACTAAAGCAAGATTTTGAACTTCTAATTGTTCTTACGCAATGTTCGGATTATTGCTAAAAAATAAACATGCATATTTTAAGCTTAAAAATCCTGTATTTAGACACTCAGACATTTCCACAACTATTTGGAACACCTAAGCATTTACAAAGAAATGGGACATCTGCTCCTGCGTCACAACAGCTTTTAAATCTCATTTTCAAAACATTTTGACAACAAAACAAGGCTTAGTAAATGTTAACAGAATTGTTTTTGGGTGAACTTCGGGTGAACTTTGATGTTTGGTTAGGTCCTTTTAACATCTTGTGAAACAGATACTTATCAAATTCCATCACAAGATACCTCTAAATTTGTTTGGGTGTCTGGTGAGGTGGCGGTACTCACATCGAGGTTGTGAACGGGTCAGCGTACTTTGCCCCTGATAACCCTTCCCAAGAGTGTTGTGTTGGGTGTACATGGAGTAGATGGAGCTCGCTGCCACCGTCTGGGGTTTGTGAAGGGTAGTGGGGGTGGAGGTCTCTTTCCCTGCCAAAGTATCCGTTGTGAAAGGACGTACTGTTGCGGCAGGTAAGGTGTCCGGTTTAGGGGGCAGAGGTAGGGGTAAGGTGTTGTTGTGAGATGGAAGGGGCATTGGAGGTTTCTGATTAGCTGATCTAGCTTTGCCAGGGAAGGTGCCCGTGCTGTACGGAGGTTTACTGAAGGTGGATTGGCCTGGTAGAGCAGGTTTGGGCTTGCTGGGAACAGGAGGAGGAACCTTGCCAAAGGTTCTACCTGCAGACTACAATTAAAGAGTCATTAGTGTTTATTTACTACATAATATCAATGCATTAGCATTGACTAATTGCCAATTTTTTTAAACGGTTAACGTCAGTCACTGGGTGCAGTACCTGGGTGTCCCTCAAGAGGTCCTCACTACTCTGGTTCTTGCATAAGGGAAATGGTGGAGGTTTCAAATCTGCCTCAGAATCTGAAACAGATATTCAAACAAGCCAGCATGTCATAGATTAATCATCACTCTCTACCTTCCTGCAAAGTGTCTCATGCCTGGTTCATGCCTGAACCAGCTAATTAAGATCCTCAGGAACATTTGATAATTACTGACAGGTGTGTTGGAGCAGGGTTGGAACTGAACTCTGCAGACAGGTAGATCTCTAGAAACAGGACTGGGCTTTGTTTAAAAGGTGATACCTATAATGGATGTTAAACTACTTCTGCTTATCCCAGTTTGATAGAGACACATTTTCAAGTAAGCCATCTGTGGCTGACTTTCCGAAGAGTGTAAACACTGTGGCTCTATCAAAACATAGTTTTGTTTGCTTAAGCGGTCTGACACGTCAACTTCTGGCTCAACTAATTGCATGAGTCTAAATGTGTTCTTTAAAGGTTGGGGAGAGGTGTACCATACCTTTCTCCTGGGATTTGTGGCTGGTCACACGGGGAAGGGTGGAGGAGTGGCCGTGGGTGTTGCTGTTAGTTTCAGTGTTGGAAAACAGATCTGACACCTTGGAGATCTTACTTGTCAAGAAACCAATACCTGGCACATGGAAGTGGAATTAGGAAAAAAGATGAATCAGGGGTTACTTGGTGGTAAATATTGTAAATTTAGAGTTTGTACAGATACTGAACATTGAAATTCCAGGAATTTCTAGGATTTTTTAAGTACTATTTTTTGGTTTTCTAGGACTTCAATCAGAGATCTCACTTATGTCTTCTATTTCAACTTCTAAAAAAAAAAAAACATAGATAAATACAAATATACTAATAAAAATGGCAAAAATAAAGTGAAGAATATGCAAAGTATTACTACTAAAGTATTACGAAGTATGCTACACTTTTACTATAGTAAAACCACAGTTAATTTTCACGATTTCATGATTTGAAGTCCCGATCTGAAAAAAATGATTTGCGATATGCAAAGTTCCGACCTAAATCAAATTATTTGCTATATGCAATTTAAAAGTCCTGATCTGAAACAAATGATTTATGAATCAGAATTTATGATCTAAAGCAAATAATTCACGAATCCGCTCCGAAGTCCTGATCTAAATCAAATTATTCGCGTTACGCAATTTGAAGTCCCGATCTTAAATTATTTACGATATGCGAAGTTCCGATCTAAACCAAATTACTAGTACTACAAGTTCTAATATAAATCAAATGATTTGTGCTACACAATCAGATTGGAGCACTTCGAAACAGTGAATAATTGTGCTATGCAGTGGTTTAACTAATTCGAAAGTTTCACCCATCACTGTGTGCTTTTCAAAATTATTATAAGTGATGTTGAAATTCAAGAATGGCTCTTTTATTTGAATCTGTTTTTTGCTAGTAATTCCCTTGAAATGAACGATCAAAGTCACGAGTTTAAATCAGTTTGAATTGTATGGATTATGTGTGAAAGAGATATGTGCTTATTGACAAAGTGAAACACTTATTTAGATACATTCTCTTTCTATAATTCAAGTACCTCTTCAGAAATACTGCTATTTTCAAGGGTTTTCCAGGCCTTACATTTGAAAAAGTCAAATTCAAGTACCTTTGTATGAGCCCTGATATACACATACCTGTGGTCGGTTTAGGGAGAGGTTTGGGAAGGGTGGCTGTGCCGTCAGGATAAGCAGGCTTCACTAGAACCTCTTGTCTGGGAGGAACTGGAGGAGCTGGGGTGGTCTGGATGTAGGGCCCAACAGCTGCAACCCTGGAAGGGCCGGTGGGCTGAGAGCTCTGCCCTTCAGATGGCTGCTGGAAGTGGAAGAGACAAAGAATTTCTGTGCGTCACAAACTAATTTTGTATCTAAAAAGCACAAGAAGTGTAAACGTTATAAAGTTACTCACAGGCAAGTTCTCTTTCTGCTGGAGAGCAGCCTTTTTCTTCCAGAGCCTCTCTCTGAGTTCAGCTACTCTTTTGTCCATGGTGGCCATTTCTAAGTTCCTCTTGTTTAGATTCTCTCTCTGCTGCTGGAGTTTGGCACTTTGCTCCTGGTTCAATTTATTCCTCAGCTGCAGAAAAGAGAAAATGTCAGAACAAAAGAGGGACTGTTGAATTTTTTTTGTGCGGGACTCTGGCTTTTCAGAATAAAAATTTCCTGATAATTTACTCCCATGTTATCCTTTAATTTCTTTTTAACTGAAGAAGAAAAGGTTTTTGAAAAAAGCATTTCAGGATTTTTCTCCATATAGTGGACTTCAATGGTGGCCAACGGGTTGAAGGTCCAAACTGCAGATTCAGTGCAGCTTAAAAGGGCTCTATGCAATCCCAGCCACGGAATAAGTGTCTTATTTAGTAATTTTCTTTAAAAAAACATACAAATTTATGTATTTTTTAACCACAAATGCTCATCTTGCACTAGCTCTGCGATGCACGTCCATGACTTCACGTAGTCACATGTAGTTAGTTCTTCGCCTGTGTATTAAAACTTCACCCAACATCATTGTTTCACCATTTTTCTTTTTTTGTCAAGGACGTTTCACTTGCTTTGCACGTTCGCTTTGTTAACACTGGGTCCGTACTTCCACCTACGACCTTTCCAACGTGATTACATAAGGAGTAAAGTCCAGCTAGTTCAAGATGAGCATTTGTGGTTAAAAAGTATACACATTTTTATATTTTTTAGAAAATGACCAATCATTTCCATAGATAAGACCCTTATTCCTCGGCTGGGATGAAGCTGCATTGAAACTGCAATTTGGACCTTGATCCTCACTGAAGTCCAATATATGGATTTATATAAATGAAAGACATTGTATGTGTGACTAGCAGGATTGTGTTACAGAAAGCTGTAGACCAAAAGGAAAAGTATCTACCTGAAGCTCTTTGTACAGTCGCTCTAGTTCTCCACTCGAGCTTGGTCCAGCCTCGTGGGGGACATCCATTTTGCCGCCACGCAACATGTCCAGTTGTCGGCTTAATTCCTCCACCCTGCTGACGGCCACCACCAGCTCCCGCTGCTTCTGCTGGAACAGACCGTTCATCTGCTCGATTTCCTCCACTACAGAGAGAGAAAAATTAGATGTATCACTCACTTGTTAATTAACTTCTCATTCCCATAAGCCAGATCGTTTGTTGTTGTCTCTGTTGATTAATTTAGCCTAAATTTCAACAGAATCAGTGGAATGAACTTTTCCATTAGTGGGCAAATGATCCACAACAAATTACGTCTTCGTAAATGAATCTGGAAAAAAGTCCCAAAACATTTTTAACCATAAAATATGGCTAAATGTCTAACTTATAAATTATACACCTCACCTTAACTTGGAAAAAAGTAAGAACTTTATTTTAAAAATTAATTTAGAACTTTTTTAATATTTAATAAAAAAACAATATAACTTTTTATCTTTAGTTTATTATTTAAGAAGTCTAAAAAAGTCATTTAGAATAAAAGTAATTAACTTGTAATATATTAACATAAAATATCTATAATAATTAATCTTTTTAGTACATTTTTAACTACACACACAAAAAGCTAAATAGTGTGTTTTTAAATGTAATAAAAATGTAATTATTCAAAACACTTTCCCTTATCTAGCAAATAAGTGGGCCACAACACTATTTGGTGCCACTAAAGAGAGCAGAAACAACAAACTTCACCTTGAAACCAGTATCCCTCAAAGCATTTTCAGCGTTTCTAGCCTATTTTCTTTCATGAGTTCACAGGTTCTGACCTAGTTTACTATTGCTGATCCGTTTCTGTTCCACTTGTCCTTTTAGAGCTCGAACCCTGCGCAGTTTAGCCTCCTGGTTCTCTGCGTTTTCCCGCAGCAGTCGCAGTTTCTCTTGCTCAGACGCCTGCTGCTGCTGCTGCCGCTGGTCCTGCAGCTTCAGGAATCGCAGTCGCTGTTCCTGTGAGGAGAAGCGTCCAGTCTCACCAAAACTCATTTTCAGACAACATTATGTTTCAGAACTATGTGCCCGCTGTTTTCATTCATGCTGATAATGGACAAAACGGTATGTTGGTTTTGTTATGGAGAACATGACAAATATGATGATAACTCTGTATCACTGTATGACACCATGCAGTTGTTTTAATCAAATGACCTTAACGCATAACTTTGTGCGCAAGCACTAACACCATTTCATGGATGACTTTGTATGAAACATCATATTTAAAGGGACAGTTCACCTGAAAATCAAAATTACTCATCCTCAAGGCATCCTAGGTGTATATGTCTTTCTTCTTTCAGACAAATACAATCAGAGTTATATTACAAAAAGGCCTGGCTCTTCCGAGCTTTTTAATAGCAGTGAATAGGTGTTGAGATGTACGCTGTTGGAAAGATTACGGTTTATATAGTTTGAAATATGGATATTTTTCTTAGACAAATGCATCGATTCACTTCAGAAGGCCTTTATTAACCCCCAGAGGCATGTGAAAAACTTTTTATGATGGATGGATGTACTTCATTGGACTCCAAAATCTCAACAGCCATTCACTGCCATTATAAAGCTTGGAAGAGCCAGGATATTTTTTATTATATCTCCGATTGTATTTGTCTAAAAGAAGAGAGTCATATACACCTAGGATGGCTTGAGGGGTGAGTAAATAATGACATAGTCCTGTTTGTAAATGGCACAGCTACCTTTGTTGCCAGGAGTTGTTGTTGTGCGTTGATCTGTTGTTGCTGCCGAGACGCCATTTCTTGCAACTCGCTGAGGGTGATATCCATATGAGGAGCTGCCATCTAAAAATAAATAAATAACATTTTAAATAAAATGGCTAAGGGAATATTTACAAAGGTTTTAAAGTAATTTAACATGGTAAAAACATGGTAACAATTTGTTGTTGGACGTTTCTCGTATTAGATGGATTTAGAATGTATTGAAAACTGACATCTGAAAGATATCTGTCAGAAGTTTGTACACAGCAGATGCTTTCCAGATCAAAAGATGTTTAACATCTTGCAAACGTATGTGTGCTATCTGGGTAATTTAACAATTTCAATTATATCCTAGATAGCACACGTACATCTGCAAGATGTCTGTTAAACATCTCTTGATCTCTATATATAGTTTTACGTAATCATAAACATCTTAAAGACATCTAATAGACATCTGTTTGACATCTGATAGGAAATGTCTTATAGATGTGCTGCAGATGAGCTAACGCTAAAAAAAATGTCTTGCAGATGTCAAATAGACATCTCTGTGATGTATGTGTGCTATCAGGGCAGTCTGTCAGTCAAACCAAGGCACAACCCATACCTAGACTGCAGGTATGGGTTTTACATACAATATATGTAAAACTGACATCTTACAGATGTCTGCCAGACGTTTGTACACATCAGATGCTTTCTAGATCAAAAGATCTTTAACATCTTGCAAACGTATGTGTGCTATCTGGGTAATTTACAATTTCAATTACATCCTAGATAGCACACGTACATATGCAAGATGTCTGTTAAAAATCTCTTGATCTGAAAATGATCTGCTGTGTACAAACATCTGACAGATGTCTTTAAGATGTCAGTTTTACATACATTCTAAATCATAAACATCTTAAAGACATCAAATAGATGTCTATTTGACATCTGATAGAAAACATCCTATAGATGCATCTCTAATAGCACACATACATCTCAGAGACATCTATTTGACATCTGCATTTACATCAGCAAGACATCTGCAAGACGTAGTTTGCTCATCTTGCTCTATTGGACGTTTCCTATTAGATGTCAAAGAGATGTTTATGATTTAAAATGTATGTAAAACTGACATCTTACAGATGTCTGCCAGACGTTTGTACACAGCAGATGCTTTCCAGATCAAGAGATCATTACCAGACATCTTACAGACGTACGTGTGCTATCTGGGATGGCAGATGAGCAAACACTCTACATTTACATTTAGTCATTTAGCAGATGCTTTGATCCAAAGTGACTTAGAATAGAATTTGTTACGAATACTATATTTAATCTTTACCACTTTCTGTGCAGAGTTTACTAAAAATTTCCAACTCGAGTCTGGGTTAGCAACAGTAACCGAGTGGGGGCGGATCTTAACAGATGAACAAATGTCTGAGGGAAATCATACTCACTCCATTTTCCATGTGTCTTTCCAGCATCCCCTTCACCGCATTTCTTCTGGCAAGAGACTCTGGAGTTCTGTGACCTGTAGTTAAGAGATGGAGTTAGCTGTGTTGGCTAAGCTAAGTATTTAACATGAATGATTTGTATTAAACTTTGAAGGATAATTAGACAAGCACATTTTAATACCTCAAATCATGAAGCTTTCTGATGATAAGTGTATATTTAGACTGTAACTCAAAGTTCAACAGTTAGCAAACTAGCATCTGAACATTAACAAAGAAGGCCAGGAACATTTAGCCTGAAAAAGAGTGGCTGTGCTGGGGTGAACCTCATTACATAATGACTGTTTGGCTGGGGAAAACAACTAGCGCTCAATTATCCTGCATATGACTGCCTGTGCCAGGGTCCCACTTACATAACATCAACACTGGCACCGCTAGCGCCGCTTATGTGGGTTACCGGATAAACCAGTCTAAGAGCCAAACAATGGCCAAATAATGTTCTTGGTCACAGTCTGACACCACAGGGGTCCTAATCAGGGCTTACTGATTACACAAGCATAGGGTTTTACCTCCATTCTGTGTGAAAACAAACCACAAACACAACAGATACGAGTCAAACTGTGTGTAATTGACATAATTATTCTCGACAGAGAAATAAGGAACTCTTTGTGAGGTTAAAGCCAGGCGTGCAGAGCCGATATCACTAGCATTGTTGTGTAACAGCCGCTCTTTGTCCGGTGAAGAGGGCCAAAGTCACTTGGAGAAATCTGAAACTCACACATGGTTTCACATGACTGGGGATGTTTAAACTTCTCGGGGGAATAGGGAGGATTCACTTCAAACACACAGTGTAAACAAACTAGTAGAAATTGCGACAAAGGGTATGTATGAGTTAAAAATAACACACAAAACAACTGACAAAAAAACAACTTTAAACAGTGTGAGATTTTATATATATATATATATATATATATATATATATATATTATAAAAACATTTTGATACGCATTTCTAATTACAAATAAATAAATGTCCAAATGAAAATTATGTGTTAAAAAAACTATAGAATAGAGTAAAAAAATAACCAAATAAACATTGTGTGGTACCAGAATTATAGAATAATAGCCAATAAAAAAATAATAAAAATATTAAAAGAAATCAGTTGTGTGAGATTTTATATGTATTATACATTGTAATACATATTTATAATTAAAAAAAACATTAGAATAGAATAAAATAGAATAGAAAAATAACTAAATAAATAAAAAAAAAACATTAGAATAGAATAGGATAAAATAGAATAGAATAGAAAAATAACTAAAATTTTGTGGCACCATAAATTGTGTGGCACCATAACTTACAGAATAAGTAGCAAATAAAAATATAAAACTATAAATCAATCAATCTGTTGTGTGAAATTTTAGATGTGTATTACACATTTTAATACATATTAATAATTGTGAAAAACAATAGAACATAACATAACAGAATAGAACAGAAAACAATAACCAAATATATATAAAATATATATTTTTTATGTATTATAGATTTTAAAACACATTTCGAATTCTAAAAAAAAAAAAAAAAACATTTATTTTTTTATATTTTTATTTGCTTATATTTATTATTTACTTATTATGGTGCCACACAATTTTTATTTAGTTATTTATTCTAATATTTTTTAAAATAAACAAATAAATAAATATATATATATATATACACACACACACACACACACTTACGTATATGCACCAAAAAGGGTATTTATGATTTTACAAATAGCCCGAAAAACAACTGACCAAAAATGTCTTACTTTTGTTTAATTTTACAACTTGTTAAAAATTAATTGAAGTTGTTTGAAGTTTTACAAATAAATACTTTTAGTTGTCATACTTTTGTCACACATGAATTATGTGCTATTTAGGAGTTTGATTATGTGGGAGTGGCAAAAATGAACAAAAATTAGAAAAAAAATTGTGTGTATTGAATGTCTGTGTGTGTGTGAGTGTGTGGGCATGTGTTAATGACTGAATTCTTAGATGGCTTCAGATGGAAAGTGGTGACTCACTCACACACACACACACACACACACACACACACACACACACACACACACACACACAAAATGAGCAGCCGTGTTTGGACTACACCTGTTCATTACTCTCACACAGGTGTTCCTTCACCATCTGCACTCTGCGCTATGAGATATACATGTCAGTATTATCATAATTGTTTTTCCTAAAAAGCATTGTGATTAAATGGAAATCAGATCTGACTCTCAGAAGCTTCTGTTAAGAAAAATACCCTAGTTATCTCATCTCCTTTGGAATTTCAAAACAGATGTCAACAGTGTCTCAAACTGTGTGTGCTCAGATTTGCCAAGATACCAAAAGTATGCAATTAAATGTCAACAGTTGCCTTAATTTGTTCTTTTAAGCAAAGCACAGTCGATACCTAAAAAACACCCCCTATATGAGTAATACAGCTTCCTGTTGTGTGTGCATGTTTTTAGGACACAAGATAAAGATCCATTCTGATCTATTCCAAAGCCCCCTACCCTTAGGCAGTGCCCACAAAACAAGTCATTCTGCAGGCAAATAATTCATGCCTCAACACAGCCGTAACCATGTCAAATTTACAACCCCTCTATTTACAGTCTCCCATAAAAGGAAATGACATTCACGCCTATCCGCAACAACGGCATGTCCACACGGACAGCAGATCGCCGACGGGGAGAGGATATGATCGAATGGGTGCGTGATTTGGCATGGAAAAAAGCCAGTCTATATTCAAATTGCCATCCAACCCTGCAGCAGATAGTAAATAATAAACAAGTCCAAATGCTCTCCTCCTATTTTGAACTGATAGTGTCCTCAGCATTCAAAATTAGGCGTACAAGAAGTTAGAAACTAAAAGTAGGTCTATAATGGTGCCTATAATGATTCTTTTTTTTCCAAAGATTTTAAACATTTGAACTTTTTTTAACTACATGTTGCAATATAATAAAGGCTTCAGAAAGGTAACAAGACTCATTGTAACAGGGTTGACAGTTTAATTTGACATAGTGAAACTATATTATGCTTTTTCTTCAAGGTATTCTTATTATTATTTATTGAATTGCATTACTAAAAAACAGGGTTGACAGTCATAAAGATTAGTTTGATGCAGTGAAACTAGAATGTGCTTCTTACAAAGAGAATCTAATCCTGAAATATCTATGACTATATACTGTTCAATTATTCGTTGTTTACTATACAAAATCATGGTAACAGGGATGATTAAAACTACACGGGTTAATACTATATCTCTCTAGACTTCATTTCTTACAAGGATCATTTCATTATGACAGTTTTTTTTAATGTAATGGTTAACAGGGTTGACAGTTATACAGCTTAATCTGATGTAGCGAAACTACAGTATACTTATTGCAAAGAGAATTTAATCCTGAAATGTCAATGTATCCCTAAATGTTAAACAATATATCCTTTTCAAATGATTAGTTGTTTATTATACAAAATCATGGTAACAGGGTTGATTACTACTACACGAGTTAATACTATGAATTATCCTTCTAAACCTCATTTCTTACAATGATCATGTCGTTATGACCAGTTTTTTTTTATGTAATGGTTTATTACTTTAAAAAAGTGAAAAAATATAATGGTAACAGGGCTGACATATATATTAATTTGATAGATTATATAGATTGATTTGATATAGTGAAACTAGATTTATTCCTGAAATCTCTACAAATACATTGTTTTCAATTATTAGTTGTTTACAACACAAAATCATGGAAACAGGGTTGACATTTTAAAACAGTTCCCAACTAACAAACATAATTAAACTTAATATTAAGTGATACAATGTCAATGAGACTTTAAGTTGTCCATGCAGAGCTAATTTCTTAAAAGGATGACATCATTATACAGTTATTTTTCTTTCTTTATTTATGTAATAAATAATTTCATTACTATAAAAAATACAATAGAAACAGAGTTGACAGTTATACACATTAATTTTACTCAGCAAAACCACAGTATTCTTTTTACAAAGAGAATTTAGTTCTAAAATGTCTAAAAACCTATATATCCTTTTCAGTTATGTAAGGGATAATGTAGATCCAGCAGGTTGTTATCTGGGAATAAAGCCCGACAGGGCTTACCAACTGCCCGACGCGAAGCTGCTGGATCTACATTATCCCGCTTATTACATGGCTTCTTGCTACAAAAGCAAAAAAATAGACAAGAAACATTGATCTGAGTAATGTTTCACTTATTTACAAGGTCTTTAAATGAAAGCAAAGCTTCCGTGAAAAAAATAGTCCATCAAGACCTCATTTCTTACAAGGATTGTATCATTATGATTATGAGTTGATGATTATGATTATGAGGTTTTTTTAATGTAATTATACTTTCATTATTTAAAAAAAGACAACAAAAATATAATAGTAACAGGGCTGAAAGTTAATTTGATGTACTGAAAATAGAATATGCTTCTTACAAAAAGAATGTAATCCTGAAATGTCTAGGGATATATAAATTGCGATTATTAGTTGTTTACTATACAAAACCATGGTAACAGGGCTGACATTTTAAAACAGTTTCCAGTATGAAGTGATAAAAAGGAGACTTTAAAGGAGACTTTAAGTTGTTCTTGTAGAGCATATTTTTTACAAGGATGATATCATTATGACAAAGTTATTCTTTTATTTATTTATGTAATGGTTAATTTCATTAATTTAACGAAGAAAAACATAATAGTAACACGGTTGACAGTAATAAAGTATTACTTTGACATAGCTGACAGTTATACGGATTCATCTGATGTACTGAAAACATAATATGCTCCATACAAAGAGAATTTAATCCTGAAATGTTTAAGAATATATCCTTTTCAATTATCATTGTTTATTATACAAAATGACAGTAACAGGATTGACATTTTAAAACAGTTCCCAACTAACAAACATATTTAAAACTAATATAATGTGATAAAAAGAAAACTTTAAGTTGTTCTTCTAGAGCTATTTGTTTTTACAAGGATGATGTCATTATGTCGTTATTTTTTAATGTAATGGTTCATGTCATTACTTTAAAGAAGAAAAAACAAATATAATACTAACAGGGTTGACTGTTATACAGATTAATTTGTGAAACAACAGTATGCTTTTTACAAAGAGAATTTAATCCTAAAATGTCTAAGAATTATTGTTTGTTTTTATTACACCAAAATATGGTAACAGAGTTGACATTCTAAGACAGTTCCCAACTAACAACCATATGTAAACCTAGGATAAAGTAATAAAATGGAGACTATAAGTTGTCTCTGTAGAGCTCATTTCTCACAAGGACAATGCAATTATGACAAAGGTTTTTATTTTATTGATGGAATGATTCATTACACTATTTAAAAAAAAATCTAAAGGTCACAGAGTTGACACTTATACAGATTAATTTGAAGTGTTGAAATTACAATATGCTTCTTACTAAGACAATTTAATCCTGAAATGTCTAGGACGATACCATTTTTAATTATATGAATACAGTAACAGGGTTGACATTTTAAGACACAGTTACGTACTAACAAACATAATCAAACTTTAGATAATCTTGAGATGTCCTTGTAGAGCTCACTTCTTGAAAGAGAATTTTTTTATGGAATAGTTTATAAATAAAAAAATATATATCTATATAGTAGTAACAGAAGTGACAAAAGTGCCACCAGTGTTGTAAAATGACCCAAACACACTTTCTGAAAGAATTCTGTGACTTTTGAAAGCAGTACTGTCCTATTGACTTCTCTCTCTCTCTCTCTCTCTCTCTCTCTCTCTGTCTCACCTGTATCGTGGCCAGGTGCTCGGTCATGGCGCAGGAAGAATCGCACCTCTGCTCTTTGCTGACCCCAGCGCTGCAGTACTTCGATAATGCGCTCACTGTCACCAACCACACGCTCTAAAAAAGGAAGCAACCAATAGGAAACAAGGAATGCAAATTAGGTGGCAAAGATCTATTCTAGAGTGATGCATCACTGCACTTTCACGCCACAGTCACATGGACAGGTGTACAAAGATGATTTCTATAATTTTTATTTCTGCAATGATTTTGTAAAAGATAAGACTTCACTCCAAATAGAAAATTCTGTCATTAACTATTCACCATCAAGTCACTTCCAAAGCCTAAATGACTTTCTTCAGTAAAGCACAAAAGGAAATACTTTGACAAATATCCATGCTGCTCTTTTAAACCCAAACCTTAAATCTGACAATAATAATGTTGGGTAAACTGCTGAAAAAGTGATCCATATCAAAATAACATTTTGGAATTAACTTGCTCAACAGGCAAAAACAAAAACAAAAAAAAAACACAAAAGTTCAAGTCAGCACATACCAGATCCCCTCCACATCTCGGCCAGATAGCAGTCCACCTCCCCCGGCTCTTTACACATGTCCACCACATCTCGACACAGTGTCTCCGGCGTGATGGGAAGCTCGGTAAAGTGCTTGTCGCTATTGCTGAGGTACACCGTTAGGAACATCTGAGTCAATAAAGAAGACACAACAGTTGACATTATAACAAACAACTGAAAAACATTCTAGAGAAGAACATTTATTAGTTTCCCAATGAATTTCTGATTCTACAGTTCTTTAGAAAACCATCTATACACTAGTCTATTTTTATTTTAGTTTTAGCCGTTTTGTTATGTGCTTTTGTAATTTCTATTATAGTTTTCTTTATTTCTATTGAGAGTTAATTTATTTTTAGTTTAAATTGAGTTGTAGTTATAGTAGTTTAGTTTTAGTTTATTTTAGTTCGCTGCCTATACAGATGCATCTCAATAAATTAGAATGTTGTGGAAAAGTTCATTTATTTCAGTAATTCAATTCAAATTGTGAAACTTGTGTATTAAATAAATTCAACGCACACAAACTGAAGAAAACGGTTTAAGTAAAAAGTTTAAGTCTTTGGTTCTTTTAATTGTGATGATTTGCGCTCACATTTACCAAAAACCCACCAATTCAACAAATTAGAATACTTCATAAGACCAATAATAATAATAAAAAAAAAAATAATAATAATAATAAAAAAACAATTTTACTGAAATGTTGGCCTTCTGGAAAGTATGTTCATTTAGAGTATATGTACTCAATACTTGGTAGGAGCTCCTTTTGCTTTAATTACTGCCTCAATTCGGTGTGGCATGGAGGTAATCAATCTGTGGCACTGCTGAGGTGGTATGGAAGCCCAGGTTTCTTTGACAGTGGCCTTCAGCTCATCTGCATGTTTTGGTCTCTTTTTCTCATTTTCCTCTTGACAATACCCCAGAGATTCTCTACGGGGTTCAGGTCTGGTGAGTTTGCAGGCCAGTCAAGCACACCAACACCATGGTCATTTAACCAACTTTTGGTGCCAAATCCTGCTGGAAAATGAAATCAGCATCTTTAAAAAGCTGGTCAGCAGAAGGAAGCATGAAGTGCTCTAAAATTCTTAACGGGTGCAGTGACTTTGGTTTTCAAAAAACACAATGGACCAAACACCAGCAGATGACATTGCACCCCAAATCATCACAGAATGTGGAAACTTAACACTGGACTTCAAGCAACTTGGGCTATGAGCTTCTCCGCCCTTCCTCCAGACTCTAGGACCTTGACTTCCAAATGAAATACAAAACTTGCTCTGAAAAGAGGACTCTGGACCACTGAGCAACAGTCCAGTTCTTCTTCTCCTTAGCCCAGGTAAAACACCTCTGACGTTGTCTATGGTTCAGGAGTAGCTTAACAAGAGGAATCGTATTTCAACTGTAGCCAAATTCCTTGACACGTCTGTGTGTGGTGGCTCTTGATGCCTTGACCCCAGCCTCAGTCCATTCCTTGTGAAGTTCACCCAAATTCTTGAATCAATTTTGCTTAGACAAGCCTCTCAAGGCTGCAGTTCTCTCGGTTGGTTGTGCATCTTTTTCTTCCACACTTTTTCCTTCCACTTAACTTTCTGTTAACATGCTTGGATACAACACTCTGTGAACAGCCAGCTTCTTTGGCAATGAATGTTTGTGAATTCCCCTCCTTGTGAAGGGTGTCAATGATTGTCTTGCGGACAGCTGTCAGATCAGCAGTCTTCCCCATGATTGTGTAGCCTAGTGAACCAAACTGAGAGACCATTTTGAAGGCTCAGGAAACCTTTGCAGGTGTTTTGAGTTGATTAGCTGATTGGCATGTCACCATATTCAAATTTGTTGCGATAGAGAATTGGTGGGTTTTTGACAAATGTGAGCCAAAATCATCACAATTAAAAGAACCTAAGACTTAAACTACTTCCGCCTGTGTGCACTGAATTTATTTAATACACGAGTTTCACAATTTGAGTTGAATTACTGAAATAATTTTTCCATGACATTCTAATTTATTGAGATGCACCTGTATATATAATTTTATTTCAGTTTTAATTTGTCATTTTAGTTCATCAACTTAAAATGTATACATTATATATATATATCAGTCAATGATTTGACAGCATTGTTTAATGTACTACATATACATAGCTTTAAATTATTTTAGTAATTTTAGTACATCAACTTAAAATTATACTATTTTAGTTTGCTGCCAAAGCAGCCTTTACCCTATTGTAATACTTTACATAACTTTAATAACTTTCATTAATAAGTCATTAATAAGCATTACATAATGCTTAACAGATCATTAGCTAGAAATATGAGATAATGTGCTTGTTAATATTAACTAATTAACTTATTAAACATTACTTAATGATTAACAGATCATTATTTCATGCAAACTGAAATGCTTACAAATGTCACTCAACTTCATATGACCATGCAATTTAAGTAAATATCTACAAATGATTTTGACAGATCTTAGGATTATAATGATTAAAATCTTGGTTAATAAATCATTAACAAACAACGGATCATTAGTTGTACATTCAAACAGCCATGAGATAACATGCTTGTTAATGTTTAAACAAACTTACATAATGACATAATGATTAACAGATAATACATAAAATGCTACCAACTCTCATTAAACTATATATTAACTCTTAAACATTTACACTTACAAATGATGTGAAAAAACACTATTCATGTTAACATATTATGCAATACCACTGTCTGTAAAGCTCACACTTTTGGTCTTTGTTGTGGTATATATATATATATATATATATATATATATATTATTTGTTAATATTTGTGCAATACCCAATCTAACCTTGAAACTATTCATTGTAGATGTTTCTAAACATATACTAATCATTTAGTACATATTAAGACACTTTTTTCCCAGTCATCTCAATAAAATGTGTCCCAAATATCATAATTCACCCTATTTACACATCTTTACCAATAAAATGTTTACTATTAATCATTTAGTACCTTTATTGGCATTGGAGTTAATAAAAGTTATTATAAAATGTTACTTTTTTAACAACACTGAACTTATAAATGTAACAAACAACTATTTTTCATCTCTCAAAAGCCATATAAGTGGTAAAAATGGTAACTGAAGATATTCTTTGCTTCTATATTTTAAGACTGCTTCATTATGAATGCTCTCTACCATCCACACTGTTTACAGATATATGTCTACATGCCAGATGCCCAGGTAATCTTATAATATAGCTGTGCATGTGGGTGAAAATGCCAAGATGGACGGTTGACAGTAAAAAAAGATGCTGTATTTCTGTCTTGGCACTTTAATTGCAGCCGGCACAGATGGCTGTCACATCAAGAGGGTTCTTATCCAGAAATAAAACACACGCATGGGGTAATTAGTCCGAAAGCAAGGAGGTAATTGATTTGTAATTCCGAAGTGAACAGCAGTTTTGGAGGAAAACGACAAGGTTATTGTCAGGGTGGGTTACATCATTAATGTAAATGAATGATAAAATGAGTTTTTTCATTAAATGAAGGTAAATAACGTGGACATTAGCTCAACACCTTAACCAATAAAGAGTAAGCATATTTTTGAAGGACAATTCTGCTAGTGTGTGTTTATTTTCAGACTATCGGCAGCGGAGTTATTATCACTGCTGATAGAGTGCAAAAACACTCAGCAGTTCTCTGTTACTATGTGTGTGTGTGTGTGTGTGTGTGTGTGTGTGTGTGTGTGTGTGTGTGTGTGTGTGTGTGTGTGTGTTTAAGCTTTGCCAAGCGAAGCTGAGGTACTACGGTCACAACAGATGGGTAGAGGCAAAACTCAGCGGCTCTTCCACCTTAACCTGAGTCCCACACCGGGACAGGAAACAATACTGCATATCTATTCCTGAACAGACATTTTATTACAGTTCTATGGAATACTTAATTCTGGCATATTTTTAATATCACTTATAGGCTCTTTCAATGTTATTTTATACTTGTTATAATAATAATAATAATAATAATAATAATAATATCAAGAGATATATATACACTGCAGTAATATACTGCAATTGGGCTGTTGCAGCACACCACTGCAAACAACTGTTGCTAACATTAGCCCTTACTGCAGCTTTTAAAATAGCTGGACTTGTCCAAACACTTAGCAGCATTTCCTGATCTGTGCAACATCGCCGCTGTGACATTCGTGTGCCGTCACACACAGCTGTGCGAAAAGGCCTTAAGAGGCTTTCACTCCTTCAGTGTGCGCACACTTGCACACATTCAAGTCTAATCTGGCTTTGGATGCGCACATGACTGCTAAAGCACTTGTATCTGTGTCTACTGTCATGCTGCAAGCATGTAAGAATGAATGCTTGACAAGATTCAGTCAGGAATAACGGTGGTTAGGCTTGTAATCCAGCAGTCTTTTAAATACTGTCCAGCAGATCCAAAAAGGTCAGTGAAAAGGCCTGTGGATTGACACTTAAATTGTCGCAAATGACAGTTAAGTCTTGAAAATGTCGTCAAATAGAATCAAATCTATTCTATGGCAACCAGATGAACCAGTTAAAAGCATAGTTCACCCAAAAATGCTAATTAATTATTCACCCTCATGTTGTTCCAAACCCGTTAGACCTTTGTTTATCTTCAGCGCACAAATTAAGATATTTTTGATGAAATCCGAGAGCTTTCTGATCCTGCATAGACAGCAACGCAACTGACACGTTCAAGACCCAAAAAGGTAGTAAGGACATTGTTAAAATAGTCCATGTGATTATCTGTGGTTAAACCAGAATATTATGAAGGTACAAGAATGTATGTGCGCAAAGATAAACAAAAATAAATGACTTTACTCAACGATTTCTTATCTTCCTATGTTCTCTCAGATCGCTTTAAAACTCTGGAATTCAAATAAAAGATATCTTAATTTGTTTCCCCAAGATAAACGATGGTCTTATGGGTTTGGAACAACATGAGGATGACTAATTAATGACAGAATTTTCATTTTTGGGCAAACTATTCCTTTATGAAAATTGTTGCTATTAGGGCTGGGCGATTAATTGATAAGGATAATTATTGCACAATATAAATTTTGTTGATAAACAATAACAAGAGTTCGATATATGTTCGATATAAAGGCAGAACGAAAGAGCAATGGTCAAAGTGCGCCACTCGGACCGTTTATCTGCTCAGATCAAAGTTCAAACTACTAAAGAAGATGCTTTTACTTTCTGATGTGAAGTGCTTGAAGAACACAAATGACTCGGTTTATAGCAAGATGAAACAGCGTTGACAAACAAGAGAAACACTGCTCAAAGATACAGTTGGCTTTTTAATATACAAATCGCCATCATGTAGCCTACCAAAGATTTACTGTACTACCACTAACTGCACAGTGGTATTGTGTCAGAAATGTAGGTATATTTGTGTCGAATTTCATTATATTATTAATGTAGGCATGTATTGAAGGAATAGAAATGGAACATAATTACAGTGTTTTTTTTTGTGATTAAGCATTTATGCATTTTATGCATTTATACTATTTCATACAAATGAACCATATACCATTTTTTACCATGGTACTGAGGTGCTATATTTGTGGTTTTAACTGTCTGTTATTATCATGATCTATGGAAGAGCAATGGTTAATAAAAAAACCCTCAAACAGTCAGATTAATATAATTTCACCATGTAAGAATGAGATTTTCACAGATATTACTGATTTTGAACATGAATCTACATCTGCATTCTAAATTAAGCTACAACCCAATGTGTTTTTCTAAATGAGCCATTTTTATTATTATTATTATTATTAATATTATCTGGTAACACAAACCTGTTTCTTGATGCGAAACAATATTACTCATTAAAACATGCATCTTAATTTTTTATTAAGATACTTTGTTAAGGAAAAATGCCTGAATTAAATTAAAAAAAACATGAAGAGTTTGTCATGTTCTGACCATAAATAATATTTTAAAGCCACATATAACTGTCTGTTTTTTACAACTTTCATACTGTAGCAAAAATCTGCCTTTCAACTTGAAAGAAATAAAAAAAATTGACATTTATCTTGATAATATTATCAAATATAATATTATCGATATCGACTGATATGAAAACAAATTATTGTGATCATTTTTTGGCCATATCGCCCAGCCCTAGTTGCTATGCTCTTAGAAATAAAGATTCTTCACTTAAAAATAAAGATTTCAATGTGTTTTTCACATTGATGCCATAGAAGAAAGAAGTAGTTTAGGTTCCATAAAGAACCTTTCAGTGGACAGTTCTCAAATGAAAATTTTTTTCTTAGTGTGAAGAACATTCTAATTATCTAAAGAATACTTTTCCACTAAGCTTCCACGGCTGTTAAAGGTTCTTCACGGAGCCACCAATGCCGATAAAGAACCTTTGTTTTGAAGAGCGTTTATTGGAATCCATACTTCAGTGAAGAACCTTCAACATCCATGGAACCTTTCCATTGCACAGAAGGTTCTTTAGAGTGGAAAAAGGTTCTTCAGATTATTTCAAATGGTTCTCTGAAAAAGCATTCAACTTGAAGGTTCTTTGGAGAACTTAAAATGGTTCTTCTGTAGCATTAGGGGCTTTCACACGGCATAGTTTTAAGAACTCTGTTTTTTGCATGCTAGAAAGAATTCTGAAATGGCCGACAGTGATGTCTTTATTCGCAGGATATAGAAACTTCAACAACCGGTGAATGGAGGACGCCATGATCTGAGCTGTTTTTGTTGTGTGTCATGGGTTTCTTGATAATGGAGATGGAATGTAAACACAATTTATGCAATTAAAGAGCACGAAAAACTCTTATGACAACTTGCAGTGTTACATATCATTGAGGCTGAGGAAGAACACAACGCTGCAGACAACAGGTAGCTAAATGCTGTTATCGCTGTCTTCCATATTCATGGTGTAAATATTTGTACACAGCCTTTTAAAAATGCAGATAAGCCGGTGTTTCATATGCATTTGGTTAATCAGCCTACGCTTATTTCTGGTACACTGGTAGTTCCTATAGAACTGTTTGTAGACCCTGAAGTAGGAGGTAATTTAGTTCCCCTTAAATTAGTTATGAAAGCCCCTATTGGTATGAAAGCATCCTTTTTGAACCTTCACTCTTCAGAGTATAGACCATAGCCCTTCTGTTTAAGTTAGATGGATGGTTTTATTTCTCTCAGACCATTCTGTCTGAATCTCTTGGGCTGACCAATGAAAGCCTTAATTAGATGAATGGCCCTCACTGGAAATGGAATTTCATTAATATCCCCTTTAACGCATAGGTTCGTCTAATGTCCTTACGTTGTAAACTGCATACGTCTAAAATCACTAACCTCATTTGTCCCTGGGTTATGGTTTATAAGATGAGCTCTTAAAAGATCCAAATTGAATTATGGATGGAGCACATTGCCTCATGTCTACTTACAAACCGCACACCACTCATGTAGTATTTTCCTTTTCGGAGATGTTAATTTCAGTGTAATTCTTTACTGAAGTAAATTTTTCCTATTGTAATACAAGAGCAATTCGGAAACCATTGCTACAAATTTTAAATGTTCTTAAAAGTTCAAATTAAACAATTATAAGTGCAACTGTCATCTTTCCAAAACATACCCAAGAACTTATGTGGCTATTTTCCAAATTCCAGATACATCGCTTTGTATTTTAGCTCCTAGTCAACAATTTTAATTAAGAGCTATCTAAAAGTCTGGCTTTTGCGTCTATAGTGCATTAAATCCTAGAGAGATCACTGCTGTTATAGAAAAGCCCTTGTGCCAAGGGCTAGCCTGCAGCGGTGATCCCACACTTGATCCCCAGAGTAATATTTCGGAGAAATCTTAAATGACATAACGCTGTCCTAGGGCATGGGACAGAGCTTTAGGATTACAGTAATACAGCACTATTTTGCAACAGGACACCGTTTATGTTGCCACAGGTAACCATAGGTGATGTAATGGATTTGAATAGTCAAATATACAGACATTGCACTAAATTCTCGCTGAATTTCCACTGAATTTCCTGACGACCTCATTTGTCTCCGAGTTTGAAGTGAAAGTCATTTACTCAAAAGAAGATATTTTAGTGTTTCAACTGTTTTTGTCCATGCAATGAAAGCAAATGGGGTCTAAAACTTAGAGTTTTGAAAGGAATTTGTATGCTGGTCAGTGTTGGTCTATGTCTGATCTGAAGACAGGTTAAGCTGGCTGTTGTTTAAGCTAGTTAAGAAGCCAAACACAACATATGCTGGTAATCAACCAATGGTGATCTTCTCAGCGTCTAGAGTTTCTTATCGCTAATACTACGACACAATTTCTGTAACTGACCTGATTTTATTTATACTCTACTTTTTATGTGTTCCCTACACATTTCCAACAGTATGTAGGCCAGTTCATTGGGTCATTTTGAGTGGATGAAGAAAAAGGACGCCGTTCTCTTGCTATTCAAAGTCGAAGGCGTAGCCTCGGGCTACTTTGCATTTTGTGCATCCAAAGAATAAACATTAAACAAAAGGCTTGATGACTAAACCATGCCTTTGTCAAGAGTCCATTTGCAATGGAGTGCACAGCTTTGACGTAATGATATTCAGGTTAACGCCTACACTTATTAACCCTAGAGTCTTAAAACTAACCAAACCCTCATAAGTGGTATGGCATTTGCAACATATTTCCATAATAGGAAGCATTCTTAATTATTTTTCCTGTTGTCGAACAATAACAGTAGATGCATTGTTCAACTCTGTAGCTTACAATATACATTCAGCGCCCACACCACATGGTTTTCATTAACTGTAAAGGTTCATTGCCTTGACTATTGGAGCTTGTGCAAAGAAATCACATTCAACTGGATGAATGAAAAGCAGTCAGCCACAAAGTCGAAGAAAATCCACTATGCCAACACAAAGAGGTAATCCAACGCATGCTGAGGCCATCAATTATTCAGTCTGATCACTACAAGAGCATCTGTCAATACATGCTCTGATCGGACAACACCAGGAGCACGGTTTACTCTATAATGTGGGTTTATTTAGGCTCTCAGGCTTTGTTAGGAAGTAGCTGCTCTGTGCTTCTGTAAGTCACAGGACAGAACCCGCAGATTCAGCAGGCTGTCGATGCAGGCCCGCAGTGTGTGTGCGTGTATACGGGCACAGAATCAGCCATATGGCCCCTTGCAGTGGATTGACACA
Source organism: Cirrhinus molitorella (assembly GCA_033026305.1). NCBI lineage: Eukaryota > Metazoa > Chordata > Actinopteri > Cypriniformes > Cyprinidae > Cirrhinus > Cirrhinus molitorella. Next base: position 27,534,613 of record CM065121.1, on the reverse strand, counting down.
AAGCACGACTAATGTGAGGATTAGTCTTGAGTTCATACACTAGCATCCTGACCCTCCAAAACCCTTCTGCGAGAATAAAGTTGATTGAATAAAAATGCTGAAGCTTCAAAAACAATAGGTCGACTCACTCAAGGTCCTGGATGGTTTGATTTAAGCTAAAGAACAGGTGAGCCCACCGTTCAGCAGTGCAGACCCGGTTCATCCCAGCTAGAAATATCGTAAAGGTCAAAGTTAAAACATTCCGCGTGCCTGATTGCCGGCTGGTCCTTGGGAGCCGGGTTTTCCAAACACAGACTCCTCTGCATAGCAGCAATGTTGTGGTGTGGAATGTGATCTTGGCAACGGTTGCCGTGGCAACCGGCCGCCGCAATTCTGGTCATTGTTTCCCGCTGAGGCCTCAGGTGGCTGAAAGGGCCCGACAACAATCAGCGATATTTATAACTCCTAATGCACAGCCCTTTGAACTGAAGTGGGATACGGAATTAAATTACTACGAGCTAATCTTATTCCACAAGTGCTCCCGGACCAAGTCATCTATTCACCTGTCAAATCAATTTAGAGTCTTGAAAACAGCTGCTATGCTATGGGAATTGTGCACAAGTACATTTGACCACACAAGGACCCTACAATAGCTTTCAACACAGGGAAGCTATGCGACCAAAATCAACTTCCTCTAGGGGAACTATAAACAATGCCTTGATATTCTGAATGCAGCTTTAGTTCAAAACGCAGCGAGGACAATGCAGGTTAGTTCTGTAAAATGTCACACGGAGAGGAATATCCCACTTCTACTCTTTTTTTTTTTTCTCGAACACAATTGTTGTTCCTTTGAGAATTAAGGGAGCTAGTGATTCACAGCAAAAACAATGAACTCAGCGTCTGAGGTACGAAATGATTTATGGAACAAAGAACACAGTCAGTGTTCAGACAATTCACAATGCTGAAAGTATATGCTTCATCACAAAGCTTAAAAACACTGTGGTTCTCTCAAACGCAGTGTATGACCTCAAACAGCTGCTTTACCTCACAGATTATGAGGGACATAAAACTGACCATGACTCAAACTGAAATGATCATCCATTAAGACAAATATTTCTTCGCGAGCTAAATATACCATGCAGTCATATCCACCTCAAACACACACCAGGTCTACTAAATGAGTAAACATACTAAATTGTGTGTCATTTTAAAACCCAGGTTTCCGAATAGCGCATTTCCATTGAAACAATACCTAGAAATCAAAATGCCTAAATTATATGAATTTGAAAAAACGTCAAATGAAAACTCATTTGAGGGATTATAATTTACATTAATGCAGAAAAGCTATAAATCTATGGATAGAACTTGGAGATTAAGGACTTGCTTGAAAATGAACTCTGAGACCCAGGACTGGATGTTTATTAGAAATGTACTACAATGAAAGGTCGAAACGACAAATGGCCCTTGTCGTCAATATGGACGGAGGTGACATGGTCATATGTTTTTACTGTGGACAGTGGGTGTATGAATGTGTGACTCACCAACACCATGTGTGACTCACCCACATAAGTAGTGACAGAAAAGAAACAGCAGGTGCTTATAGCACCTTATATGGAAGGCTATATATGTAATCTCAAACACTATGTTAGCATCAAATGACTTTAACATTTCTAATCGTTCTATGCACCAAATACCATTTTCTAACCATATATAGGGTCTGTCAGGCACAGTAAACGATACTGTGTCACATTATGAATCAAAGACTCGTTCATAAAATGTAACTAATTTTGAATATCTGGTTGCATTCTGTGTTTATAATGTAATACTTGGATTTGTACATTCCTTGGCACCTTATTCAACCCAAAGAGCTGCAGAATGACTTAAATTCTAGTTGAAATTAAGATGCCTACATAAAAACGTCCTCACATTTTACCTTTCCGAACATTTCTTGATTCATTTTTAATTATTTTAACACCTGTGAAGACACCTCTAAGGAATCATTTACTGTAATTAACTGAAAGATACACAATGTTCTGGATCCTTCTGTTTGTTAGGATATGAAATCTAAACAAGAACAAACAGGTAATTCAACCCCTACCTCCTATGTATTTCATTTCCCTTCGTTTTTAGAAATATATTCATCTGATACAGTCAAAGCTGCTTAGGTGAACACAAGGAATCACATTTTACCAAAGGATTTGTTGAGTTCATCAATGACAGCGAAGCAAATGTTGACGCTTGGAGGTGAAAATCAATGTACATCAGCGTATTATACAATTAATCTCGACTGAACTTACCGGCATCATATTGAAAATGACCTCCAGATATTCGATATTCCTTTCGCTGAACAATATAAAGACCTTTCCGTGGTCTCCAAGGAAGTCTTTCTTATTGTTTTATATGCAGGTAAATTGTGCACGTATTATCCTCTTCTTTTGCGTATCATTATTTTAGATTAGTCTCCTCCGATGTTGTCCGACAACTTTGTAGCGTTGGTTTATTATAGAAACCTGTTGCAGAATGAACCCGAGATGAACTCGGTAAATACAGTAAAGTTTCTTATGCGAATCGCTCAGACGTACGGAACCGCAGACCACCGATCTCACCGAACCATTTGTGTACGCAGCGATTCGCCACCGCTACACAATATGAAGCGATATAAAGATAACGGTCGTCCGCGAACGTCCTGTATCATCTACTTTCCGCTAAGCTGATTGCAGGTCCACATTATATCCGTGCGAGCGAGGTTTTTCGCTGGATCAACAAACGCAACCCAACCCAAGATGACGCTGCGCGAGATTCCGAATATCCCCGGCGCGTGCATGACAAACTCCGCCTCGCGCCACCCGCGCGCTTCCCGCCCACTTCATCATCATTATCTCTGAGGAGCGGTTCAGCGTTCAACTGAGAAACGGTTTGAAGATTTGCTATGGATTTGTTTTGTTTAACGTGCCCCACACCAATAGCATAGAAGCTTTTGATGTGAATATTGAAGAATACAAAGGATCTGTTAGTAATATTGAACGCGTGCGATAAACGGAAAACCTTTGCTGTCAGATGTGACCTGGACCACAAAACCAGTCACAAGGGTATATTTTTAAGCTTATAAAATGAGGCATGGATGTATGGTATGTTAGGATTGGACAGTATTTGACTGAGATACTTAACGGGAATCTGGGAGCAAAAAAATCTAAATATTGAGAAAATCGCCGTAAAGCTGTACAAATGAATTCTTAGCGACGCTGAACACTAATCAAAAAGTTTTGATATATTTATGGTAGGACAATTTACAAAATATCTTCATGGAACATGATCCTTACATAATATCCTAATGATTTTTGTCATTAAAGAAAAATATATAATTTTGACCCATACAATGTATTGTTTGTTACTGCTTACAAAATAAAATCGAAACATGAAGAAATAGACATACCCATAACCCACAACTGTTTGAAAATCCGGAATCTGGGTCCAAAAAAATAAATAAATAAAAATCTAGATATTGAGAAAATCATCTTAAAACTGTAATTAAGTTCTTATGCAGAATACTAGTCAAAAATTAAGTTTTGATATATTTACGGTAGGAAAATTTACAAAATATCTTCATGGAACATGATCTATACATAATATCCTAATGATTTTTGGCATTAAAGAAAAATCTATAATTTTGACCCATACAATTTATTGTTGGCTATTGCTTATAATCGAAATCTTATTAATCGAAACATGAAGAAATACCCATACCCATAACTCATAACTGTTTAAATAAAAATCTGGAATCTGGGTCCAAAAAAAAAATAAAAATAAAAAAAAAATCTAGATATTGAGAAAATCGTCTTAAAGCTGTACAAATGAAGTTCTTATGCAGAATACTAGTCAAAAATTAAGTTTTTATATATTTACGGTAGGGAAATATACAAAATATCTTCATGGAACATGATCCTAATGATTTTTGGCATTAAAGAAAAGATCATTTTGACCCATACAATGTATTGTTGGCTATTGATTACAAAATGTAATCGAAGCATGAAGAAATACCCATAATAGATTAGAAAAGTGTCTACCTGAGTTAAATATTTAAAAAGTCCCAGAAATAATCATGTGCTGCTGGACTGGTGATATCCCTGCTGGAAAAAAACAGACTGGGAGACCAGCCTAGGCTGGTCTTAGCTGGTCTCCCAGCCTAGCCAGGCTGGTCAGGCTGGTTTTAGCTGGTCTCCCAGTCTGACCAGCTAAGGAAGTGGCCAAAACCCCTCTAAAACCAGTCTGCTGACCAGCTAAAACCAGGCTAGTTGACCAGTTAAAACTAGCTAACCAGCTTAGGCTGGTTTTAGCTGATTTTTTGGGGGATGGTAATGTATTTTGGACATGTCATGTCAATATTAGGATATTTTATGGTTGAATATGTCATTCAGTCCCATATATATTTCAAAGTACCCTGGTATTAAATGTATTAATTACTCACCCTCATGTCATTCCAAACCTGTAAGACCTTTGTTCATCTTTGAAACACAAATTAAGATATTTTTGATGAAATCTTAAAGCTTTCTGACCCTGCATAGACAGCAACGCAACTGACAAGTTCAAGGCCCAGAAAGGTACCAAGAACTTTGACAAAATAATGGTGGAAGACAGTAACTCGCGGGAGAAGAAATTGTTGAATAAAAGTGCTTTGAAAATAAAAATGTTTTGAGAATAAAATCCAAATTTTGAGACTACAAACTACTTTTACAAACTAAAAGACTACTTTTTTTTTTTTCCACTTTATTTCAAATGAATGGCACGATATTAACATGAAGAAACGATATTAGAATGAAAAAAAAACTGTATATCCTAATTTAATAAAACATATGTCTCATTGTATTCAGAAAGATGACTGATTCACATGGCACTTAAATTGAGGTGAAACAGCAATATGTCACGTCACATTAAAGAGCGTGAAAAACACATTATGTAATAGACATATTGTTTGCATTTTGATGTAAAACTGACAGATTTTGAAAAGTAAGACTTTGGAATATCTCCCGGTGCTCAGTGTATAAGTGTAATTTTGACTTTATTCTCAAAATATTTAATTTTATTCTCAAAACATTACCACTATTCTCGAAACACTTAAAATTTATTCTCATAATTTTCACTTTATTGTCGAAATATTTTGACTTTATTCTTAAAATATTATGACTATAATCTCGTTTTAGTTTAGATTTTTTTATGTGGCACTAAAATGGTGTCATGAGGGTGAGCAATTAATTACGGAATTTTAATTGTGTATGTAAAAACATATGACACAATCCCTGTATCATAGTGCCACCGTAGTATGTTTTTTCAAGGATCATCATTTTATTGCCTTTATCAGGTCAAACCTAGAACCTAGAATACAGGTGGAATAAATTAACATACATATCAGACATTTGACAAGAACATACTGTGTTGGCTATACCTTCCTGACCTACTCGGGTAAGGCAAAACTGGAGATATCTCAAGTATGATGTAAACACCTCTGGCAGATCTGTTATCTTAACTATAAGAGGAATGACCTTTCAGCAATGCGGTTGAGATGATAGCCAGGTGGTGGTCTGCATGAAAGCATGGTCTGAAAATGCAGTTGAATGGTGTTATGAGGTGCAAACCATTGCCATAAAGACAAAAAAAAAACATCTTGAGCAAAAATGGTAGAGCTCCCTGAATTCGTGGGAGGAAAAACTACAGGGGAGGACTTGCTGTAGAAGCACAGCAATAATCAAATATAGCTTAAAATATAGGGATTGATCCAATAAGTAAACCACCAAGATACCACCTAGCAATGTGATTGCAACTTCTGGGTGGACAAGCACCACATTTTCTTTGGAAGAACCTAATTAAAAAGCTACAACCACATAAACACTTACATACTGTGTATATACAGCGTTCTATTTTAGTGCTTGCAAAGGCCGCTTAATTTTTTCTTTCCTTCCTGTTTCTATTGTCTTTACCCATCCCTTCCTCAGCGTCTTTCTTGACCTTGCAGAGCACCCATGATTGATAGGTTGGGGACAATGTTATGGCAGGTTCCGTACGTTCCAGATTAATGATGTTTGGCTTAGATTTACAGGGATTTGGCTGTAAAACGGCCTCTGTTGAGTGAACATCATAGATTTCAGTGCAATTTTCAAAGTGAAAACTGTCAAAAGGTTGTTTGGGATGTAGGGCATACTGAATCTGTTTCTTTTCAACACCTTTGTTAACATTTTTGTGTGAGCGTGTGCGTTCATTCTGTCCTCTACTGGACAAGAGCAGTTATGACAGACGCCTAACCACTCCCCAAAGTAAGGTCCCACCCGGTTAGTCAATATCCATGAACACAACACATCTCTGACAGACATTGCTGATCTAGGATCAGGCTGGATTTGTCCTTTGTTACTTCACCTTAAAATACCAAACTGAGCCAGAAACTGCAGTTGTAGTTTGACAATCACCAGGGGGCATGACATCAGACCTTATTTAGTGCGAGATTCAGACAGGGCGGTGTATGTTGTGACGGATAGTCTGGTTTGGGGTGAGGCAGGTGGAGGGATGTGTTTTCGACTACCGCCTGATGACACTTGTCCCTGAATGCCCCCAAAAGCAAACAACTTTAAGGCTTTAAGTAATTTTAAATGAGTAATATATATTGTTTATATATTTTTAATATGCAGTGCACATATTGTACTGCCAGTATCATTGCTGAAAGCAAATTTGCAAACCTTTTTTTTTTTTTTTATCACAGATTTTCCTCAGAATTAAAATCATTTATACTTGATTGCACTTGGCTGAACCTGTTTTTCATCATAAAAAAAAAAAAACTTTTATTATTTAACTGCTTTAGTTTTGTAGGACGTTTGGAAGAAATATAAAAAAAAAATGTTTTTTTTTTTTTTGCATCCTGTTTCCTGCAACATCCTCTTCAGTGCTCTTAAGGTAAGTTTTGATTTACTAAAATAGTATATATTTTTAGCACTAGCTTATGTTCGTATACTTTGTAAAACAGACTGTCAGAATATATACTAAAATAATCTTTCCTTAGGTGTTGATAAAACTGATGAAATTACTATATTAATTACAGTTCACAAAGTTTAAAGTGCATTTTTGAGGTGAGTGTTTACTGGTTTGTAAACGTTTCTATGGTTGTTTAGATCAAGATGCTGTAATGTGTTGTTTTTTTCACTAGATGGCGCTATGAAGAAGCATTTCCTACAGTGCGATCAGACAGCGCTTCTCTTCATGACGCAGTGAACCTGTGGTCATGGTTGCATGCCATGTGCAGTAACTCACTGCTTCTCTCAAACTGTAATGTGCCATTATCTTCCACGCAAATTTGTGTTTACTAAGTTTGAGACTGCTTGTGATTTCTTGAGTATGTGAAGCCCAAGGAACTTGCTGCACTACTGTGGTACGTACATGCTTTAAAACAGTATTAATATTTTCTTTATCATTTACACGTTAGACATTTACAAATTCTCTAGACATGAATGCATTTATCCTAAAATCAGAAATGCATTATCAAGGTTGCAAGCAGAGTTATCCTTTCTAAAGGAAAAGTGTCACCCCAATTTCCACAAAGCGTGAACCACTGCCTATTGTGCTTGGTGTATTTGTGTGTGTGTGTGTGTGTATGAGGGAGGGAGTGTCTTTTCATAAATCCCAAAAAACTCATTATGGTTTATGATGTGCACAAGAAAAATGTCCAAGTCAATGATGTAAATGAATGACTTGAACGCTTGACATCATGTATGTTTCCTGGTGCACGTTTTGTCTGTTGCCAGAGGGAGAGGACAGCGAGGAGAAGAACAGAGCAAGGGAAGCGAAAAATAATAGGAGTGTGCTTCATGTGCTGTTTAATCTCCAGACAGTCCCTAATTTCTCTAATTATCAAGCTGCTAAGCAAACAGAGGCAAGCAGGCAGGAATTGGCCGTCTCCTGCGGCTTACACTTCGGGGGGTCGTGTCTAATTTGAGGGAAGACCCGGTCCATCTCTTGCACGAACACATCTAGGGCTAACACACCCCTACCAGCGGGCCCCTCCCTTTCGACCCCTACCCACACGCACCAGCTTTATGGCAGATGGCGTAGTTCACCCTCCCTCTGAACCTCCATTCCACCCCCACCCTCGGCAGCTTTTGTGCCCCTGTGCGTGCAATGTTAGGGGGCTGCGACAACAACAGCCCTCCCCACTGCTTCCACCCGCCCTGGCCCTATTGTAAGCAGGGTTCAGGCTTCATGCATGGCGCCGCGATCAGGTGCCCTAACAGGGTTGTCAGCGGCCGAGAAATCGTTTTAATCCCGGTGGTTGTGCATCAGGGCCACTAGAGTTCATAGTACTTTCCAGACACACTTGACCGGGTTTGATCCCCAACTATTGGGAGAATCATAAGAAGGCCTGACGCAGTTTGTCGCAGTACTGAATGTTTATTGACACTGACTTCTTTGCTTAATTGTTGAGTATAAAGATGGTCGCACAATAATTATTATTATTTTATTTTTTTGTGCCATTCCCTTTTTTCTGGATAGGACAGTAGAATAAATTCAGGAAGTGAAGTGGGAGAGAGAGAGAGAGAGAGGAATGGGATCGGGAAAGGTCCATGAGCCAGGACTCGAACTCAGGAAACCCCAAGACGCAGTGTGCTGCCCACAAGGCTAACGATTCCAACAAGTTACCAAATTCTACTTGTCCATGCTTCCATTGAAGCTTCTTTGGTTTGGTTCCTTTGCCAAGCTTCTCTGATACCTCTTCACCACAGCTGCATACCCGATCTAGGTAGTGCAGCAGGCATAGATTCTGCTTGGTCAAGAGTGTTGAGCTTTAAAAACCTTGAGCAAGGTTCGAAGCTAAACAAATTATACTCACGAGAGGCAACTGAGGCTTTGACCATTGTTGTTTCTATGCCAAGGTTTGCTCCTTTTTGTAGCTAAATACAGGCAAAGATTCTGCTTGGTCATGAGTGTTATGTAACTGCTCAGGGACTTCTGATTCCCTGAGGTTATCTCCATGACAACAGGGTTCAAGTCTCTTGGGACTTTTGGCACACGCGACCCTTCTTCGGGGCAAGACCCCTGGGGCGTGGGGGTAGGGACACGTGTGGGTTAAAGGTCGCTGGACACTGCGGACACTGAAAGCGAATTGGGAAAGGGTTACGGTGACACGGGCCGAGGTCGCCTTAAAAAAATGCCTTGCATCTATAGCATTAGTTGCGGTCAAAGAAGTCCATTCTGAACGTCAAATCCGTGATGACTCTTGGAGCGGATGGCACACGCCACTGATTTATTCTGATGGACAACTAACTCTCAATCCTGTTTCACCCCCAGTTTGGCAAGTTACTCAAGTTTTTTTGAATCAATCTGTGATCTTCTTCCTATGCCAAGTAGGTGAATCTTTGCTTATGTTGCATACTACGACCCCTGGAGATTTTAGCAGAGATTTGCCAGAGGTTACAGTTGCCCCCTCCAAAGGACACGCATGACTCAATATTAATATATATATCAATGACTGGTTAAACTTTTACATTTGGCAACACCCTTGTCCCCTTTCCCTTCAGATTCAAGCAACTTTACATGGTTTGGTCCTCACAGTGTAAGAAACAGAGCAAGGAGCCAAATAGAAGGTGGACAGGGAAAAAATCAATACTTTGCGTGTCCAGTGGTGTATACGGATGACAAATGCAGCAACAGAAGACGCCAAGATCAGTTGGCCGATGTAGAGAGAGATAGAGAGAAGAATGAAACGAGGATAAAAAAATACAGGGAATGAGTTGAGAAAAGAGTCGGGCCCCCACTCTCTCCTTCCTCTTCCCTTTGTTTTTTCCTTTTTCTTTTCTCGTGAACTGTAACGTGTTCCTCAGTTCGCATTGTTATTGCCTGACAACCTGCTGACACTCATCCACCAACTCCCTGAAATTCTTGTTGCCTCTCCCACAGTCATTCTCTCTTGGTTTCACATCCATATTTCTGTCTCCAAGCTTTGCATATCATATTGTATAGTTACTATTTATTACTTTCTCCACAAGTTAAAAGAGTCTGGGAAGGAAAAGGAGAGAAAAAAGAAGGGCGTCGGGATGAGATTTGTGGCTGTGGTCATTCCAGCAGCTCTTGTCCCACCTGCCATCCGTCCATGATGGAGGGGGTGAAAGAAGAGTAGAGTGGGGAGCTGCATCTCTCTTTCCCTCGGCTAACTCACCCTGACAGGCGGGAACGCAGACTGCAGAGAGGAGGAGGACGACGAGGAGGGGCCTAAGCCCCCACCCTCCAATCAGACGCTCCCTTCGCTCTCAGCCAGTGGCAGCAGGGCAAAAACAGTAGCAGGGCTAAAGCTAGTGGTCCTCTCTTCTCCTCTCCTCTTCTGCCTTCTCTTTTCCTAACACTCTAGGCATGGAGTACTATTCCTCCATCTCCTGGGCGTCACGCCTCTCTCCTCCACCCTGGCTGACCACTGCAGTGCATCCACGAGGTACTCTCTCCCTCTCTTTCTGATATTCTTTCTCTCTTCCTTTGGCTCTCCCGCACGTACATTCTATTTGGCTTGTTGCTATCGTAGATTGTTCAAAAGAACTTTTTGGTCAATGCAATGCTGTTGGTAATCCTACTCTGTTTGTCCTAACGAAACAGGACCTGTTCATGTTGGAAATGACTATGCATGTAATTGCGTAAAAGATCTTCACTTTTAATGCAACTGATTATCCTAAATTTCTTAAGCTGCTCTTATGGATTAAGTTCTGCCTTGCATATAAACACTGCATTGCTCTCAGGGTTGTAAAGTAGTAAACAACCGTTTATGTATTGACCCCACCATGAACAGCAGGTGCTGTGGTGCAAAATATTCCCTCTCTTCACACTTGATCGTAACTTGATGGAATGCAATTGCACAACTTTTCTGTTTCTATTCCAATGCATATGGATGTTTTTAACACATCTGACTGCAGCACGCCTATTATGCGTTTTAAAAAACATAGCGGAACAGCATTATGCATATATTTATTCACTGCACTTATTTTTTAGCAGAGAATAAATGGCCAAGCTTTTTAGGGATTGGTTTCACTACTTCTCCCAAAACAAAGTTCAGATATCTGATTAACAGCATGGCACACTTATGCATGGCCTCTCAAATGGAGAACGCATTTCCAGGCTGCACATTTCTAAAACCAGTGTGTCCACCCCCTCTTCTGTCTCTTGTATTGATTGGTTAATGGCATTATTTGTGGAGTGTGCCTCTCTGGACGTAAGCCCTTTTTGGCCCCCTTGCTGTATTTGTGTGTGTGTTTGGTCAATAGAAGGCCATTGAGGCCTGACCGATGGTCATCTTTCAGCGTTATTTGCTTTCACACCAAAGGTCAGGGGGGGTCAGAAGATGTCAGAGGGTAATAAGTTTAACCCTGATAGGGCCAAGGTCACTCATAGCGTGACTCCAACAAAACCTAATCAATACTCTCCTTACACCATCCTCTTCCTCATATTCTGAGCAGGACTCTTTCCTTATTCTTAAAAAGTGATTCACAAGCATCTCATATCACCATGTGAAGAACTAAAGCTGTTACAAATGTTCCTTGCAAATGTTTTATTTTCGATATTATGCCATTTGTTTTAAGTCAAATGTTCTACGGCTTATTACTGTTCTTTTTTACCGGTTTTAAATCCATTCAAAGATGTTCGTGTCGTCTTAGGTGCAGCGAGCCAATTGTTGGAGGCAGCGCAGGGCAACACCCACCCGACAGATTTGTGAACCTTCTGGAAATTATTCACTCTGCGCTTCTGCACCTGCACATCTCGTTCCTAACACTCGTTCTTAAACTGATATACTTTCACAAAATCTAATATCTCTTAAAATTAATATCCAAAAAAGTCTTTAAACGCACTGCAGTTCGCTATGGATTTCGGCTCGTCACTGATCCTGAGAGAAAAACAGCAGGTGTTTGCGCATAATACTTTGCGATAGAGACCAGCTAAATGTTTAAACATGAACCTAGTACCAAAAAACGGTAGTGTGGGAAGGCCACCGGCTGGGGCACTGCAAACGATAAGAGCCTCCATCTTCACTGAGTCAGCCATTTTACTACACTACTAATCATCTAGCCTACACGTTGACAGTAACGCTGAAATGTTTAGGTTTTTCACAAAATGTACCGAGATTTTCACTCAAGTTTTGGTAAAGTTCTCAATCTACAATCTACAAATACACAGTTCGCTATGTACAAAAACCGAAAGGCACATGTATGCCATGTGATTGCAAAAGCAGTAAATTCATGGTTTTGCAAAAAGAAAATTCTAATGACAAAATGGTCCAAAAGTAAATGCACCCTTCCCACAAAGTGTCTGAATTCTGCATATCAAGAATTCAACTGTGATTCACTCTCAAAATTCAGAAAAAGGATTTACGCTCCAAACGAGACAACATACGAGATGAAAGATGTTGAATTTTTTCAACTGTTTTAGATTCCTAGATTAGATTAGAAAGTTTTCCTAATTTGTTTATTTACATACTTGTACGCAGAGGCACAGGTATCATTTGATCTTGTAGTGTCAAAGCCAGGTCGATGAAACTTAAAACACCAGACTTTACAAAAAAGACAAAAACTAACCAAAACACAAACCAACAAATTTCAGACATAACTAGTAAATAGATGGATGAGACTCATTTGATCAAAAAAACTTCTTGAATCTTGATTTAAACAAACCTGGGATGTTAGCTTACACCATGTTGTCAAAACAGATGTGTTAGCTCATTAACCTGAACTCCTTATGCCTTACTGAGGGAAACTTTAGAAGAGCTGTATTATACTACAGGCTTCTGTACTATACAGAGTCACCCCTTTAACCAGGCCAAATACACTCAGTGCTCTTTAACACGCACATACTACATTCCTCCTGTCCCGCCGGACAGAACAAGGGGAAAGAGGGAAAAGGGAAGTGTTTTTTATTTTTTTACATCTCTCCGCCTGTCTCTCCATCTCAATAAATTCTGCTTATGATCGCAGCTCTTGCAAGCAATGGTTAAACAGGAAGAAGGGACCTGCAGGGTGGAACGCCTATCAGCAGGCTGAAGATAGATCAATGAAGGGGGGCCATTGGAAGAAGGAGAGCCGTGTGCTGCTCTACAGTCAGAGAGATAGGGTGGGATTTCACAGGCTAGCAGCACATGCTCTCACCACGCTGAGAGCTGAAAGACGTATAGTACACGTGTGTGCTTGCAGTAGAAGGCCACGCCGTTCTTGGGACTGTCGCTTTTGAGGAAAAGGCAAGGTAAGACGCCTTTCCGATAATATATTGAAATTATCCCGCTGTTGTCCATATACGTTCATATGGACAGGGTACGAATGAGATTTCGAAATTGAAAAGCGCTACACAAAAAGTGTTTAGTGCATGCTGTAGTATTACGTCAATGTAAATTGTACGTTTTGCAGATTTGTTTGTTTTATATTATTAGGTGTTTTTTTTTTTTGCCTCAAAAATGTGCTTTGTCACCATGGGCCCCTGGCCCATATGGCACTACCAGTAATTCAGTTGATTGCAGTAATGCATTCATTGATTGATCACTGAAGCCACTACTGTACAAGCACATCTGCTCGCTCCACAACGAAACAAAAAATAACATGCGTTTTTTTTAAAGAATACTAATAATAAGGATTATATGATAATAATCTACTATAATGATACTACAACTAATAATAATAATATTTGTTAATCCTAAATATTTATATAATTTCACCCACCGTACTTGTTTACCAAATGTGATTTCTACTTTCTAATACAGTAAAATGCACATTTATTTTTGTAAATGACACATTTTAGACTGCAATACATGTTATCGCCACACAATTTGGCTGTTGGAAATTGTCGTAGGCACGGCTTCAAGAACATATGTGACCCTGGACCGCAAAACCAGCCATAAGTAGCTGAGTATATTTGTTGCAATAGACAAAAATGCATTGTATGGGTGAAGATTATTGATTTTTCTTTTTTGTCAAAAATCATTAGGATATTAGGTTAAGATCATGTCCCATGAAGATATTTAGTAAATTTCCTACCGTAAATATATCAAAACTCAATTTTTGATTGGTAATATGCATTGCTAAGAACTTAATTTGAACAACTTTAAAGGCAATTTACCCTCAGATTCCTGATTTTATATAATAGTTGTATCTTGGCCAAATATTGTCATAGCCTCACCAACCTCAGATTTCAGATGATGTATAAATCGCAATTTCGAAAAATTGACCCTTATGATTGTTTTTTGTGGTCTAGGGTCACATATATGCATTATAACAGTATATGTTATGTTGCAAATGTTGGAACATTTGATTCTAGTGTGGTTCAATTTAAGCAGGGGGTCGATCACAGAAGGCTTCTTTTGTCCGTAAAAGAAGTATCGCTAATTAAAGATGACTATTACTCTAATTACGAAAACGTCCAAGACGTCCAAAGTAGGAAAACTTCAGAGAACACAATATAACAGGCCTCATTAATGAGACAAGTGCAAACACCATGGATCCTTCTGTCAAGGACTGGTCATATTGTCTTTTTTTGTTTTCAATTTTCTACCAGACAATATGACGACAGAGGGGGGTCCCAGGCCACATCCACTGCCAGAGAAGCTGTTCCACTTTTCCAATTGTTTCTTTCCTCTCGCCCTCTGCCCCCGGTGGGAAAGTATTTAGGACTTTAGGTCTGTGACAAATAAAAATGTCATCCCTGCTCAAGTCTGCCGCGATTGTTTGTGGGCAAACCGGTGCTCGGAGGTCTTGAGATGTTGCCGTACAGTGAGAGGAGATGCTGGGAATGGCTCTGTCCCCTTCACACGCCACCTTTGGTCAAGCCCAAGTTCTGGAACACCGCTGGCCTTTCCTTAACAATGCCACTCGCCGCACAGGGGGTCCCCTCGAACCCAAAGCTCAAAAAAATTCACATAGAAACGCCATTGTACAGTAAAAGGCTTTTCAATACGACCACCAACTGACACATCTCGTCTCCGTTTAAAGGGGGAGAAAGTGACTCAATAAAAAAGAAATGCGTGAGTTAGAACTGTGTAAACTTGGGATAATGCAAAAACAGAACAAAAAATGTTGTATTTTTAAATTAATACAACTGCGCTGTTGAGAAAACGGCGATATATTCGTAAAGCACAGGCCACTAGAGAGTTAATGGGAGGGGCACGTTTTTGTTTTGAAATCACCAGTTTTGAAATACGACGTAATACCGACAAATAGATTAGGCTTAAACTGTAATGTTCAATTTAATTGTTAATACAGTATGTTAAAAAAGAGCCACGTTCACACTGTTTGAAATCTTTCGGTCGGAAAACATTCACAAAGAACAAAGGAGATCGACAAAATACGTTCTTTGAGCAATATTTGTATCGTTTAGCCCATCAGTTAAACATAAAAACTTCAAAATCATCTAACTTTTTGCAAACATGTTTATAACACATATATAGTTGTTCAACCCTTTAACCCTTTTATTTTCGACATGGGCTGTTGTTGACCTAGTTTCGACTCTTGGATTAATTTTGATTGTGAGCGAACTTTGCAATTACACCACACTCGCTATGACAGATTTCTTCTACATGTATTTATTTATTATTGGAAAATGAAATATTGAAGTATTTGTGCTGTGAAACTTAAATGAAGTTAAGTTAGCGAACAACGCAAATCAGGCAATTCATGTCCGTCAAAGTTTCTTAACAGTCGCATAGATAGATAATCTTAAAAACTATAATAAAATGCTTTTAATTTGTATTCATTTTCACAAAACTACAAACTGCGACATACACGTTTTCACATTTTCTTTGGTGGCTATCAGGTGTTCACTAGTAAACCACTTTTTCGGCAATAGTTGAAATGGTCAGTATACTAGTCCCACAAAAGCTAAGCCCCTCTTGCTTTGTAAAAGGTCTGCTAGTTTGGGAAGAACTGGCCTTTGATCTGGCCTACACGACTTAGTCTAGCAAACACACAACGGCTACTCTCTTTCTCACTCCCTCCCTCCCTCTTTCTCTCTCCCTCACTCTTTTCTTCCGTCTTTCTCAATTTGTTGCAGTGTTCAGGGGTGTCAAAGGACCCGAGCTGTGACTCTAAAGAAGAGACGGCGAGTGGGACATACACATCGGACGCTCTGACAATGCCGGCTCAGGTTCCTGTGAGTTTGCCATGGCGACCAGTGGGCCCTGACAGCAGCGGGGATCACGGTCTTGCAGAGGAAGGGTGTGTATGTGTGTGTGTGTAGCTGAGGGGGAGTGGGGTTATTGGGGGACACACGGCAGATGCCTTGGGGAGACGCCCTTCGGCTCACCAGCTGGGAGAGGCTAAACTGCCCCTCACGCGACGGTTTTCGGCCTTAACGGATTAGAGTGTTTGTTTACGGCACACTTCGGCTATCATACACTTACAAACACAAAAAAACATTGATTATATAATTATATTAGATTTTTTAGCTGATTTTGTTTCAGGACACAGATTTTACTTTAGACATGATGTGGCAATGCAAAACTGTAGTAAAATAGTTTATCATACAAAAATAAAATTGTTCTTAAAGTTACTATCAAAACAAAATAGACTATTCTTATTTATGGAATATTGGGGTGTTTACTATAAATTACATTTTAAATACTTGCCCTTACACTCTTAACACTAAAGGTTACAATAGGGGGGTTTTCACAGTGGTGCCATAGAAAAACTATTTTGGTTCTCCGAAGAACTTTGCAGCGAAATTAAAAAATTCCAAAAATCCTTTGAAAAGAGTTCTACAAAGAACTTTTGTGGAATGGATGTTAACAACCTGATCTCACAGCAATTCATACATATTTGACAAGGTGGCTAATTCGTATGACCTCTTTGTAAAAAAAAAATCATACATATTTTACAAGGTGGCAAATTTGTAGGAATCTGTACGAAGAACTACACCTAACCCCGCCTCTACACTTTACCGTCAGACAAATTGTACAAAAGCGGTGCCATAGAATGACTATTTTGGTAGAATGACTGAAAAGAACATTTGGAAAGAATTACATAAAGAACTTTTGTAGAATACAAAATATAGTTTCTATGGATGTTATCCACCTGATCTCCCAGCAGTTTGTACATATTTGAAAAGGTGGTTAATTCATACAACCTCACTTGTAAAAATTCATACAATTTGTGAAAAAAGCGTATGTATTTTACGAGGCGGAGAATTTGTAGGAATTCATTTGAAGGACCACACCTAACCCTGCGCCCTAAATTTAACTGTCACACAAATTGTACAAAAGCGGTGCCATAGAATTTTTATTTTGATTCCCCAAAAAAACTTTCAGCAAAATGCTGTAAAAAGAAAAATTTAATATAAAGAACATTTTAAAAATCCAAAGATTCTTTGGAAAGAACTTTTGTGGAATGGATAGTTTCCATGGATGTTAACAACCTGATCTCACGGCAATTCGTACATATTTTACAAGGTGGCTAATTCGTACGACCTCATTTAAAAAATTCACACGATTTGTGAAAAATCATACATATTTTACAAGGTGGCAAATTTTTTACGTATATTACAAGAAATTTGAATTAAGAACTACACCTAAACCCACCCGGTCACACACCCTGTACAAAAGCGGTGCCATGGAATAACTATTTTGGTTCCCCAAAGAACCTTTCAACGAAATGTTCTGAAAAGAACATTTTAATAGAAAGAACATTCCTCACTCGTAAAAATTCATACGATTTGTGAAAAAGTGGATGTATTTTATGAGGTAGCAAATTCGTAGGAATTCGTAAAAAGGACCACACCTAACCCTGCCCCTAAATTTAACCTTCACACAAATTGTACAAAAGCAGTGCCATAGAATATCTATTTTGGTTTCCCAATATTCCCTGTGAGCGAAATGCTCTAAAAAGAACAATTTAATATAAAGAACATTTAAAAAATCCAAAGATTTATTTGAAAGGGTTCTATAAAGAACATTCGTGGAATGGATAGTTTCCATGGATGTTAACCTCACTGGATAGGTTCCATGGATGTTAACAACTCAGACTCATGGCAATTCATATATATTTGACAAGGTGGCTAATTTGTACAAATTCGCACAACCTCACTTGTACAAATTCATATAATTTGTGAAAAATCATGCATATTTTACGAGGTGGTAAATTTATAGGAATTCATATGAAGGACCACGCCTAACCCCGCCCCTTAACTTAACAGTCACAGAAATCATACAAAGTTGTACGAGTGAGCTGAAATTAATTAGCCACCTCGTAAAATACATACGAATTCACTGTGAGATAGCAATGGATGTTATAGGTTCTTAATGGAACCATAGATGGCAGTAAAACCTCACTCGTATGAATTTATATGACTTGTGAAAAACCATATGTATTTTATGAGGTGGCAAATTTGCAGGGAATAATACCCTAACCAACACTTAACCGTCACAGAAATTATACGAGTGAGGTTGTACGAATTAGCCACCATGTAAAATACATACAAATTGGCTATGAGATAGAATTGGATGTTAAATGTTCTTTATGGAACCATAGATGCCAATAAAGACCTCACTTATACGAATTAATACAGTTTGTGAAAAAACGTACGTATTTTATGAGGTGGCAAATTCGTAGAAATTTGCCATACCTAACCCCACCCCTAAATTTAACCATCACAAAAATTGTACAAAATCGCAAGTGAAGTTGTAAGAATTAGCCACCTTGTGATGCTGGATGTTAAAGGTTCTTCATAGATGTCAATAAAGACCTCACATATTTTATGAGGAGGCAAATTTCTAGGAATCCATACCATAATCCATAAAATCGCACAAGTAAGGTCGTATGAATTAGCCACTTTGTAAAATACATATGAATTGGCAATGTGATAGCATTGGATGTTAAAGGTTCTTCATGGAACCATGCCAATAAAGATGTCACTTTCATACAACTTGTGAAGAACCATATGTATTTTTACCAGGTGGCAAATTCATACAAATGGACAACACCTAACCCTGCAATTAAACTGAACCATCACAGAAATTGTACAAATTTGCACAAGTTGCGGTCTTATGAATTAGCCACCTCGTAAACTACATACGAATTGGCCATGAGATAGCGTTATGGCGTCACTTTGTTGTGACGCATTGTTGAATGTTAAAGTTTCTTCATGGAACCACAGATGCCAATAAAAATCTCACTCAAACAAATTTAAATATAAAAATACATTAGAAAAATTCATAGGAATTCATACGAATGACCACACCTAACCCTGCCCCACAGAAATTGTACAGAAATTGTAAAATTATCATAAATTGGCCGCCTCGTAAAATATGTACAAATACGTAATATTTTAAGGGTGAAACAATAATTCCATCCCTATAACAACCTGTAGTTAAGACAAGATCGCAAACAACGATCTAATCAGTTCCCGATGGACAAAATCAACATTTTTTTTCTCATTCGAGGAGCCATTTCTTTTGGATATACATCACAAAAGTAAAGAAAAGATGCTTGTGACTTAGGTTTCATGCGGGCTTTAACATCAAACATTGACATTTATTAATAACAGCCAAAACAATATGCAAAATGATTAAAATGTCATAGACCAAACAAAATTTGTTAAATATGTTTGATAAATTTGATAGTTCCATGCTCCTGACAGTTAATTCTCATTAACTAAACATTGCAAGTGCAAACCATGTTCATTCTGCGGACTGTATTTAATATAGTCTGCAATGTATTAATTTTACCTTGCAAAAATGTTTCATGGTTCTCAAAGATGAGGGCAAGTCATGCAAACTCTCCATGTTAGCATTTGTATTAAGTACTGAAATTGCAACAGAAGTACTGCTAAGTTTTATTTTAAAGACTGCATGAAATAATAATGTGCCCTATCTCTTTGCATGTTATCGATCTTATTGTGAACAATTCGCCAGAGCATTTTTACAAATTTGACATTGTAATAAAAACAGTGCCACAATGTAATTATTTGGCCGTATACCAGATGTTTCCAAACATTCTGTCTGCTTAAACGCGACCCCTTTTTTATAATTTTTTGCAAGCTCACGTTCATATCTGCCTGCAATCCAAGTCTTCACCCAAAATATATATTTTTCAATAATCCATTACACTTGACTGTACATCACAATATGACAATAAAAGATGTTGCTACTTCTTACGCGAAGCGTTTTTTTAACTTTTAAGTTCAAAGCAAATGTATTTTGCATTTAGCATTGTTTTTCTCTGCCACATGCAAAATTAACCTGCAACCTATTTCTTGGTCGCATCCCACCATTTAAGAACCACTGATAATGCTCTGTTTAAACCAAACCCCTTTGTTATTGACTAGCATCACAACAAACAGCTTAAGATGTAATAGACCGACTGGGTAATCTCTGCAGGCAACTGTGATGTGATTACAGTCTCACATTGACCTGTAGGGGTTGAGTAGTCTGTTTACACCCAAAGCCTGAGAGAAAACTTCCTCAGCTGCTCCTGAATCTGACTTTTACCTCAGAGCTACATCTCGGTGCTAAGATGATAATTTGTTGTTTTACAATAACCACTTTGATTTACACCAAGATGAGCAAACATGCCACAGAGGAGCTAAAGTAGTTCATAATGTGTAACCATCTCTGGGACGCGAACATCTGCGCGCCCCCTGCTGGAGGACTCCGGTATTGGCGGCTGAGTTTTGGCATAATCTCAGCTGGCAACTGTGAGCAGTGTGTGTAACCCCTCTCACAGGCGCTGCTGGGGTTCTGTCACACTCAGCACCCGCACACCATGACGAAATAGCATTGGTCTCCATCGGACAGAAGAGAGAAACTTGTGGAAAAGAAGTCATTACAAATATTTAAAGTGTCTGTTATTCATTCATCACGTTATTTATCACTCACATAGGCTACTTGTTCACCCATCTCCAAATACCATCCATCAATTACCTGTGAGAACTTCTGATCTGTAAGAACTTTCTGATGTTGGTGATACTGCATCAGGAACTGATTGGATGATATCAAGGAGCCATCAGTTCTTGATGCACTCCCTTCAGCATCGAAAGAGACACCCGCGAGTCTTTCAACTTTTACAATCCAGTACATGGATGTCAGTGAACAATATTAAACCGTAAGAGATTATACTGTAATTGTTTTGAACAGTTTATAAGGATGTAGAATGCAGTACTGCGCCGCTAGCGGCAACAAACAGAATTTATAATCTGTTTGAGCGGCCAGATAATTGCTGTATTGTTGTGGTTATTTTTCTAACTTGTAGAATTGGTTAAGAACACAACACACTGTGCATTGTTTTGTTCTTTACTTTTCATGAAGGAGTTTTTCCACTGTTTTCAATAAAGTTCCAATGATACTTTACATTTTTCTGCTCTTCATGTGACACCAAAACTTTAACCAGTATACTTTAAGATACATACAAACATACAACCTTTACAGTAAGCCACATTTAAAATGTCTGAAGATAAAATATCTATATGAGTTACTTTTTTCACTCTTTAACTAAATGCCATTTGGTTTGATATTCGCAACTCGATGGTATTTGTATATTTTAAGAATGCCCTCAAGATAATGCGGTCTGCCTATGGCAAGCCGTTTTGGCTTTTATGACTCCCATTCAAATTTAATTGTTGACATCAAGAATTGTATTTTCACTAGTTAAATGTCACCATAGACTCCCATTCAAATTTAACTGTTGATATCAAGAATTGATTACTTACTACTTAAAATTCCAATTTCACATATCAGAAATACAATTCTTACTAGTAAAAACCTTTATTTTATCAATAATTTATTATATCAATAATTACATTGTTACTAGTAAAAATGCCAATTCCTGATACCAAGATTTCAGTTGTCACTAGTTGAAATGTCAATTGTTGGTATCTGTAAATGTATTTCAACATGTTACATTTCTTATTTCTGATATCTGAAAATATATTTCTGTTATCAATAATTAGGAGAGTAATTTCAGATATCTAAAATGGCATTCTTACAAGTAACGATCCCATTCATGATATCAGAAATGAACATTTGCACTAGTAGCAATTGAATTGTTGATATCAAGAATGGATATCCTGCGAATGAATAAAAGTCAAAACGGCTTGCCATAGTATGTCACAGTTTTTACCTGAGAAATAATACAGCGTCCTCTGCCGGTTAACGTAATTCATTGCAACAGTGAGCTGTAGAGGTCTCAGTAAACATTAAAACTGTGAACTTTTATAGTAAAACCTGTTTGCCTATATGTAACAAGAAAATGCATTTAATAACAAGGGAAACAATATAGGCTATACTGCATCTGTCAGGCTATACAGTTTAGCAAAAGCAATAACAATAAGCGCTCCCAGTATTGTGCTGCTGTTTATTATCGTCTCCTAGTGGCAGCCAAATGCTATTACCGCTGATCAGCACATGGAGTAAGTTCGCGTCACTCACTGAGGTCACTTTTAAAGTTGTTTGCAATTTGAGTCGCTCAAGATTGTAGCTTTGCTCTTCAAACGACATCACTTACATCTTAAGAGTTAAAAAAAAACACCGGCAGCTCATATGAGCTCGAAGGGAGGCAGAATTAAACGCACCAAAAATGTGCGTGATTTGGATTCGTTTGATGCGCCTTCATTAGCGCAATCAATAATAGCTGAACATTCAAATATTATACCCGCCGGGCGACAGTTAGAGAGGACGCCTCCATCCAAAAGTGAAAGAGTCACAACATACCAGTTCATCAAACCAAATGGCTCGCCAACATCAGGACAAGTGGTCAAAGATGAGCCGTGTGGCCAGGTAAACAAACAAACACACACAGCTATAGCGTGTTTGTCACGTTCAGCTACGAATGTTCGAATAACTATGGATCGTTTGTCAACTTTTGTTACGTGATAATAGTCTATATAATTTTCTTTACGGTTATTCCTTTTTTATCATGAGAATGTTTAGGCTTGTCCTCACCTGTTTGTTTGATGGATATAACCCACATGATGAACAAATTTCTAATTATTGTTTTAAAAACATAACATATTCAACAATATAGTTGTGTCTGAATATTTAATGTTATTAATAAATTAAATTAGTAAAATGCTTTGTAAATTATACTTATTAATATTATTCAAAGTTTGGTTTAATCGTTAAGCTACAAATTTCTCACTTGAGAATGTGAAAAGTTTAATTATTAATTAAACAACACATTGTTTTTTAGGAACCCAGCAAATTCTCATAACTGATAAAATTGACAGTTGTCAGTATTAGTTAACTGATTACTGGTCTATCTAAATATTTACATTAACACATATAGATTTGGGTCATTTTGTGTCAACTCAACCAGAGGTTTCCAGCTCAAATGTTGAAGAAAAATAGACATGTATAGTAAAGAAAGCTAGAATAGTAAATGTCGTGGATCATTATTTACTGAGTAATCTACTATTTTGTAGAAGGGGGTCAAAATGGCAATTTTCACCTGAGATTCGAAAGCCAAGGGGGTAAAAATTACTTAAGTCAAGTCACCTTTATTTATATAGCGCTTTTTACAATACAGATTGTGTCAACGCAACTTTACATTATCAAATAGGAAGGTAATATATTATTAACACAAAAAGAAACCGTAAATAATTTTAGTTGAAGGAAATTAATCAATAATTCCAAATTAATAACAAATGTAATTGTCCCCAACTGAGCAAGCCAACAGTGGCAAGAAACCAAAACTCCATCTGTATGACAGATGGAGAAAAAAAAACCTTGGGAGAAACCAGGCTCAGTTCTCCTCTGACCAACATACAAGCAGTTTATACCTGTAGAGGTGTTCTATATGTGCTGACCCACCATCTGGATACGGACTGGATCAGGGCACTCTAGTGACCATCTGATCAGGATACAGACTGGATCTGACCTCGGAATAAGCAGGAGACAGACTAATATTAGCATAGATGCCATTTGTATATGATGCAGCGAGTGCATCAGGTGTTATGGGAAGTGTTCCCGGTTCCGGTTTGACCCAATTAATGCAGCCTAAAAATCCTTTAACAGATTTAAATTTTAGAAATGTTTAAATGGGCTATGTGTAAGCCAGGTTAAAGTGATGGGTCTTTAGCCTAGATTTAAACTGACAGAGTGTGTCTGCCTCCCGAACAGAAATAGGTAGACTGTTTCAGAGTTTTGGCGCTAAGTAAGAAAAAGATCTGATTTTGAGTTGATTTTGATATTCTGGGTATTATCAGATTGCCAGAGTATTGAACGCAGCAGGCGTGAGGGACTATAATGTGATAAGAGCTCGCTCAAGTACTGAGGAGCTAAACCATTGAGGGCTTTATAAGTAACTAGCAAGATTTTAAAATCAATACAATGTTTAATAGGGAGCCAGTGCAGTGTTGACAGAACCGGGCTAATATGCTCATACAGAGCAGCCATCGAGTATTAGACTGTGTTTTAAGTTATTACTTGCTGAGGTTTTAGGCCCAATAATTAACACCTCAGTTTTTTTCAGAATTTAGCAGTAAGATGGCAAGATCATAATGTTACTTTTACACAGAGGTCTGTTAGTAAAATCTGTTGACTTGAGCAATATTTGTTGCATTATGTGCCAATGGTGACCATTAAAAATGGGAAAATAACTTTCTCCAATGTGTGCATGCCTGTAACTTAAGAAGTAGTAAAGATATTTTAATCGACTTTTAGATGTTGGGTCCTAAACTTTCCTTGTGCCATTTTTGTTTTAAAGGCTCTAAAACTTTTGGTTCCAGAGATATTGAAATTTCAATATGGCTCCAGGAGTAAATTGTTAAATTGTACATATTTTCAGTGGTCAAAAACCAAATGTGGGTCAGTTTGCAAAAACATGATGCTTCTTTTCTTTTAAAGAGGAATGTCTGAAGAGCAAATAATGTTTAAACTAGAGATGTATCCCGTTTTCCTTCTGTAAAGTCAACCGCATTAAACAGAACTGAATGCCATAAATATTATTTTTCCAAACTTTGCATGTCTATAACTCATTGCAATATGATTTTAGATTTGTGTTCTAGTTCTAAATAACTTTTTTTCTTAATTAACCCTACATCATTCAGTCCCAAAGATATCTCAATGAGGCTCCATTTCCAGATTGTTGAAAATTACCCTTTTTCAGTGGTTAAAAACCTAATGTTGGTCACTTTATCGTATTTTTCAAAGTGATCCATATTTGTTTTTTGACCACTGAAAATGTGTAAAAATGTAATGATTTACTCATGGAACCATATTTAAATTTCAGTATCTTTGAAACCTGAATCATATAGGCCCTTTAAAACAAAGATGCCAAAAGGAAAGTATGTTAAGACCCAACATCTAAAATGGCATTACGATATCTTTAATACTTCATAAGTTACAGGCATGCTAACTTTGGAGAAAAGTGACCATGTCACAATTGGCACATAATGTAACAAAAATTGCTAAAGTCAACAGATTTCACTAATAGACCTACCAATCTCTGTGTAAAATTAACCATTTTTCTGAAATCACTTTTACCCCCCTTGTAATTTGGCTCCTGAATCTCAGGTGAAAATAGCCATTTTGACCCCCCTCTACAAAATGGTGGACTACTCACTTAATATTCATCCATGACATTTAATATTCTGGCTTTTATCACTATACATGTCTATCTGTTTTCAGAAAATATATTAGCAAAATCAAACATTTGAGCCGGGAAAGTTTTTTTAAATTTGGTTGATTTGACACGAAATGGACCCAGCTCGATTTCTCTCACTCTCTCAACATTAAAATTACTTAAAAAATTTAAAGGTATCGTTGTTTTATAGCAAATTACTGACATTATTCGATTTTTTTTTTTTTATAAAGAATCACATCAAATTTCTTTCCAAAGAAATAACTAAACCTACCAAAATCTTTCAAAGGAAATAACTGAACACCTTCCTTGCAATGGATCAAATGAAGTTCTCCAGCACCCTAAAGTTAAAGATGAGAGGAAGTCCGTCAGGAGGTCTAGTTCTACAGCTGCATCAGGTGATTTCATATGCTCACTGACATAAGCAGTCATATTCACATATCTCTCTATATTTCTATATTTGTTGCAATAATTAGGGGCCCAGCACAGAAGGTATCTGTTGGCATTCTTCTTCTTCTTCTTCTTCTCCTTTTTTTCTCTTTTTTATGTTTGAGAAAACAACTTTTTCGAACTCGTCCTAGGTGGTTTGTTTGATTTTCACCAAAATCGGCTCAGATTATTTGTTTTCAAATAACACGCGAATAAATTCTATGAAAAGCGCACAAAAATGGACGTGAGGCTATATCTCCGCAGTGGTTTGGCACATTGAGCCCAAACTTGGTGTGTGTTACAAGAAGCAGTGTTTTGGCACAGTGCCACCTAGTGGTCAGGAGATATGAAAAATGCCTATTTTAATTACTGAATGATTTGGCCAAAAATCTCAAAACGCATCACCAAATTTGACATGCATATGTATGGGCACACATAAAGGACACATAAAGAATTTGGTGGGATTGTGCCTCTTGGTGGCGCTATAATTGAACAAAACATGAAATTGCCATTGACTACAATAGAGTATTAAGATATACAATGCTACATTTTTACCACTGCATTGGTGGACCATTACAAAACATTGTATGTACCATCGAAACCATGAACTGAAAGTGCTCAAAACTTTTTGAGATAGTGCCACCTTGTGTTCAAAGCTATATTTATTTCTACTACTTTCATGGCTGTCCAGCAACACCTGGGAATGCAGACCCTGAAATCTTCATCCAGGGAATGCAGGGATACCAGTGGACAGACACAGACCTGGAGTTTGTCTATCAAACCAAATGGAAAAAGCAAATTCAACAGGCAAAGGTCAATAAATGCATATTTTCAGATGGAATATTGATGCACTGCATAGTATACACTAAATGCTAAGTACTGTTTTTAAAACAACTACTTGTCATGCAGTGTTAAATATTTCCAGTTGTAGAGAATGCTGTTCAGTTATCATCCTAGGTTATGCACCATATGTTTTACATCAAGTTTTGTTTAAAACCACTGTTTTTATTACTTAGTACATACAAGGTATTATGCTTGAACCGATTATTATTATTTTAAGGTTTGCTTTTCATTTTAATTATTAAATTAAACCAAGAGGACATATCAACATTTCGGTTTACAGCAAGAGTTAAGTGACTTGCAGAAGTCTCTGAACAGCACAGAGCAAACGCGGGACATGCACCGTGCTGCACTTGACAAAATACAAACAGAGCTTTCTAAGGTAATACATGACACCTTTTTTTCTCTTCAAGTGCACCATTTTCATTATGTGATGATCTTAATATTTGTGGCTCTGGTGTTCGAGGTGTCATCGTGTGAACGCATACAGCAAATGTCCATGGAAATACTTCTAAGGACAAAGAGCTCTAGTCAGTTGGAAGGACTTGATCTTAAAGCTCTCCTTGCTAAGCTAAAGGTTGCTGATGTGCACTGCACTACTGCTGAGGAGAAGACAGAGGTCAGCAAACTCAAGACAGAGGTGGAAAAAGCACAAGTATTGAGGTATTAACCAGACAGCTCGTACACAATGAAAGAATTACTTTTCTAGTGGTATTCACCCATGAAAAACTCACTAGCATGATGCTAAAATGTTGCCATGTGGTTGCCTCTGGGGTTTCCAACCCCTAAATCTTCTGTGTCCTGACTGTTTTTCACTTTCATTGTGCTAAATAATTAGCTCAGTTGCTAATTTAGCAGTTCTTCTCAACATGCTAAACTTTTTGTAGTAGATTAGCAATGTTTAGATTTCAGTAAATCTTTTGTTTTCAGAGTAAATGAAAAGCAACTCACGAAGGACATTGACAGCTATAAGGAGAACATCAACCAAATCAAGGTGACTGCTAGCAAGAGCACATCTTCATAACTCATTGTTCGAAATGTGTCTCTTAAATGTTTTGCACATCAGATGATTCTGTTTTTCTGTGTTTGAAGGTAAACATAGATGTGCTGACAGCAGAAATATCTACTCTGGAATCCCAACTGTCAAGTAAAGAGGTTAGTGGATCACTTTTGACTACTGTTTGCTATTTCCTAGTTGGTAATTTTAGCACTTCACCGATGTTTGAACAGACTAAAGGCCCATTACGACAGGGATGGTAACCATAAAGTTTTAATAATCATTCTAATTTAGAGATGTCCACACAGCTACAATGATAATGACACAAAGGAATGATATCAGCTATAATTTTCCAGCTAATGTGCTCGATTTTAATTCAGCCGCTATCAGTGGAGCCGTTTTGTTTTATGTTTGGAAGGTTGCTTAGCAGAGCCCGTTCTTGAAGGGTTGCCATGTCTACTTATTATAGGCAATGCTTATTAAGCATCTTAGGGTGTGATATTGGGCTCTGCTCAGCTTATAAAGGGCTCATTTATAACTCAACCACCGTCAACAGAGCTGTTGTGTTTTATGTCTGGAAGGTTGCTTTGCAATGCTCGTTCTGAAAGGGTTGCCATGTCCACTTATTATAAGCGGTGCTTATTAAGCATCTTAGGGCTTGATGTTTTGGGCTCAGCTCATAAAGGGCTTGATTTTAACTCAACCATTGTCAACAGAGCTGTTGTGTTTTATGTTTGGAAGGTTGATTTGCAGAGCTTGCTCTTGAAGGGTTGCCATGTCCACTTATTATAAGCAGCATGTAATAAGAGTTATTGGGCTTAGCTCATAAAGGGCTAGATTTGAACTCAACCAACATCAACAGAGCTGTTGTGTTTAGAAGTGTTATGTTTAGAAGGTTGCTTCTCAGAGCTTGCTCTTGGAGGATTGTTATGTCCATTTATTTATTTAATCTATGCCTACAAATTTTGATGAATTAATTTTCTTTTCAACTCGCATAGGAAGCACCGCAGTCAGCTAAATCACGGCAAAAAGACAAAAGAGGCATCAAACCCTTTAAAGCCCCTAAAACTTCAAAAACCCCTTCAGAACCCAAACCTCCTGCCTCTCCTCCTGTTCCAAAAACCTCCAAACCTCTTCCTGTACAGAAAAACTCCAAACTTCCTGCTCCAAAAACTTCTAAAACTCCTGCTGTTCCAAAACCCTCCAAACCTCCTGCCTCTCCTCCTGCTCCAAAACCCTCCAAACCTCCTGCCTCTCCTCCTGCTCCAAAACCCTCCAAACCTCCAGGCTCTCCTTCTGCTTCAAAAACCTCCAAACTTTCTGCTGCTCCAGAACCCTCCAAACCTTCTGCCTCTCTGCCTGCTGCTCCAAAACCCTCTAAACGTCCTCCTGCTCCAAAAATCTCCAAACCACCTGCTGCTACAAAAACCTCCAAACCCACCACTGCCCAAAAGGTCCCAGAAGGTGATGTTGGAGGCCTCCGCCGCTCCAAAAGAATCGCTAGTAAGAAAGAGAAGTGAAGAATCTGCTCAGAATTGCTCCAGATCGGTGAAATTCCTTCACCTCAGGAAGACTTGTTCATATGTTCTTACTCATTGGTTCAGAACAGATCTCTTTTTGAAAACATGTTTTAATTAGTACAAAACTTAATTTAGGCTTTTAGACTTAGAGGGAGTAGTTTGGTGCCCTCTAGTGGATATTTTGAGTTTAGTGTTGATGGACACACTGTGGTGGTTATCAGATGTAATTCTGTCTACAGTCTAATGGTTTTACCACACATTAATGTTGTTGTTGTTGTTGTTGTTTTTTTTACTCCACATGTTAAAGTGTTTTTTTTTTTTTCTTTGGAGATGAATAAACATTTTTCAACCATCGCTAAAGCCATCTGGGTTGTGTGTTGTAAAAGGCCCTGAATCAGAACATCTGAGAGTTGTCTTATTATATGCAACTCTCACAGCTAAATTTCAGTTACGGTCAAACTGCCAGTGTCTAATTCCCAAATAACATCCTGCAGGGAAAAAAAAAACTAAATTGATTAGGCGATAGCTGTGTTTTGGAACATGCTTAATTGTACAGCAAAAAAAAAAAAAAAAAAACAGCTGGTCATACTAGTTCAGAGGGTTCATGCTGGTTTTTGGGGCATGGATGCTTCAACTAATTTTCCAGTTTTGTATACAAACTGTTGGTTTAGTTATATGTAAACTTTAGACAAAATATATATATATATAATTTTTTTTTTTACCTAAATTTGAAATGTTATCATATTTCAATTAGCATGTGGAACATTGCCATGCAATGGCTGAAGCAGTGATAGGCCACGTCAGTCCTGGAGTGCCGATATCCTGCACAGTTTAGCTCCAACCCCGAAAAAAAACCTTCACCTGTCTGAAGCACCAGTAATTCTGAAGACCTTGATTAGCTTGTTCAGGTGTGTTTGTGTTCAGGGTTGGAGCCAAACTCTGCAGGACCACGGCACTCCAGGATTGATGTTGCCTACCCTTGCCTATTCCAAGTGTTCTTGTTAGTTGTTAAAATGTTTCTGTTTGGTAGGGTGTTCTAAGTGGTTTTGAGGGTGTTGCTGGGGTGTTCTGTGTGGAACACCCTTACCAGTGCATTGCTATGTGATTAATTACATGTTCTGACTGGGTTAGCGTATTTCTGTTTGGTTGTTAATATACTATGCGTTTTTTGTTGATCTTGCTAGATGGTTGCTAGTCTGTTTCTTATTGGTACAGTGTTCTGGTTAGTTTCTTGTGTGTTACTAGGCTGTTCTGAATGGTTGTTGTTAGCACATTGTTATTTGGTTGATACTTCAATTTTGGGCAGTTTCTTGAAGGTGGATAGGTTGTTGCATTTCCTTGTTGTTTGTTAGTGATTGATAGTGTTCCAGATGGTTTCTAGGTGTGTTTTAAGTCGTTGCCAGGTCATTGCAACTCTGTTATTAATAAGGTATTCTGGATAGTTGTTAGCACAATGTTAATTTTATTTGAGTGGTTGCTTGACTCCTGAATCCATAAAAGTCCACTGAAGTGCTTGAAAACATGCAGTGAATATTCTATGTGTTGACATAATTTCAACTAAAAAACGAAGAGATGGTGGCACATATCAAGCAGCCCCATCCCCTTTTGGAAATAGCCAATTGCATTTCATTTATATTAGCTTAGGCCAGGGCCGCTGAGCTTAGTAAAGCCACATTTGCCGCATTCTGTGTAGAATTCAAATGGGTCTGTTATGTTTTGTGGTCTGCGCAAATTTGCACATATGAGCCACTATGTGTTATTGTGTCTCTGGACCAGAGGAGACACTGTGGGGATTAGCGTGACCCAACGCACAACCACACTTTTTACGTCCCAATGGAAAGCACATGTACACTGTCTGAATCGTTCCCTATCCCCTATATAGTGCCCTATATGTGCCATTCACTGTACAGACAATACTAATGGAAGTTTTTGAATGCTTATATCTTGTAAATGCAAATTTTGTTATTGTTTTGGAGCACGCTCGCTTATAGATAACCTTAAGGCATACTAGGTAACTACATATAGATAATCTTATTCATACTAAAAGCCAAAAAAACTTCAATTTTGATTTAATGGGGACTCATTCAATATTCAAACATTACTTCACTTATATAGTCAATTTAAAGGAGTGAATTAGCATGATTTAGCATGATTCTAGTGGGCAACTGGGCTCTATGCAAGCATTATAGGACTGAATAATGTCCACTTTATGGACACCATGAGACTTTTTCACCCAAGTCTGATCTTATGCATCACAAAGGGGTTTTGAAAAATATTGATAACTTGGCTTAGCAAACACCACTAATAATGATATAAATATAAAAAGTTAGCATGTTTTCATCAGGTTTGAGGCCCCTTGGTTTGTACTATCTGAGTCACTCTTCTAAAGTTAGTTTTAAGTGAATGTTGTTGGAGATAATTTACAACTTTTTCTTTTTTTTTTACCTCAGACTAGAATTCTACACACGCATAATACATACATATCCATGAATGGTTGGAACATGGATGGTCTGTAGAGGAAACACATTAACGCTTTGCTGACTCAACTAGAGTCACCCGTTATTGTTGGCTTGGAAACAGTGGATGAGAGACCGTGAGAGAGGCCAAATGTGGTTAACATATCATAGGGCAGGGAACAACTTTCCCCAGGCTTACATCAACAGATTTCTGCTGGATCAGTTAAAATCGGTGTCGAATCTGGGTACACTTTCAAAACAGTTGATTTTGGAAATTGTTTAAGATTTCTCAATGCTAATGTCTTCCAGACCCTCACTTGTTTCAGACTGTATCTCAGTGTTTCAGAGTGAAGGCAAGTTTGTATTCTACTTGCAGCTTGACACTAGAAGGTCACCATTCACGTTTATTGTAAGGAAAAGAGCAGCGTGAACTTTCAGCTAAACATCTCCTTTTGTGTTCCACAAACAGACAAGTCATACAAGTTTGGAACGACATTAGGGTCAGTAAACAATGACAGAACTTGTATATTAAATATTTATTTCAATGTAATGTACCTTTAAGAGGTTAGAACACACAAAATTAGACCTTGTTTGCTTCTTACAGACAGACATTGGACAATCTTTGTATGATAGACCAAGACAGGATGCTTAAATATTTAAGTGAATGATGCCTGCAAAAGCTGCCCAGCTGTACTAACAAGTGGTTTCCTATACAGACTCATCAAAGGCCTTTATAGAGAGATGAGACAGTGGGAACACAGTGGCGTAGTCTTTGCGAGGTATCCTTCTGGCCAACGTCTCATTTAAAAGCAAACTCAATTGTGAAATGAGTGAGCTCATGGTTGAGATGGAAAGATTTCTCTTTGCTTTCACGAGCAGCCATCTGCTCTTCAATCTCTGATTTCATCAATGGAACATTAGACCTGGTTAAAAGGTGAATTTTCGGTCTTTGCACGTGTTGAGTGTAGTCCGGGGTTTATGACAGGTCTTGAGGGTCAATCAGGGGCTTACTGTAATAAAATAAAGCTCCCCATAATAAATCAGCCATATTAAAATTCACTCCTTGTCCAGCAGGAAATGGAATTTACATTCCTACTAAGTTTTAGAATTGTTGTCATAATTAAGTTGGCATGGCTTTTCTTTCAAAATCGGGTGTTTTTTTAGCTGGATTTTTTTTTCATTCACGCTAGAAACATGTTAAATATTGTTAAAACAATCATGTTAATCATGTTAAAACATGCTAGAAACATACTATTCTTGTTGCAACATTCTAACATGCTAATCATGCTAACAATGTTAATCATGTTAAAAACATTCTAACAACATATTAATCATGATATAAACAGGATAGACAACATGTTAATCTTAACAACATTCTAAGCATGTCAAAACATGGTAATCATGCTGGAAACATGCTAGCAGAGTGTTATTTATGCTACAAACATGCGTGTTAAAAGCGTAATAACAAAATGCTAATCATGCTGAAAACATTATCAATATTCTAACATGTTAATCTTGTTAAATAATGTTAGTAACATGCTAATCATGCTAACAACATATTCATGTTAAAAACATGCTAGCAACATGATAATCGTGCTAACATGTTAATCATGATAGAAACATGGTTAGCAATGTGTTAAGCATGTTAAATATGTTAACAGCATGTTAAAATCATGCTGACAACATGCTAATCATGATATAAACATGAGAAACATGTTAATAATCCTAACAACATTCTAAGGATGTTAAAACATGATAATCATGCTGTAAACATGTTATGTTAGAAACATGATAGCAGCATGCTATTCATGTTAAAAACATGTTAGCAACATGTTTAACCATGTTAAAAGTGTGTTAAAAACATGCTGATCATACTGGAAACATGCTAGCAACATGCTAACAACGTGAATCATGTTAAAATCATGCTAACAACATGGTAATCATGATAGAAACTTGATTAACAACATGTTAATCATGTTAAAACATGCTAGAAACATGCTATTCTTGTTGCAACATTCTAACATGCTAATCATGCTAACAATGTTAATCGTTAAAAACATTCTAACAACATATTAATCATGATATAAACAGGATAGACAACATGTTAATCTTAACAACATTCTAAGCATGTCAAAACATGGTAATCATGCTGGAAACATGCTAGCAGAGTGTTATTTATGCTACAAACATGCGTGTTAAAAGCATAATAACAAAATGCTAATCATGCTGAAAACATTATCAATATTCTAACATGTTAATCTTGTTAAATAATGTTAGTAACATGCTAATCATGCTAACAACATATTCATGTTAAAAACATGCTAGCAACATGATAATCGTGCTAACATGTTAATCATGATAGAAACATGGTTAGCAATGTGTTAAGCATGTTAAATATGTTAACAGCATGTTAAAATCATGCTGACAACATGCTAATCATGATATAAACATGAGAAACATGTTAATAATCCTAACAACATTCTAAGGATGTTAAAACATGATAATCATGCTGAAAACATGTTATCATGTTAGAAACAAGATAGCAGCATGCTATTCATGTTAAAAACATGCTAGCAACATGTTTAACCATGTTAAAAGTGTGTTAAAAACATGCTGATCATACTGGAAACATGCTAGCAACATGATAACAACATGGTAATGATTTGTGCTAAAAGAAATGTTATTAACATTCTAACATGTTAATCATGTTAAAAACATGCTAGTCATGTTAGATACATGTTAACAGCATAAAAAAACCATGCTAATCATGATAGTAATATGATTAGGAACATTTTAATAATGCTAAAAACATGTTAGCAACTACTAAGCATGCTAAAAAGATAAACAACATGCTAATCATGTTAGAAACACAATAACATAAGTTAAAAACATGAATAGAAACATGCTAATCATGCTAACAAACATGCTATAACATTTATGCTAGACATATTAAAACAAAGTGAGTAATATATAAAATATATTCTAATTTGTATAGCTATGGTAACTGTAATTTTAATATATATTTTAATGATTCTTATGACTTAATAATAATAATAATACAAATTTTTTCCAATATTATTAACTAATTATTTATTTCTTTTTATTCAGAATGTAATTTTATATATATATATATGAAAATGTTAATATTTGACTCCTTTTTTTTCAGAATGTTCAGAAACTGTGCTTTTTTATTGTGTTATCATGATTTTATTGTGCTTTGTTTTAGTTAATCAGAATAACTGCAGTTTGATTGATATTATTTGGAATACGGAATTTAAAAAAAACATGATTTTTGAATAATGTTTAAATAGTTCTTGCAAATGAGCTTTTCATCTCTTTTTGAATATCCAAGTTTAAAATGAATGGTGGTGTTACTGTTTTATGTCAGATCTAAACTGCATGCAGATAGTAAATATATCACATCTGTGAATGTGACTTATCTGTTGTGTTTTTCCCCAGGTTTCATTGTTTAAATCTATACCTACCCTCATATTAAGTTATTACAGTACTTCTCTGACATAAATCCTGAAATACTGCGACCAAAACTCCACCACAGCTTTACTTCTCAGTGGGCATGTCATAGTCATTTATATCAAATACAAGTTCAAGCTTAGTTTTTTTGCCATTCCAGCCATAGAGTACAGTATAACGTGTAATAAAGTGTTATTTCAGCAGTAGCGACAAGACAAAGTGTGTAAATGCCTCTGGCAAATGCCTGTTTGCTGCTCATAGCCAAGCAGATGTGGTGAAAGAAACGTAGGATTTACTGTCAATTTTTGCTTTGTTCATTACTTAGACTAGTGGGTTTCACATTATCCTTGTACGAAACCTGAGGAATATCTGACCAAACAAATACGTTTTTGAAACATGGCCAGTTGGGCTCGGTGAGCAGAAGGACCTTGTGTTTGCTTTTTAACCTTGTAATTTTAGTTCACTTGTCAGTTGAACCTGGAACATATTTAGCTCAATGGCAAAGAGAAATAAACGGAGGAATCGTGTGATTGCGAGCAACCACGTTCTTTCATATCTTTTAACAGTCTGTTTTGGTCTGCAACAGTACTTCATTTATCAGGCCGAGCTAGTTCGGGGTTACTGTTAGCATGCTAGGAGCTCATGAAAGCCTATTATTATAATGATAAATGCGTAGAGCTGGAAGCCACATATGTTGGTGTAAGAGATTAGCTTCTGTTTTCCTAGTATTAGCGGTGAGTCCTCAGACAAGGTCAGCGTGGGAGATTGCAGGCCCTCAGAAAGCCGGTTGTCGACTTATCCGATGGATGCCACCGATCTCATTTAAAATCCATTGCGCTATTAAAACTAACTCCTTTATTATGAAGCGGACTAGCTCAGGGTCAGTCCTTGATTAATCAGCCCTGGACTGTGATTTACTTCCAGCCCAAATAAAGCATTTGCCTTTGTTTTTGCTAGCAAGACAGATAGGCGCTTGTATTAGAACAACCCCAACTTTGATCTCACACACTGATCCTTTAATTGCAGCCTTTGTGCTCAAGGATTTCAAATTGACATGTTATCCAAACCTCAGTGCATTTCCCATTGCATCCACTAGAGGTCAGTGTGGCGCCAGAAGGCACCTGTGTAAACTTTTGCTCATTCAGCCAAGGTTTAGCCTGTTAGTGTTGTCCTGTTAACCAAGGTAGCATAAAACAAAAACATATATTTTTGCGTTATATAACAGTACACTCTTAAAAATAAAGGTGCTTCACGATGCCATAGAAGAACTTTTTTCGCCTAAATGGTTCCCTAAAGAACCTTAAGCATTTGAAGAACCTTTCTGTTTCTCAAAAGGTTCTTGTGGTGAAAGAAGGTTCTTCAGATTATAAAAAGGTATGGAAGAGATGGTTCTTTAAAGAACCTTTGACTGAAATGTTCTTTGTGGAACCAAAAATGGTCCCTCTATGGCATCGTTTGAAGAACCTTTTAAAGCACCTTTATTTTTAAGAGTGTAGACATTACCAGTGTTTCGTAAGAGCATATTTTCCCTTTCTTCCATTCTACCAGTGATTTTTAGAGACTTCTTAAATATCTAAAATAGGCCTGTTTTTCCCTGTCTACCAAGTTGGTGGGTTTTGGACTTTAGCAGAGCACATGATAGCATATTAGCATGCTATGCTATTTCTATTTATAGTTTTTATATGGGTTTTTGGTTAATGCTTGAAATAAGGTCTGTGGTATCATTTTCTTGTTTTGAAAAAGGCAGTTGCTAACAAGTGACTAAATGGAACTACAGAGGACATCACAAACTAGTCCACTTTTACAGCCTGTGTTTATAATTAAACAATTAACTCAAACCTTCTAATTTGTAGATTTAAAATACAGACTGAAAGCTATAGGAAAATTATTGTGGTGTAGTTTAACCTAGCTTAGTGTTTTACTTCAGCTGATTGTATTTAGGCTTCAAAATGAATCAAAGTTTCTGTTAATATTTGATAAGATTATCTTAACATGTAAACCAAATGTGTAAGAATCATAAACTTGAAAAAAGTTCTGGCTTTCTGTCAAAGGAACCGGGTTGATTCAAAATCTTGGTTTGGCCTACAAAACATCAGAAGTTTTGATTCATCCAGCTTAAATCTTTTAAATCTGTCCACTAAAATGATTTGTTTATATTCATACAGAGATATTCTGATTCTGAGACCATAAACTTGATTAGCAACATGTTAATCATGTTAAAACATGCTATTCATGTTACAACATTCTAACCATGCTAACATAATGTTAATCATGTTAAAAACATTTTAACAACATGTTACATAAACATGAAAGACATGTTAATAATTTTAACAACATACTAACAACAGT
The DNA here is from genome assembly GCA_033026305.1 of Cirrhinus molitorella. Taxonomy (NCBI): domain Eukaryota; kingdom Metazoa; phylum Chordata; class Actinopteri; order Cypriniformes; family Cyprinidae; genus Cirrhinus; species Cirrhinus molitorella. The sequence continues at coordinate 27,497,019 of CM065121.1, read as the reverse complement.
CTAAGCATGTCAAAACATGATAACCATGCTGTAAACATGTTAGGACCATGCTACAAACATTCTAGCAACGTAAGCCTGTTAAAAGCATAGAACAACAACATGCTGATCATGCTGGAAACATGCTAGCAACATAACAACATGGTAATCATGCTGGAAAGCTAATGTTAAAACATGTTAACAACATGCTAATCATGCTGGAAACATGGTTAGCAATGTGTTGAGCATGTTAAATATGTTAACAACATGCCAATCATGCTAACAGCATGTTAATCATGTTAAAATCATGCTAACAACATGCTAAACATGATATAAACATGGTAAACATGTTAATAATCCTAACAACATGCTAACAACATTCTAAGCATGTTAAAACATGCCAATCATACTGGAAACATGCTAGCAACATGGTAATGATGCTAAAAACGTGATTAACAACATGCAAATGTTACAAACAAATGTTATTAACATTCTAACATGCTAATCATGCTAACATTGTTAATCATGTTAAAAACATTCTAACAACATGTTACATAAACATGATAGACAACATGTTAGCAGCATGCTACAAACATTCTAGCAACATGCAACAATTCTAGCAACAAGCCTGTTAAAAGCATATAACAACAACATGCTGATCATGCTGGAAACATGTTAGCAACATAACATGGTAATCATGCTGGAAAGCTAATGTTAAAAACATGTTAACAACATGCTAATCATGCTGGAATCATGGTTAGCAATGTGTTGAGCATGTTAAATATGTTAGCAAAATGCCAATCATGCTAACAGCATGTTAATCATGTTAAAACCTGCTAATCATGATATAAACATGAAAAACATGTTAATAATCCTAACAAAATGCTAACAACATTCTAAGCATGTTAAAACATACTAATCATTCTGAAAACATGTTATCTTGTTAGAAACAGAAGCATGCTATTCATGTTAAAAACATGTTAGCAACATGTTTAACACTGTTAAAAGCATGTTAAAAACATGCCAGTCATACTGGAAACATACCAGCAACATAACAACATGGTAATGATGCTAAAAAACATGATTAACAACATGTTATTTGTGCTAATAACAAATGTTATTAACATCCTAACATGTTAAAACATGTTAGCAACATGCCAAAAATGCTAACAACATGCTAGTCATGAATATGATTAAAAACATGTTAATCATGTTAAAAACATGTAAACAACATGCTAATCATGTTAGATACATGCTAGCAGCATGCAAACAACATGCTAATCATGATAGAAACGTGATTAGGAACATTTTAATAATGCCAAAAACATGTTAGATGTTAAAAACAATAGCAAATTAGCAAATGTGTAAGAATCATAAACTTGAAAAAAGTTCTGGCTTTTTGTCAAAGGAACTGGGGGATTTAAAATATTGGTTTGGCCTACAAAAATGTCAGAAGTTTTGATTCATCCAGCTTAAATCTTTTAAATTTGTCCACTAAAATGATTTGTTCACATTCATACAGAGATCTTCTGATTCTGAGACCAGTAAGGGGGGACAGCATTGAGCGTTTTAGTGTGTTTTGAGTGAGTCACTGAATCATTCTCAACTGAATCAAACAAACTTGACTTGTTTGATTAAAGGAGTCTAAAAGTCTACTAAGAAATTGCTATGAAAAGTGTTTAAGGGATTAGTTTACTTAAGAATTAAAATGTCCTGACAATTTATTTACCCCCATGTCATCCAAGATGTTCATGTTTTTCTTTCTTTATTTGAAAAGAATGAAGGTTTTTGAGGGAAACGTTCAGACTTTTCTCTATATATTGGACTTCAATGGGGATCAATGGGTTGAAGGTCCAAATTGCAGTTTCAATGCAGCTTCAAAGGGCTCTACACAATCCCAGCCAAGGGTTTTTCTCCTTGAAGTTGAAGAAAAAAAATTGATTATGTAATGTTTGATGTCGTGAACTTGCATTGCAGAGGAAGGGCAAGACAATCATTTGTGGTTAAAAAAGTATATTCATTTTTATATTTTTAGAAAATGATAGATCGTTACGCTAGATAAGACCCTTATTCCTCGGATTCCTAGGATAATGTAGAGCCTTTTGAAGCTGCATTGAAACTGCAATTTGAACCTTCAACGTGCTGGCCACCATTGAAGTCCACTATATGGAGAACAATTCTGGAATGTTTTCCTCAAAAAACCTTCATTTAATTTCGGCTGAAGAAAGAAAGACATTAACATCGCGGATGACACAGGGGTGAGTAAATTATCCAGATATTTTAATTCAGAAGTGAACTAATCCTTTAAGCAGATATTTAATTTTCCCTCCATTTTGGAGTTTGCTTGATTTGTTCACTTAAAAGATTCGTTTAAATCAGCGCCATCATTAAAGATGTCAGATTTGCCAGCGGCCTAGCAGAGACAGTCACTTTAGCCCAGTCATACCACTGCAAAATCTTGCCAGTCTCCCCATGTAATGTTTGTTGGTTTGGTTTGGAGACAATCTATGGTCATCTCCCGAAGCCAAGAAAAATCTCATAAAAGTGTATTAGCGGGACGAAGGGGCTTAGCTTCAGAATGTGGCGGCAGTCGCGTGAAGTCTGGCCAGGCGGCGTGAAGCATGCATAGCTGGTTCTATGAGTAAGCGAAGTGCGAAACCAGCCACACAGATGGCTCTGCCAGCCCTCATACAATCCCAAAAATGAAAGCCCTGGTTTTGAAAGTCTGTCTGACAGCGTTATTTGATGGTCTTCTAAAGCCTCCCCTGAAATCTAAGCAATATTCCACTGGAATGGACTTCTGATGGTTTCATTCTAGACAAATACTGCTGCTGCTACTCTGAAGCAGCATTAAAAGTGTGGTTTACCCAAAAAATAAAATGTTGAATCTCTAAATATCTGACTTTGTTTACAAACAGTTGAAGAGTATCATAAAAGTGGTCCGTTGAGCTTTAGCCAACCTGGTCTTATAATGAAAATGCACCTGTTGGGACATTTTCTTGAGACGCAAAGTATGTACCAATACGTACATATCACTGTAGTTTCCAACAGAAATTAACATTGAGTGGTGCTAAAAGAATGTTTGTTTTATTCCCTGTAACAGATGAACGTACTTATGGTACACACACTTATTTGGTGTGACATTGGTTTTGTACGTGTCACTGCAGTTCTGACTTGAAATGTCCTTTGAGAGGCTCTAATGCTCCGTGATGTTTTAGAATAACGTACCATCTGTACTACACCTAAACCTACCCAATAGCATTAAAAAACTGTGACGTAAAAACGCAATTCCAAAACATGCCGTTTTAGCTTTCAGCTCTTACATCATGAGTCAAGTTTTTCACATGATTCATATCCAAGAATTCTGCATCCTAAGGCCAATTCCGTGTTGGCTGAACTACCAAGCAAGCTTGTTACATCCGGAAAGCAAAACATATGGTGCTGCAATCATGACTGTGTATGAAAACGGTTACTAGTGCTTGCTGTTTTACCGCCTCTAGTGGACATTTCTGTTGGAAACTGTAGTGATATGTACTTATTGGTACATATTTCACATCTTGCAAAAACGTTCCCACAGGTACGCTTTCGTCATGAGATCTGGTAGACTTTAGCACCACAAGTCTTCTCAAGTCGTATGATAGATTTGAGTGGGAAAAAAACTGAAAGTTAAGTCATGATTCCAAACAATCAGTGAGGTAATGAGTTGAATCATGCAATATTAAAGCGATAGCTCACCCAAAAATTAAAATGGTCATCATTTACTGTGTATTATTTTTCTTTCTTCTGAAAGAAAAGATTTTGAAGAATGTTGGGAACCAAATAGTAAATTGTTCTTCGAAATATCTTCTATTGTGTTCCACTGAGGGAAAAACTGTAACACAGGTTTGGAACAACATGAGGGTGAGTATGATAACAGGTTTATGGGTTAACTTATCTCTTTAAATCCAGGCTAGTCCACAGACAGCGTTGAAAACATTCTTCTGCTTGAGTTTTATTTTTGCTTTAAATCAAAATAGGCGTTTATAGTGGAGATTGTAAGCCTGCAGGACATTTATTACTCCGGTATTTATATGGCAGGAAACAAGCCTACTGATATGTCAACAAAAAGATCTGCTTTTTCAAGATAAGCTCATATTAACGTCTGGTTTTATGCTGACGGAGTTACGAAGCTAGCACTCCGGCTAACACATTTATTATGACACACTCCATAGAGAACAAGTGAAATAATGTTTATATGTTCCTCACTATCACAAATTATATATTTCATTTATACTATTTATTAAATGCGCTTATTCACTTAAAGGAACAGTACGCCCGTAAATTAAACTTTCTGTCATCATTTATTCACCTTTGTATCGTTTCAGCTCCATTTTCTTTAGTTCAGATTGATCCTCTGCTATTGTATGGCTTCAGAAGACTTATATGGATCACTTTTTATTACTTTCTATGCTATTTTCAACCCGATCTCATAGCAATTCGTACAGTGAGGGGAAAAAATGATTTAATCCCATGCTGATTTTGTACGTTTCCCTATAATTTTAATGGTAGATTTTTGAACAGAGAGCCAGAATAACAACAAAAAAATCCAGAAAAACACATTTTAAAAAGTTATAAATTGATTTTAAAATTTACTTGGTGGCAAATCCTTTTTTGGCAATCACAGAGGTCAGAAGTTTCTTGTAGTTGGCCACCAGGTTTGCACAAATCTCAGGCGGGATTTTGTCCCACTCTTTGCTGATCCTCTCCCAGTCATTGTTTCGAGGCTGACATTTGGCAACTCGAACCTTTGGCAACCCACGAACTCGGATCTTGCATGGAGCCCCAGACCGATGGCGATTGACAGTTATTTTGCGTTTCTTCCGTTTGCGAATAATCGCACCAACTGTTGTCACCTTCTTGTCACCAATCACTCTACTTGGCGACGGTCTTTGTAGCCCATTCCAGCCTTGTGTAGGTCTACAATCTTGTCCCTGACATCCTTGGACAGCTTTTTGGTCTTGGTCATGGTGGAGAGTTTGAATCTCATTGACTGATTGATTGCTTTTGTGGACAGGTCTCTTTTATACAGGTAACAAGCTGTGATTAGGAGCACTCCCTTTAAGAGAGTGCTTTTTATCTCAGCTTGTTATCTGTATAAAAGAAATCTTGCTGATTGATAGGGGATCAAAAACTTATTTCACTTGTTAAAATGCAAATCAATTCATAACTTTTTTTGAAATGCGTTTTTTTTCTGGATTTTTTTGTTGTGGTTTTTGTCTGGTTATTCTGTCTCTCACTGTTAAAATAAAACTAACATTAAAGTTATAGACTGAAAATTTCTTTGTCAGTTGGCAAATGTACAAAATCAGCATGGGATCAAATAATTTTTCCCTCACTGTACATATTTAGAGGTGGCTAATTCGTACAATTTTTGCTAAATCATGCATATTTTATGAATTCCCCACTTCGTAAGATTTCGTAAGAATGACCTACCCCTAATCATCCAAGTGGATGCTGCACACTGGTGGTGGTTGAAGAGAGATCCTCACTTGATTGTAAAGCACTTTGGGTGTACGGCAATACATAATAAAGCGCTATATAAATGCCTCATTCTATTCTGTTCTATTCTAACCCTGCCCCTAAATCTACCCTTCACTGGGGTCTTGACAAATCGTACAAAATTGTATAATTTTTGCTGAAATGTAAGTGTTTTATGAGTTCCCCAATGCATATGAAATGCCCCTAAACCTACCCATCACTGGGGTCTAGACAAATCATACAAAATCCTACGGGTGAGGTTGTATAAATTAGCCATCTTGTTAAATCTGTGCAAATTGGTTGTGAGATAGCATTGCCTTTTTTTGTTAGAAAAGAGCAGCATAGACATTCTCCCAAACGTCTCATTTTGGGTTTTACTGAAATGTAGAATCTAATTCTACTCTAATGTAGAATCTGAACAACCTGAGGGTGAGTAAATGAGGACAACACTGTCTTTTTTGAGTGAATTATCCATTTAAACTGTAAGTAAATAATTTTAATCTCTGCTTGTGGATTGGCTTGCTTGCATATAAGGCCTAAAAGCGAGGCAGCAGGAAAGGCCAGAAGTCATTTGTTTTAGTACTCCTTGAGGAATGCGTTCAGGAAGAGAGTGGTTTCAGGAGGAAGGGGGAAACAGGAGTGTTGAACGAAGTCTCGAATGTGCACTGGCAACAATTTGTAGGGAAGGCAGTAGAATAAAGCACATGAGACTAAACATTTGGACAGCGTCTAAGTACACACTCTGTTCGGCGAAAGAAGAGGGTGATGGGGGTCACCAGTCCAGCTGAGGAACTCGGAGACCCTGCATTCTTCAGATCCTCTGCTTGAAAATGAATGAGGTGCATTTTGTTGTGTTGTGGATTATTTGCTTCCCAGTTATTCCCGAAGAATGTATTGTAACATACCAGGCACTGAAGCCCGCTATCAGACTAAACATTTGAACACTTGGCCCTTTCGAGGTACACAAACCAGTTTGTATTAAACATTGTTCCTCAGCGGCTATTGGATCATGAACACTCAATAAGCATCATCAGCAAACCCTGCAGTCTTTATCACCCTAGTATCAGATGTAAACTGAGGACTTGATTACAATAGCTGTGGTCGTGTTCTTTTGGATGACGCTGCACTGGTGGTCTTGAGGTATGTTCCCATGATGCACTGGGTTTTGGATGTCTAAAGAATCAGTAGGTCTCCTGCTAATTTTAACTGGAACCACAATCTTATTAGCTAATCAAAGTGCACTTAGTAAGTTTAATCTATGTTTAGCTGACTTTTGTTTATCCCAGTAGGACCTGTGGTTTTGGACATTATACTGACACCTATTGGCCTGGATGTAAGTTTGTTCTCAATGGATCTATTTCTCTCTTTAAAAAAGGTATTATACAGGACCAAGATTTCTCATAATCAATATAATAAATATAACATATTGTGTCGTATTGTATCTGTTGGTTATATTATGGTGACCTTATGAACTCTACATAGGACAATAATGAAATTTAGAACCTTCATTGTGGTGGCCCTGAACAGTAATCTGACCAACTTTGAGACCTCTAGGACTCTATAGTGCCACCATTAAGTTAAAAAAAAAAAAAACACTTTTCTACTGGTTAAACCCTTTGTCTTGGAATTTTTTTTAAAATGTACCATATTTAGTTTTTTTTCAGTACTCCCTCTTCAAATTCCATCTGATTCTTACCGAAATGTACTCACTAGACCAAAGCCGCACAAACATCTTTGTACAGAAGTTATGAGGTGAAGTTAAGCCTGTGGCTTGGTAATACTTTGATCTAATGGAACAAAACTATGTATACTTCTTTAAGTCCATAATCTGAGGGTACGTGCCAAATTTGGGAACAGTGGCCAATTGCATTTCAATATATAATAACATGTCTAATAACTAGGCCTAATATGTAATATCTTTAAGGCTTTCGCACTGTTCGTAGAACTATTGGCAGAAGTTCTCGCTTTTTGGCATGTTCGCACCTCAGGAACTAGGAATGTATTAAGTTCTAGGATCTCTATTAGGGGGAACTAAATTAGCTCTTACTTCAAAGCAGGGTCTAACAGAGTTCTATAGGAACTACCTGCTGACTGCTACCAACCTCTTTTGGAAACTTAATTTTTAAAAGTGTGAGACTACGTTTACACTAGTGCATTTTAGTTTTAAAACGCATAACTTTTGCAATAGTTGCTCCTATTTTTTTAAACTACTCCAGCATTTTCGACCCTCGAAAAATGAAACCATCTCAATCCACACTACACAAAGGAAAACGCATGTCACATGACCATTCATAATGAGCATAATGTTATTGTTTGTAAGTCTCAGTTCTGGTCCATTTAACACTGAAAATGCAACCCAAGAGTTCTCAAACTAAAACGGGGTCTGCAGCTTTTTGAAAGTCTCCAAGTTCTACTTTTCAAAAACAAAAATGCACTAGTGTAAACACAACCCATGTTATCGATGCAAAAACCATTTTGTAACCTTTATTTTTTTATGGGGTAAAACATTTAATGAGCAAAAAAACGTCTGACTGCTCAAGACAAAATCATTTGGCAAAACTGTCATTTAAACAATGCTAATCTTCTAAATTCTACAAACAGAGTGGCAAATCCAAATAAATGTCTGCGTGAAAATAACATGGAATCCGTTTGTCACGCTGACAATTAAACACTGTAAACATATTATCACCGTTGTGTGACTAAATCCATATTCACCCTCTGAAGCTGGCTGAGAAATTGTGAAGGGAAAACGGATGATGTTAGCTTCTGCCTAGGAAGCTCAACGACACCCTAGGGACTCGTCTTCCATCATCGGGAGCCTTCCCCATCCCAGACGAGCTTTGATTATCGTAAATCTCCCAGCCTGCAGCGTACCGCTCCTGCCAGGGTTGACAGATAGTAAGGAGCCGCACGGTGTGTACACTGGCGCGCGGCTGTATGAGTATTTGTCCAATGTGTTTGGAATATTTGTGGAGCTGTCTGAGACGCTCATGGCCTAGGTATTCAAAAATAAACCATCGTCAGAAAGCGAAAGAGCGAAGCGGCCGCTAGCGCTTTAGCCAGCTGATAGGGGCGAGGGAATATTTGCATCTGTGACAGACTACGACATGTCTGGAAAGCCCACCAAATATCTTTGCAAGTGCTTTCAAGTCTGCTGACTGATGTGGCTGGAGGTTTGATTTGTCCGCATTGTGACCCTCTATGTTCCAGCTGTCCAAAATGTAAGCCTTAACCACCTAAAGCTATTCAGCTTCTATTGGAAACTTGCTGTAATTCCTCGTTTGATATGTTTGACTGATTTAAAAAAAAAGTGTTTACATTGTTCACGGCTTAACTGAAAGAACAAATGTTAATCATTTCAGAATAATCAGGCCGTTATTTTGTTCCACGAATTCTTAAAGGGGAACTCGAAATAAAATACTTTTGACATTGTCTGTGAGCGTCTGCTTTCGCTTACAGTGTGTGATCTCATAGTCGAAACACACACACTGTCCCGTTCACACTGCCAGGATAAACGTGTTGCATTGAGAGGTTGTGGAGGAAAAAAACCTAATTCATCACATGCTTCATATACTGTCTGATTCTGAAGCATTTCCTCCTGGAGACCACAGACGACAACCAACAGCCTTTACAGTTCTGCTAAAATCAAATTGTTGGAGGATGACATCTGTGAGACTGTTATGTCATCGTTTTTTTTAATTTTTTTATTCAAACCGTATATTTACAATTTTCATGTATACAAAAAATAAAATGGTTGCATATAAGTTTATATATAAAGAAATATGATTTAAGACGTGTATGTATTTTTAAATCCTAAATTTGTATATTTTATTATTTTTATATTTTATTTATAGATTTAGTATAGTAAACATACACTGAACTAAATTATAAACACAACACTTTTGTTTTTGCACCCATTTTTCATGAGCTGAACTCAAAGATCTAAGAAGATTCTATGTACACAAAAGACCTATTTCTCTCAAATATTGTTCACAAATCTCATAAATCTCTGTTAGTGAGCACTTCTCCTTCTCCACTTTCATCCACCTCACAGGTGTGGCATATCAAGATGCTAATCAGACAGTATGATTATTGCACAGGTGTGCCTTAGGCTGGCCACAATAAAAGGCCACTCTAAAATGTGCAGTTTTACTGTATTTTTTTCAGCTTCCAGGAATTGTGTACAGACCCTTGCAACATGGGGCAATGCATTAGATACATGATACATGAGGTGATTGTCGTGGATGAATCAATGCGGTTCTTTAACTTTGTATTCATCAAATAATCCTGAAAAAGTAAAAGTATCACAATTTCCACAAAAATCTTAAAATTGTTTTCGATATTGATACAAACCTATTACTAAGAACCATTAGTAATAATTAGTGCTGTCAAATGATTAATCGCGATTAATTGCATCCAAAATAAAAGTTTGTTTACATACTATATGTCTGTGTACTGTGTATATTTATTATGTATATATAAATACACACACATGCATGTATATATTAAGGAAAAATATTTTAGATTTATATATAAAATATTTATATTATAAATTGTATAGAGGTGTAAATATATATACACATAAATATGTTTTGAAATATATATATGTGTATGTATTTATATGTACGTACCAGAGCATGTGAGCGGAGCGGAGCGTGAGCGGAGTGGGGAGCGGAGCGGTAATATTTCCTTAAGAGCGCAGAGCGCCTTTCTGAAGTTTCCGCTCCGCTCGCTCAATACGCTCAGCGCCGCTCGCTCAACCCAGAATACCCTTTGGTGATTTACTTGTTCGCGATCGATAAGCTGTAGAGATCGAGAACAGTAGAGCAGTTATGGAGTTCAGATATTGTTTCAACGAACTTGCAAGCCTTATACATAAGTGTAAAGTACTACGCAAACATGGTGTAGGCTAAGGTTATATTCGGTCGTACGGAGCCCCGATCATCACGGCATGCAGACAAAATCACGGCCACGAATTTAGAGCAGTTCAGTTTTTATGCGAATTAAATTCATTTTTTCGTTTAGTCTAAATTATGGCCACGAATTAAGCATTCGTTCTCTTGTTTAGGCTTAGCTGCCAGCCTGCCACGAATTCATTCGTTCGTTAATTCGTTCCTTCCCTAGATTTGGCTTAAATTTTGGAACGAATTATTAGGATATATTTCGTAATTAGGCCTACTTATTAAAATAATTATTGCTTAAAATTAATAAATAATAGGTAGACCTAGGCTACAGAATGTAGGCTAGATAGGCTATTTGCATCAGTAATTTATAATCTAATATAACGCACGCAGATTTGTTCTTTACAAAAAAAAACTGCAAAAGGCCAAAGGGAGATAAACAATTTTTTCCCTCTCCATTGTCCCCAGTTCCCCGTGTCCGTGTGTTTACTTTAACAGGCTTTATAATAGAGGTGAATTTTGTAAAGATCTGCGCACAGTTCATCTCATGTGTGTCCGTTTGTGTTTTAAATGTTCTATTACACAACAACGGCAGCTATTCTCGGAAATAAAGTTAACGAAAATCAAATACAAGTTTTTGCATTTTAGGTAGGTTTGCTAAGGTTATTCGTGTATTTAATAGCCTACATTTTAATTAATACAATTAAGAAGAATGTAAGAATTTTGCTCTGAAACATGCATGCTTAATTTTAGACAATTATCCAAGAATTTCGGTACAAACAGTAAACAATAGGCCTACTAGAGAAATTTTATGTCAGAGCGGGATCTGAGCGGGATTTGGTTTACCGGTGAGCGTGAGCGGAACATTAGCGGAGCATTTTGCTTTGGCCATGAGCGACTGAGCGGAGCGCACGCCGCTCCGCTTCGCTCACATGCTCTGGTACGTACATAAATATACAGAGTAAACACACATATAGTATGTATACATAAACTTTTATTTTGGATGCAATTAATTGCGATTAATCGTTTGACAGCCCTAGTAATAATTGATTACAAATAATAATTGATAATAATTAAGCAGCAAAACAACCTATTAGAATAATTTCTGAAGAGCCATGTGACACTGAAGACCGAAACAATGATGCTGAAAATTGAGCTTTTTTTTTTTTTTTACTGTATTTATGGTCATATATATTCAGCCTTCTTTCGAAAAATAAATGAAAAGTCTTAATTATTTCAAACATTTGACCAGTTTGTATATAAAATAATTCATTTTAAATAGCAAATTATATTTTTAGCATTGCCTAATATATGTCACTTTCCTAATTACACATTTAAAAATAAAAAATGGTTCGGCCCCTCTGGCATTTGCCAGAATTGCCAGATGGCCAATCCACCCATGTACAGTGCCAAGTATTCAAACCCCTTAATTTTTTTCAGTTTATGTTGCAGCCTTATGTTAAACTGTTTTTTAAAAAAACTTTTTATTTCCCACATCAGTCTACACTTTATACACCATAATGACAAAGCACAGAACAAATTTTTGCAAATGTATTAAAAATAAAACACTGAAATGAGTACATTGCATAAGTATTCATACCCTTAACCCAGTACTAACTTCAGTCTTTTTGCGTATGATGCGACACATTTTACACATCAGCATTTGGCAATTATCTGCCATTCTCCTCCTAACCTCTTCATCTCTCAAGCTCTGTCAGCTTGGATGGGGTAGACCACATTTTCAGGTTTCTCCAGAAATGTTTGATTGGGTTCAAGCCCGGGCTGTGGCTGGACCACTCAAGGACATTCACAGAGTTGTCTATAAGCCACTCTTGCTGGTCATTGTCCTGTTGGAAGGTGAACCTTCTGCCTTGTCTGAAGTTCTGAATGCTCCGGACTGGGTTTTCTTTAAGGCCGTGTTTTGTTGCGTTGAGCTTTCCTTCTACTCTGGCGAGTCCTTCAGTCCCTGTGCTGAAAAACAGCCCCACATCATGAAGCTGCTACCAGCACACTTTACTTTTGTGATAATACTCTGCAGGTGATGAGCAGTGCCTGGTTTCCTCCAAACATGATACATGGAATTGAGGTTCATCAAACCAGAGCATCTTGTTTCTCACAAACTGAGAGTTCTTTAAGGTTTTTTTTTTTTTTTTCCCAAATTCCAAGTGTGTTTTCATGTGTCCTCACTGAGGAGAGGATTAAGTTTGCTTACACCGCCATAAAGACCAGATTGGTGGAGTGTTGCAGTGATGTTTGTCCTTCTGTGAGTTTCTCCCATCTGCATATATGATCATGGAGCTCAACTAGAGTGACCAACAGCTTCTTGGTCACCAGTCTAACCAAGATCCTTCTCCATCAATTGCTCACTTTGGCCATGAGGCCCGCTCTAGGAAAAGTCTTGGTTGTTTCAAACTTCTTCCATTATGGATAATGGAGTCTACATGTTTCTCTGAACCTTCAATGCAGCAGATTTTTTTCTGAACTCCTCCCCAGGATTGTGGCTTGACGCAATCCTGTCTTTGAGCTCTACAGGCAGTTCTTTTGACCTCAGGGCTTGGTTTTTGTTCTGATATGCATTTTTAGCTATTAGATTTTTTTTATTAAGATTTGTGTGCCTTTTAAAATCATACCCATTTAATTGAATTTGCCACAGGTTAACTTCACTCGAAGTGTAGTAACATCTACAAACAATATGAATGCTCCTGAGCTAAATTTCAACTGTCCCAGAAAAGGGTATGCATACTTATGCAATGGAACAATGTCAGTTATTAATTTCTAATACATTTGCAAAGTTGTTTTTTGCTTTGTCATTATGGTGTATGGAGAGTGAAAAAAAAAAAAAAAAAAGTTGTTTAAAGCAGTTTATCATAAAGCTGCAACATAACAGAACGTGATGGGTTTGAATACTTTTGCAAAGCACTGTGTACAGCCCCACACACATATTTTATATGCAAAAAAGATTTTATATACTAGGGTATTTTTTTATACACGTAATATATTCTGAGTGGTTTTTAGTAGAGATGTAGAGAATATACATATTCCTAAAATAGCTTGTGAGTCAAACCTCTTTGGCCGAATATTTTTACTTGAAGTTCCTTTAAGATATAATGTTAAAATTTCAATCATTTTACAACACATTCACATGTTCTCTGATGTTAGTTACTACACTTTTATCTCTTTTATTCTCTTAGTGAAAAATAATCTAAAAGTAGTCAGAATACATTAATTTGTAATCAGTAACAGGGTGTGTGTGTGTGTGTGTGTGTGTGTATGTGTATATATATATATATGTATATGTCTGTGTATGTGTAAATGTAATATTAAAAAAACATAAAATGTAAGAAATATTGGATATTCACACATATTATATAGCATTTTTATATATTCTTATATATTTTCATACATATTTTATTTATACACCTGAGCAGTTTTGCTAGAATATACATATTCCTAAATCATATATTTTCTGTTGTTTATATCATATTTTAAGTTTAGTATATTAGATTTTGTATTGTAAACATTTTGTAATGTATACGTTTTAAATATTTTCTTTAAATAATTTTAGATGTTATAGTTTATATATATATATATATATATACTTTATTTATAGGCCTATATTTTTAATAAATACACAATTATTTTAAAGCACGCTTTTTTAGCATCATCTTATAAAATTGCTAGGGTGTTCTAATGTGGTAAATGTATGTCTGCAGGATTTTTCATCCGTTTTATCACTTCCCAGGTGAAAAATCCCAAATGTGATAGTGCACCTCTCCTCAACAGCACACAGCTTCTGAGGCATCCTTTATGTTTTAGAAGCAAACAGTCCCAGAATATTGTTTGTGTGTGTGTGTGTGTGAGTGAGTTTATGCTTCAGCGATCTCTTTTCACCAGCCATCTCTGTGTTTCTCTCCTACATAAACACACTCGCACGTTCTCGGCCACGAAACAAGCATTAGTGTTTTAATTTCCATATTTTGTGTAAACACACATCATCAAACTGAGACCGAGACCAGTCGTATTTGTTCAGATGGAGTTGGGCAGCGATACCGAACCGAAAGCGATTGAAGTTTCAGGCCGGAGTTCAGGACTCGGCACTACATGGCAATATGACAGAACTTTGGTTCGGTATCAAAGCAACATCTGTTAGGACCATTAAACACTCGCATTTACTGAAAAGGCTAATACTTAACAGAGGTTTACAAACTGACGTGTATAAAAACACGCAACCCTGTCCGGCGTCAGTATCTGTCCAATTCAAACAGAGCTTGTTTGCATAATCGATACAAGCGGAATAATTTCGTGCAGTTTTTATTAGACAGCGTGCGGTTGGGGCTTTTTCTTTCTTTGCGGAGAAAATGTTGGGCTTGTGTTTATGTTTGAAATTGTCTGCGGATGTCGTGAGAGTAAGGTTCATACACACTCCGATACTTAAAGAAACAAACATTTTGCGTCTCAGCAATATTCGGATGAAGCAAGAAAATACTTATCTATCTCTGTGAACTCGCTGCCAGTTGAAATTCACCATCAATTTGAGCATAACCTCTTGTTTAAAGTCGTAGCCTTCACTAAACTACTTTAAACAGCCGGTTCCTGTGATTATGAGCAAATGAGTTGAATCAAAGCCAACGGGAATGTAATGGAGCGCTTATATTCCAGAAATCAGCGCATTTTAAAGGGACAGTTCACCTGAAAATGGATATTCAGTGTTTTGGGTGCTTGCTAAGGTGTTGGCAATGCCTTATTCATCCAGATGCAGTTTGTTTTCGTTTCCACCCACGATAAATTCTTTTCGCAAAGCAGACATTTTAAAAAGCATGCGTCGCAGAGGTTTACAGGTCTGTGGCGTCATAGATATTTTGACCTTTGATATTGTAGGTTCGGTTGATTTAGTCTGTTGAAAGTTTCCAGATGGGCCTGATGTTTTAGGTGTGCTCACAGGGTCATTTGCAAGCTAAAGGCTGATTAAAGAGCTGCGGCTGTAACTCATGTTCATGGCTGGAAAACGCCAACCTTGCTGATGGCTTATTAATGAGGTAAAGCTTAAGTTACTCAAAGGTGAAGTTTTACATTTCTGTGCCTCTACCAGCAATTGTTATTTTTTTTTATTTTATTTTATTAGTAAGGACTAAACTGAAGAGAATGTTTAAGGACTAATTATAAAATATAATTAAATTAATATTTATAATATAAAGTAATATAAAATAATAATTATTTTATAATATAATATAATATAATATACAATTCAGAAGTGCATTTTTTAATGTTTTTGTTTTTCATCTCTTATGCATTTAGTTGATCAAAAATACAGTACAATTTTTAAATATTTGTATTACTTAATTTTTGTGAAATATTATTACAATTTCAAATATTTTTAAATGTATATTTTTTAAATATATTTTTAATAAATGTTAAAATGTACTTTATTCTTGTAATTTACTGGTTTGGGCTAAAAAAAATCAAATATTTAAATTTTTTACTGTCAGCAATTTAATGCATTCTTGCTGAATAAAAGTATTAATCATATATATATATATATATATATATATATATATATAATGGACAAAAAGATGTGTATTTTTCCATATTATTTTGTGAAATAGTACAATTGAAAAGAAAAAATCTAATATATTAGATTTCATTTCATAAATATTATATTTTACTGTTGCCAATTTAATACATTATTACTGAATGAAAGTATTAGTATAATAATAAAATAATACATGTATTATTAATAATAATAATAATAATAATAATAATAAAAACTTATTAAACCTTATTTATTATCTTATTAAATAGAATAGAATAGAATAGAATATTGTTTTGGTTATGTTTTGATTTTTGTTTTTGTGTTGTAATATTTAGTTTTTGTTCTTTTGTTTGTTTGTGTGTTATGCTTTTGTGTTATAGAAATTAGTTTTTGTCATGTTCTGTTTTTCTGTTTTGTTATATAATATAATATATAATATATTTGTTATATAAAATAATATAGCCTAATATAATATAATATAATATTCAAAAGTTGTGCATTTTTTTATGTTTTTGTTTTGAATGTTTTGTACCTGTTTTTATCTCTTATGCACTTTTTTGATAAAAATGCACAAACGTGTATTATTTCTGTATTATTGAAACATTATTGCAATTAAAAAGAAATTTAAGTAGTTTTACTATTTATTTTTTTGTATTGTTTTATGAATAGAAAGAAAAAATAGAATTTTTGTACTGTTGTCAATGTAATGAATTACAGCATTTTTATAATATAATATACTATAATATAATATATAATTGTATGCTTTTTTGACAAATATGTGTATTATTTCCCTAAAAGTACTGTGAAACGTGTTTTGTGTGTGTGTTGTGGAATTTTGCATTGTTTTTATGTTATGTTTTGTTTTATTTGTCTTTTTTGTTGTAGAATTTTTTTGTTTTTGTTGTTTTGTTTTTCTTTTTGATTTTTGTTTTGTACAATTTTGTTTAGTTTTGTTTTTCTTTATTGTTTTTGTGTTGTAGAATTTTGTTTTGTTTTTGTTATATTTGGGTTTTCCGTTTTGTTTTTCGTGTTGTACAATTTAGTTGTGTTTTTGTTTTGTTTTTCTGTTTTTTTATTTCTTTATTATTATTATTTCCATATTGTATTGTGAAGCATTATTACAGTTTTAAAATCAAATTTAAATTGTTTTCTAAAATGTAATTTATTTCTCTGATTTATTTCTCTAAGAAAAAAAATGATAGAAATAGAAAAAAAAAATCCAAATACAATTAAAAATGTAAAAAAAATAAATAAATAAAAAATTATATATATATATATATATATATATATATATATATATATATATGTATATATAATATAAATACCTAATATAAATAAATACTGAATTTACTTTTCCGGTACATCCATTGTTTTCACTGCAATTTTTCCCCCATAAGGATTTTGGCTGAAGTTGTTATTGAACCTGTTGTATTGAGAAATGTTGCAGATGCTTGTTGCTTGTTCATTACCGTAAACACTGCTAGGGAGAAAAACAACAGAACTGGAAAATGGAGATGATAATTCTTCCCATTTTACATGTGACTCTCTGTACGAATCTATTGGTCGAAACAATTTCAGGACATTTGGCCAGACAGCCACTAAAAATGACCAGACAGTGACTCAGAGACTGTTGACCTCATGGGGTTCTGGAGCAAACACCTCCAAATATTCATCTGATTTGAACGAACAAGAGGCTCCAGTCAAAATAACCCCATGCTGCCACAGCTTCCAGACCACAGCGAAACAAGATCCTAGCTACATGTGCTAGCCAAACAAATAAGAGGCATTTAATAGAGAAACGTCCTGATGGATACCATGGTAGTCTGGCATAAATACTGTAATTATCACATGAAGGCAATATTCCCATGTTATTTGCCATGAATTATTTCCTAAGAACACAAATCAGAGGAACTGAAGCATTGCCCAAGTATGTTGTTAAAGCAGTGCTCTCAAGTATAGATTTAACCTTCCTTCCCAGCTTGTGATTATTTTATGCTCGTAATTGATATAAATTAGGTCTCAAATTATATTAATTATTCTGACGTTATTTACTTGGCTTGTGCAAAGAATATCAAATAAGTATTACTGGATTTTCTCAGTACTTTATGAGTTTCAAACTACAGGCCTGCAGGCCTAGATTCATAGTTTCATAATTTATTTATATTTCATAGTAATTGCCATAATTTTTTTTAATAGTTTTTTGTTGTTGTTGTTGTTTAGTGTTTTGTCTTTGTTTTGTAGATTTTTGTTCTGTTGTGATGTGTTTTGTTCTGTTGTAGGTTGTGTATTGGTATGCCAATTTTGTTTGTGTTTTGTAGAATTTTGTTTTTGTTTTGTAATTTTAGTAGTTTTTTTGTTCTATTGTGTTTCATTTTGTTTTTGTTGTTATTTGTTGTTTTATTACAGATTTTTGTTTTTGTATTTGTTTTGTAGAATTTTGTTTTCTCTTTTTGTTTTGTAGTTTTTTGTTCTGTTGTGTTTTGTTATTTGTTTAATGTAGTGTTTTTTTCAGTTTTGTTTTGTAAAATTTTGTTTTGTGTTATGTAATTGTTTGTCACTTTGTTTTGAAGAGTTTCGTTGTTTTTGTTTTGTAGATTTTTGTTCTGTTTGTTTTATTTGTTTAATGTAGTTTTGTTGAATGTAATTTAATTTTCTGTTTTGTTTTTCTGTTTTTGTTTTGTAGTTTAGTTTTGTTTGTGTTTTGTTCTTGTATTTTGTTTTTCTTTTTTGTTTGTGTGATGTAGAATTTTTGTTTATCATTTTGTTTTGTTTTTTTGTAGATTTTTGTTCTGTTGTTGCTTTTCTTTTCTGATTTGTTTGTTTTGTAGAATTTCATTTTGCTTTCCTTTTTTTATTTGTGTGTTGTAGAATTTTTGTCATTTTGTTTTGAAGAATTGTATTGTTTTTGTTTTGTTTTGGAGATTTTTGTTCTGTTTTTCCCTGTGTTTTTGTTGTTGTTTGTTTAATTTAGTTTTTCTGTTTGTCTGTTTTGTTTTTCTTGTGTTTTGTAGAATTTTGTTTGGTTGTGTTTTTTTGTTCTGTTACTGTATTGTTTGATGTAGTTTTTTCTGTTTTTGTTTTGTAGATTTTTGTTCTGTTGTGTTTTGTTGTTTGTTTAATTTTAGTGTTTTTTGTTTTGTAGAATTTAGTTTTGTTTTTATGTTTTTTTTTTCCTTTTTTGTTTTGTTTGTGTGTTGTAGAATTTTTTTGTTTTTGTCATTTTGTTTTGTAGAATTGTTGTAGAAATGTTTTTGTGTTTTCTGTTCTGTTGTTTTCTGTTTTGAAGATTTTTTTCTGCTTAGTTTCTTTTGTAGAATTTAGTTTTGTTTTTATGTTCTTGGTTTTTTTTTTCCTTTTGTTTTGTAGAATTGTTGTAGAAATGATTTTTGTACATTTCCTGTTCTGTTGTTGTTGTTTTGTGTTTTGTAGATTTCTCTGCTTTGTTTCTTTTGTATAATTTCGTTTTGTTTTCCTTTTTTGTTTTTGCTTTGTAGAATCTTGTTTTTATTGTTTTTTTTTTTTTATTGTTTTGTAGATTTTTGTGTTTTTCTCTTTTGTTAGATTTTTTATTTGTTTTTATGTTGTTTTGTTCTATAGAATTTAGTTTTTTAATGTTTTATCTATTTTTTTATTTTTTTTTTGCTTTTGAACAAGTAGTACTTTAATTTTTTTAAGGTTGATAAAGATCGAGATTAACTTTCATTGTTTGACAATTGCAGCTTAAACATTTTGCTAAATGTTTCGAAATATCTCTTATTTTACTTTTTTATTTAGTGTTTAGACTTTGTTTTGTAGATTTTTGTTTTATCTGTTTTTTTGTGTGTGTTTTGATTCATTTTGTGTTTTTCTGTTTTGTAGATAGTGTCTGTTTCTGTTTTTTTGTTTTGTTTTTTGGCTTTGGGACAAATTATGTTGATTACTTTAAAATGCTTGATAATGCCAATCTTAAATAACTTTCAATTGCAGCATGAACATTCTGTTAAATTTCTCTTTTTGTGCTCCACAAAAGGAAAAAAGAGCATGTTTACAAAGACACGAAGGTGAGTAAATGATGACAGGATTTCATTTTTGAGTGAACTATCCCTTTAAAAAAAGAGCTTCCTCATGTCTGAGAGAGTTTCTGAGCACATTAACAGATGCTGTTGTTTTTACATATGACACTAACGATTAATAGTTTAACCCCCAAATCAAATAACTAAGCTTTGATCAAGCACCTCGAACTGACAGCCTGACCTCATGACTACATCATTGTCCTTGTATATCTCTCTTTCTCGTCTTCTCTTGTCAGCTGACCTGAATGATGCTGCCCTCAACTCTCGTAACACCATCTGCGCTGACTTTCCGCCATTAAACTGCCACTCCATCTCAAATATAAAGGCCCAAAGGGGAGTACATTTCGGTAATAGACTCGTCACGACCCCCATACATTCACCGCGAGCCAGGCGAGCTGCGGCTTTGGTTGTATTTCTTCGGTTGGATGCAGTGCAGCATCTTCCAACTAATTTTTCATTTCTTCTCACCTTCATCATATACGGCTGACATTCGCCTGCACTCCCGCTGCCCTTGTCTGCTTTTATCATTAACTTAACGACTTGAAGGGCCCGCAGGTGCTGCAACAAAACCGCCAATGTTTCTTCTTGAGTGAAAATGTCTTCTCTTTCACAAACTTCCAATCCTTGATGAAATAAACTACCGGAATGTTGACATTTATTCTACTACGAGTCATGTTTTGGAACCGGCACATACAACAGAAAGCCTACAAAGCTTCATAACATTCTGGTGGGTGAATGTGGAGGTAAACGGGTCTGTTTTAACGATTCCGTGACCACATAAAGATATCAAGTCCTCTAGAGTCTCTGAAAATATGCTGAAAATATATATGAAGACAAATATTTGCTTTCATAAATAGGCCCTGTTCCAAAACCTAGTGAGCTGCCTACATAGGGAGCATTTTAATACTTCATTTGAATTGCATTATGCTAACATCTGATACCTTTTTTGGCCTCATTCGAAGGCAGCATCACATATTTTTTGCAGTAAAAACAAAACTAGCATTGTGCTGAGCTAATGTTCTAATGTATTTACACACACACGGCTGTATATCGGCACACCGCGATGGTGATTTTTAGTTACATTGTTCCGCCATTAGATGGCGACAAGAGACTGTTTTTACGAGTCAGCAGTAAAGACTTTTATATTGAAAAAAAAAATGCTGTTTTAAATGGAAGTTATTGTTCCATCAACAACAGCTTGATGCAGCTAAAAAATGCACTGTTACGACAAAGATATTGCTTTCCTCATCGGCCATTAAAACTAATGTTTTATTGTGAATATGAGATTGAGCTGAAGAATGAATGCTGTATCAGATGCAGGTAATCAAACTCATTCAGAAAAAAACTCAACGTTCCTTCATTACTACTTCTAAAGTGACGTTTTTGAATTAGTAACAGAGGCTTAGGCTCAGCTGTTCAACTGTCAAACTGAGATTTGAATCTGTGGCAGAAGAAAGTAGTTCTGCACAAAAGAGGGTTTTTAAAGAAACTCCATTGTTGTTTCTACTGTATTTACACACTCGTGTTGTCGAACTGTTGTATAAACACAATATCACACTTGTAGATGTCAAATTTGGCTATATATGAAGACTTCAGATGCAAAAGTCTCTAAAATCATCTGACGTTTTTCTCAAAAATAAGCATCTTTATTAAGCTCCTATGTATAGGTTTCTATGTAAGTAGTGGTACTTCTGACTGGGCTGAGGCTGGGATTTTAGTTTGAAGTAAAAGTATTTGATGGATGTATACTATGTGTCGAGAGCATTATCTCAGGTAGGTACGAACATGCTTACATTTTTATATAGGATGCTGCCTTAGAAGGCAATGTATTTCGGTAACTCGCTAGGTTTTGGAACAGAGCCATTGTGAAACAAAATGACGTATTTTCTCCATGCGGCCTCATGCTAAGAAAGCTACAGCTCACCTTTATAATGGCCCTTTGAGAACCTTCTCTAAAAATCCATTATGTGTCACCGGTAGTTTTCCAAAGGTTTTCCTGTTTTGGATTACAAACAGAGCACTATGCATGCATTGGATGACAGCAGAGGGGAACGGGCCAAATTTTGGTCCCGACAAAAGCCATTCAAGCATGGCTGACAAGAAAATTGGCAAAGTTTGGTTCAGTGAGGTTTTCATACTCTCCGTCTGTAAAAAAAAAAAAAAAAAAAAGTATGATTTTATACATCCCATTGCCCAGAAACAAGACACAGACAATTCCAGTATCTTGATTCATACACGGCTATTGCTCATTATGATACATTGATGAAATCAGGTGGTAATTGATACCGTATATACCGTGATAATATATTATTACTATATTCATATACACCATAATATTTAGAATGGTTCATGTCCAAAAACCTCAGTACTTTGTTGTAATGATGTATGTATAATACAGCTAAAAATGAAATGACTCCAAAAACAGTTACAATGGAATCTTTACATGACTAGGAAAGGGCTGTGCAAGCATATATTTTTTAAGCTTATTTTCTTTTGCAAATTACTGCACAAACATTCATTCTACAGAGCCATAGCTGTTTAACCGGTCAATCTGTCAATTAAGTAGAAAATGTGAATTAGCTCCTGCAAATGTGGAAATTTACGTGTTTGCAAAAAACTGGCACAGAGGTGACATTAAAGAGACAGTTCACCCAAAAATGAAATCCTTTATTCACCCTCACGTCATTCCAAATTTGTTTCTTTTCAAATTTCTTTATTTTGCAGAACACAAATGATATGTTGAGAAATGTTGGTAACCAAACTGTTTTGATGACCAATAATTTCCATTGTGTGGACAAAATAAACACAATGTCCAATCAGGGAAATTATGTCACCATATACAAAAGATATTTTGAAAAATGTTTTTTGTCCATGCAATAAGTCAAAGGGGTCCAAAGTCGTTTTTTCATTGTATGAACAAAAAACTTAAAACATCTTATAAAATAATTTGTGTTCCATTAGTGAGGGAATCCTATTCTTTTAATGTTGCTATTTGTGGGTGGGGCCTGTCCTAAAGTATGTAGGGCAGGGCCCCTACAGATTTGTGGTTTGCCACTGATAGCAAGATAATAGTCTGTTTCCTTTTATTTAAATGCCATTTTATTCTTTCCTGCAACCGGTCCTGACCTCATCCACCACAGCGAGGGCGTTCCAGTGGCTAATGAATTGAATGCAGTGATCTCCTAATGTTTTCAAACCCTTCGTGTCTATCATCACGTGGACTGGCTCATGAGTTCAGCAGAAATGGTCTGTGGTGACGACTTTTATTACTCCGAGTGATTCAGAGGCCGGACAGGTCGACGGAGAATAAACAAGGATGTTGTGAAAGCAGTTAGGCTCATTTTCACGAAAACACAGCCTGTCGCCGACATGTTAATGTTTGTTGTGGACGTCTCGATGGGAGCATTTATAAGATTTCAGAATGTGTGAACGCCTCTGTGATTTATTTAACCAGTAAATTATAGAGTTTCTATGCCGTCAGGTCTGAACTCAGACAGGTCTTCGATCTCAGAAGGGGCGTACTTAAACTTTCATACTGGGTGGTTGTGTGGAAGTATTACATTTTTGCAGTTTGACGACGTCTGGACATAATTCTACGTCCTCCTAAGCTGCCGCTTCAGTCCTGCAGTGAAATCTGGAAAATTGATGTGTTTTCTTGGGGAATTTCAAATGGGATTTTAGTATAATGATTTACAGCAATTATAGCAAAACAATGTTCATGGTTAGCATTACTCAAAAAGACTATCATGTTCGGTCCTACATAAATTACAATCATACCTCAAATGTGAGTTTTGCTTTGCAAGGTACTACATAAGGACTTATTGTGGAACTAATGGATTTTTGAAAAGATATTCTGTGACTTTTCCAGTCATCACATTGAAAAAAAAAAAAGATTTTATAGCAATCAGTCACACTGGCCGAACAAAGTCACAACGAAGTGAAAGTAGTGACAGATGTTTTTTTCTGTATCGTGACATACATTTGAGAGTCTTTCTATGCATCAGTTGTTGACTGGATGTTGATTTGTGGGTGTGGCACAATATGCAGAGGCGGAGCTTAAGTGAATTAAATGATTGGAGAAGTTCTGCAAACGTCACCAAAGAAAAGTATGTCATTTGTTACCAGAAGATCGAGTTTGATTTTGATGAAATAAAGGTCAAAAAATACATAGATGAATTGTTCACAATAGGAATAAGAATGTACAAAATATAATTTTTAATTTCATGCCAACCTGAAATATTTAACAGTAGAGCATAACCATAATTTATAGGTAATTGTTCAACTATGAGACTTTTAAAACAATAACTCAGTTATACTGCCTGGTCCTGAGATGCGAAATGCGCATCAATAAGTACATATCATTGCGGTTTCCAATAGAAATGTCCACTGAGTGGTGACAAAAGAGTTAGTGACATCTCCCCAATCCTGGGATCAAGCTACCATCAGGGGAGGGTCTTCAACAACTGAGGAGCTACATGAATGCTGTCACGAGCATCCAGCAGACGGCGTCACATAAAAAGAGGCTCTTCAATCATTTTGACAAGCTGATTGGTTGGGTAAGAATGAATATCATGGCTGAAAAATCTAGAAGCCTCTCTATAAAGAAATGAGTGCCATAAAATTATACCTTTTATGTTGGAGCAAAGCCCATCCCATAGCTAGGAGATCAACCACTGAAGAGCTTTGGGAGGCTGTATGCCTCAAACTTGTCTGATAAGCAGATGAGGAAGCTTCCCAAGAAGTACAAAGTTGTGCTACCAGCATACACTACCAGGGATATGCAACATTGTGGGGAGGCGCAGCTCTGCAGAGGTTTGCTTCAACCCTAATCAAAAACACCTGAACAACTAATTGAAGTCTGAAGGGTTACTAAGAAGCTACAGGCAGGTGAGTTTTTATTAGGGTTGGAGCTGAACTCTGCAGGACTGCAGCTTTCCAGGACCAGCACTATACTATTGGGTGATGTAGCCATTAAAAGTCTGCAAGATGCCCTTGTCCAAAGTCAGCAGGATGGACAGCCTAGCCAACAACTACATCCGGTAGTGGTTAGGCCTGCCCTGTTGCTTCTCATATGTTAGTCTCTTCGGCCAGAATACGCTCAAGCTCCCTATGAAGTCCATCTTGCTAGGGAATAAGCAAAAAAACATGCACCTCGTTCTGGGGATGAAGGACTCCCGGGACCCCTTGGTAAAAAGTGCCAAAATTCCCATTTGCACAGGTCATAACTGGAAGGTCCAGGACTAGGTAAACCAGGCTATCTCCAATCTGCAGCATAGAGAGTTCATGGGGTTGGTCCAGACTGTTTGGGCTGGCGTAGACTGGGAAACACCACAACAGTTCTTGTCAAAAGCCTCCAAGACGCAGCCAAAATCCATAGTGGTTGAGGAAGTCAGCAGGGTTGAGCAGGAACTTTCACATTAAGGCATTGTCCCTGGGCCAACAAGCTGCCTGGACCCTGGATGGTGAATAAGGAAGGAAAGGATGTGACCCATATTTGGATATGGTGTCCTATACTTGGAATTGTGCTTTGCATTTCACCTGTGGCGCTTGGAAGGTTGAGGGTTCTGTGCCTTGCTCAAGGGTCTCACCTTGGTATTGTCATGGAAGAGTATTGGTATTGGTACAATCCCTGCCAGTATGGAGATTTGAACTCGCAACCTTTGGGTTGTATAAGTCTGACTCTCTAACTATTAAGCCCCTATTAGGTCAAGACTGCCTTCCATTAGGTGACAATTGCCCCATAAGCACATCAGCTGGGCAGACATCAGGAGAACTCCACAAGCCAGACTCTGCTTTAAGATAAAGGTGGTATATGAAACTCCACCTGGCCCCTTAAACCTCACCCAGATTTTTGGGGACCAGGCTGGCTGTTTCCTGTGTGGTAACATCAAGGTAAGCCTGCAGCACATCCTGTCAATGGGGGTTGAGAAAATTCAGGTTGAGAAATAACAACATCGTGGTCAGCTGAGGATAAGAGAGTCATCATGATTGACCTTCTTTGCCCAGTAGGAAGAAAACATTTCAGCAGCCCATGAAAGGAACCAATCTAAAGTGTTTGTGGTGGTTGGATGTTGGTCCCCAGTCGTGGCCTAATGGTTAGAAAGTCAGACTTGTAACCTGAAATACTTGGCCACACGTCACATCCTTTTTTAAGAGCTTTGTCAGTAGAGCAATAGTACAACTACTCTGTAAGTCTGGCATGGCAGGGGCAAACCTGTGCAAGGTGGAGAAGAACCTGGAGGACTGCAGATTCTACCCAACCCAAAAAGCCTCGATATCTAAAGTGCTCTATGAGGCATACAGTGTGTTATGCTTGTCGCCTTCCACTGTCCTGTTCCTGTCCTGTGTCCTTGATCTGGCAACCCTTGTGAGTGTCATATCTGAGGAGGGGGGATGGGAAGAAAAACATTCTCTAATATTTTGAATTTGGACTCTCAATAGCTAGCTATCAATATTACATACTGCATACTTTATTTGTGTGTGCTCTACTGCAGAGATAAAAAAACATTTGTTTTTTTTTTATAAAAAGAGAGTTCGGTCAGGTGCAGCCTGACCCAGACGAACCCAAACTGACCCTGATCCTGTTCCGTTACAGACAGTCGTGTCCAAGACTCCCCTAGTGGTTTACTGGCTATCTTTTCACTGCAAGAATGCTCTGCTTGGTCTACAAACTGGATTGTGTGGAAACTTCTTTCTAGACATCAAGGGAGGTTCGGGTTTGGTTTGATAAAAGACTGCTGCTCTGTCTAAATTCCTCCTGAGATGAATCATTTCCCAGAGAGGAGGAGAAGAATAGCTTTGCTCATCATGTTTTGTGTTTAGGAGAGTTGTGGTGTTGTTTTGCATTCGAGATGGAATTATTCTAAAAGCTCTGCTAGCATAAATTGTCCACCCACAACATTGCTCGTCTCAGAGGAGCATTTTTGGACCCCAAACAAGCGAACAAAAAAAATCTGTCTGCCATGAGAATGTGATTATTCACAGTCTTTGGTGTTGCATGGAGTATGAACTGTGTTTCTTAAAATGAAAATCATTTATATTCACATAAATACAGTAGTCAGCTTTTGAAGTGGATCAAGACCTCTCATCAAAGTTGTCCTAAAACCAAAACAATTTGACCAATAGCCATTATTGTCTTAGGACAACTTTGTTGATTTTTATTATTTTTTTAATCTACTTCAAATGTTGACTACTGTGTGTGGGTGTGTGTATATATATATATATATATATATATATATATGTGTGTGTGTGTGTGTGTGTGTGTGTGTGTGTGTATGAACCAATTTTCTTCCCACTCAAATTATTTTACAAGACTTGGAATATAGTGAAAAAATAATGTAGAAATATACACGTTTGAAATATAATTACTATCAAATCTTGCATTTGATTTATTTTCCCAAATCAAGAACCGATGTTGTCATGTTTGTTCAGTAGTCCACGGTATGATTTTTAGAGGCGTCAATCATTGTGATGACATCATAAGCGTATAGTGTAGGTCGCGTGTAAGAGGGTGATGACAGGCACATCCTTTCAAACTAAAATTACCCCTTGAATATGTTCCACATGATTTATCCTCTGCTGGGACATAAACCAGAGGCTGACTGTGATAGCAAACACCACAAAAATGAATACTAGCCTTCGGAGAATTGCAGACTTGTGCTATTTAGGGAACCTGTATGAAAGCGTGTCTTTGTTACATTTAGCCTAAATTAGTTTTTCACATTTACAATGCGAGACCTGTTTTATTTCTTTTACCCACTTTGTCATCTAATGCTACCACTTCAGCCTACTTTGTCATTCTCTTTTGCTTTGGTAGTATAATTTTAAGCTGTTTTAAAAACATTATGCCATTAAATTTGAAATATATACTGGATTAAATTAAAAAGTGGTTGATTGCAGAACTGCAAAGTGGTGACACATTTGGCTTTACATAGCAAGTTATATAAAGACATGCTAGCCTGAGTGTGCTATAGAGATATTAGTGTAGCTCAGGAAAAACTTAGCAAGTGCATGATATAAACTAAGAAATTTATAAAAAAAGAGAGAGATTGCTAATTAGCTCACCAAACTTTAAATTTACAGTGAAATGGCATAAAAATATGTATTGACACTTGACTTGTTGGTCAAATATCTATTCAAGTTTGTCCATTTAAATGCGTCTCTCAAATGTAGATCTGATCGTTCTTTGTTACATGCCAACCCAATCTCATGGCATTTCGTAAATATTTTATGAGGTGGGTAATACAATCTCACCTGCACAAATTCATAGAATTTTTGCTAAATTATACATATTTTGTGAGTTCCCAATTTGTATTTTATGAGGTGGCTAATTTGAAAGGATTTGAATGACCTCACTCAGTTTGGGGTCTAAACCATGGAAAAAGCATGTGGAAGTTGTGTAAATTATTAGAACAAACACGAATGTTGTCAAGATTCCTTCTCTGGAAATTCTGGTTCAGTTTGGCCAACCACAAACACATTTTGTTCCTCAGTTTTTTTTTTTTGCACTTTTCTCCTTGATTTGTTATAACTTTTGGCAGTCTATATTACTCTAAATGTTTTTTCCGGTCTAACCGATTATTACAGCCAAGCAGCAATAATCAGCAAAATATGTGAGTTTCATTCGATTCAGTGGCATTGTTTACGTTTAGTTGTTTATTCATATCGAATTAAATATTCAATTCATGACAGTAGAAGTTTCATGAACGTTTCATATAGTAAACTCCTGCGCCCTTTTATGCCTTGTAATATAGTACACACAAACAGTATTACTTTACCTTAAAACCGATAACGGTGCCTCTTTCCATAATTGATGATAATAGCGCTCTGCTCTCGTCCTTTTCATGACTGAAGTAGCGGCTGGCGACCAATAATCAATGTAGCTCACAGCGCCATCTGTTGGTAAAAATAATTACTATATGATTGTAGCGCGCTGTACTCGTCGGACTTGGTTGTTTTGAAAATTTAGGGGACAGCCGAGGAACATAAAATGGAAAACGTTTTACACTCCACAGGTAAATGATTTAGTAGCAGCATCAGCCACCAGAAGCTAATTGGACCATGAATACAGACAAAACAATTAATTTGTTTATTTTTTTAATTTATAGTCATTCATTTATCTAGTCTGTCCCAGCACTTGAAGAAACAGAAAGCAGTGGAATAGTGGGAAAAGTCTGCATGGGAAAAACTGTTTAGAATAATAGTGTTGTTGCTAGCAGATGTTCCTCTGCTAAGCTTACTCATTCATAGCTGTCTGTTTACTTCTCCAAGTCTAGAACGAGTGACTCTCACCGTCGATTTGACATACCTTTGACCTCTTGGAAAAGTCCACTGCCGTCTCAGACATATGGCTCAATATTTCAGAAAAGCCAGTTGAGTGTGTCATGATGTTTTTATCTGAGCCTGTTTTATGGACTTTCTTCAGGTGCCGTGTTTGCGCTGAGAAAGCAAGAATTGCGAGAATTAGAACTAGGAAATGATCTCAAATATTTCCACAGCTGCACAGTATCCAAAGTAAGGCCTGCAGCGTAACTACAACAGCAGACTCACATTGTGCTTTCACACCAACAGCCTTTCAACAGAAATGAGGCTCTATGCATTTGGGTTACCAAATTGAGTATTTCTTTTCATAATGTAGATGAAATAGCGGGAGTGAGCATAGCTTAATGTCTATCCCAATGCTTTGTTAATTAAATATAATTTGCACCATAAATTGTTTTAAACGGGTTTCCTGAACACTAATCCTGTCTGGTTTTACGTATTTGTTTAAACTTGGATTTTCTCCTCAGATCACAAGACCTTTGAGCTGAAAGAGACTGTGTTTGGGAAAGATGACTAATATGTGCCTGTGTGCAGAGTCAGGAATCGGTTTTCAGTTAGAAAAAAGTACTTACAAGCAAGCTGAATGTGTCTGTACAGCAGGTCAGCCAAATCGTGAAGATGCATTATTGTTACTTGACAGCAGGGGGCTCAGTAGATGGGTCATTCTGCATTTAGGATGATGATTTTATGTTTGTTTTTTGTTTAAATGGTAGATTATAATATTTTGCAATTGTATGGTTTTTGGTAACGGTAATGGCATGATAATTACTTTTACCCACTTTTATTAAAAGTGTAAAAATGTTTTAAATTCTCCACTTTCCAGAGATATATATTATTTAAATTCTTATTTCAAATCTTACATCATGAGAGCATAGCTTTATTAGATGTTATTACAAAACCAGTTTTTATTGAAAAATGCTGGAAATCCATTTAAAAGTAGATCAAGGACATGATCGGATCGATATTCCAGCTCATGTGATAACCGAAACAGATGAAACAGAAGTAGTTAAAAGTGTACAAATGAAGCATCACCAATTGAAAAAAAAAAAAAAAAAAAAAAAAATATATATATATATATATATATATATATATATATATATATTAAAAACAGAAATTAAATGAAATTAGCAATTTTGAGTGAGACTGAATGAAAACACAGGCACAGGCTCCTAAACTTGTCCTCGTTTCTTCAAGAACGGCTCCTTCTTTTTATAATTTAGATTTGTATTTATTTATTTATTTTTTTTATGTACCATTTAAAATTCAGATTTAACTGTTTGACAGTCAAATGAGATGTTTGGCCACAAAACCCAACAACAACAACAAAACAACAACAACAACAACAAAAACGAAAAAACAAAACAAAATAAGATATAATTCTAATTCTACTAAAAATCTAAAAATAAAAAAATCAACAGTCTGTGAGAAATAATTTACACGCAAATTGTACAAGTACACTACCAATCAAAAGTTTCTGAACCTTTCTCTTCTGCTCACCAAGCCTGGATTTATTTGTTCCAAAGTACAGCAAAAACTGTGAAATAATGAAAATATTTTTTTAAAGATATTTTAAAATGTAATTTAGAATTATTTATTTCTGTGATTTCAAAGCTGAATTTTTAGCACCATTATTTCAGTTTTCAGCATCACATGATCCTTCAGAAACCATTCTAATATTCTGATTTGCTACTCAAAAACATTTATTATTATTATTATTATTATATAGTCCAGGTTTCTTTGATAAATAGAATGTTCAGAAGAACATCATTCATCTTTTTTTTATTAAAGCATATTTAAAGCATCCCTGTTAAATAAAAAATATTTATTTCTATAATTTCTGTGCTAAAAAAGGAGAAACTGTACTGACTCCAAGCTTTTGAATGGTAGTCTATAGTGTATAATATTACAAAAGCTTTTTATTTCAGGTAAATGCTAATTTTTTTTTATCTTTCCATTCATCAAAGAATCCTGAAAAAATTCAACTGTTTTAATATTAGTAATAATAATAATAAAAAACAATGTTTCTTGAACAGCAAATCAGCATTTGAATAATTTCTGAAGGATCATGTGACACTGAAAACTGGAGTAATTATGCTGAAAATGTAGCTTTGATCACAGGAATAAATTGCATTTAAAAACAATATTTATATAGAAAGCAGTACTTACTTAAATAGTAACAATATTTCACATTTTTACTGTTTTTGCTGTACTTCAAAATGCATGCTTGGTGAGCAGAGGAGACTTAAAAACATTAAAAACCTTACTGTTCAAAAACTTTTGACTTGACAGTGTTCAGAGCTATCATATCTTAAATTTCTACAATTTCTGACATGGTTTTCTATGTATAATTATCTGTTAAACTTTTCTAATTTTTCTCAAACGAAAACAACAGATGAGTAACTGGAAAATATTATCGTTACGTAGTCGTGTCTAAAATGTATCATCAACATTCTGTGCAGGAAAGAGTTTATATGCAAATTACATAAGTATATAACTCTCATATCTTGAATCTGGTTTTCTATGTATACTTTTTCTGTTCCCAGTTTTGTTGCATTGCCAGCGCTCTCTAAGATTGAATTCTGAGAATGTGAGCCACCCTTACTCTACGTCAGTATCAAATAGTTCCACCACATAAGAATGATTCGTAACTTGTTCGTTTGAATATTAATGGGAGCACTGCGCAAGATTGCGACATGATGAATCTAAACAACATGATTAAATACGGTGGGTGTTTGGCTGTGTATGGCGGTGTACGGCAATACAGAATAATATCCCGCCATACAAGGCAACATTCCAAAACACAATAGCATAAGCCGCTTAAAAGGAATGTTGTAGCTTGTAAATCTGGTGCTTTGTTTTGCCAAAAAGAAGATTTTTACCACGCTTTGGAAAACACATGGTTCGGTGTTTGACACAGTTGTTCTCTTGTCCCAGGAATGGAGGGGGAAAACGGACATAATGAACAGCAGCAATGATAAATAAATAAGCTTAATTTTTCAGTCAAATATTTGTGAGTTGTTTTTGAACAAATGTCCTCGCAAATTTTCCCTGACCTCTTAAAAAGTTCGCTTTTTCCGCTGTGTGGCAGAAATAGTCCAGACGCCCTCACAGCAGAGGGAATAACCGGAGGTTTACATTCACCTGCTAGCATGAGTCATCGGATTCGGCTGCCAGTCTCACAGATTAAAGTCGTTTCATCTCACAGCAGGAAACAGAACATTAATAACGGTATAATTTCTAGAGCTCTGACAACAGAACATGCAAGACCTACGTGGATGCACATACAGTTAAGAACTAGATAGTATTTAGATAAATGCGAACCTGGACAACAAAAACCATTCATAAGGGTCATTTTTGTCAATTGAGAGAGTTACATGAGAGTTGAATAAATAAGCTTTCCACTGATGTATGATTGTTATGATAGGACAATGTTTGGCCGAGATACAACTATTTGAATATCTGGAATCTGAGGTTAAAAAAAAAAAAAAAAATATATATATATATATATATATATAAAAAATCGCCTTTAGGTTGTCCAAATGAAGTTCTTAGCAATTAATAGGCCTATTATTATGCCTAATAAAAAAAATACGTTTCAATATCTTTACGGTAGGAAATTTACAAAATATCTTCATTGAACATGATTAATATTCTAATGATTTTATCATAAAAGAAAAAGCGATAATTTTGACCCATACTCTGTATTGTTGGCTATTGCTACAAATATATCGTGCTACTTATGACTGGTTTTGTGGTCCGGGTCACTAATCAAAAATCGTAATGTGGTTTTATAATGACGCTTTCTTTAGATTACATCATTACACCAGTAGATGGCGACACGAAACTGTCCTTATGAATGAGTCGGCAATCATCCAAATGAATCGTTTGAAATAATTCAGGAACAAATTCATTTCTGTAATATCTTTACATGGCAGTAATAGTATGGTACTATGTTATTTCAAATTAAACCACTGTTATGAATCATTTACCGAACCGATTTGTTTATAAACAGTCACTGCATTTGAAGTTGAATACTTCATATAGTACAGTGGGGAAAATAACTATTTGATCCCCTGCTGATTTTGTACGTTTGCCCACTGACAAAGACATTATCAGTCTATAATTTTAATGGTAGATTTATTTTAACAGTGAGAGACACAATAACAAAAAAAAAAAAAAAACTTTTTCCGAAAAGTTATAAATTGATTTGCATTTTAATGAGTGAAATAAGTATTTGACCCCTTTGCAAAACACGACTTAGTACTTGGTGGCAAAACCCTTGCTGGCAATCACTGAGGTCAGACGTTTCTTGTAGTTGGCCACCAGGTTAGCACACATCTCAGGAGGGATTTTGTCTCAGTTCTCTTTGCAGATCCTCTCCAAGTCATTAAGGTTTCGAGGCTGACGTTTGGCAACTCAAACCTTCAGCTCCCTCCACAGTTTTTCAATAGGATTAAGGTCTTGAGACTGTCTAGGCCACTCCAGGACATTAATGTGCTTCTTTTTGAGCCACTCCTTTGTTGCCTTGGCCGTGTGTTTTGGGTCATTGTCATGCTGAAAATACCCATCCACGACCCATTTTCAATGCCCTGGCTGAGGGAAGTAGGTTCTTGCCCAAGCTTTGATGATACATGGCCCTATTCATCGTCCCTTTGCAGTTGTCCTGTCCCCTTAGCAGAAAAACACCCCCAAAGCATAACGTTTCACCTCCATGTTTGAATGTGGGGATGGTGTTCTTGGGGTCATAGACAGCATTCCTCCTCTTCTAAACAAGACAAGTTGAGTTGACACCAAAGAGCTAGATTTTTGACTCATCTGACCACAACACCTTCACCCAGTTCTCCTCTAAATCATTCAAATGTTCATTGGCAAACTTCAGACTGGTTTTTACATGTGCTTTCTTGAGCAGTAGGACCTTGTGGGTGCTGCAGGGTTTCAGTCCTTCACGGTGTAGAGCGTTTTCTTTGTTTTCTTGGTGACTATGGTCCCAACTGCCCTGAGATCATTGACAAGATCCTCCCATTTAGTTCTGGTGAGATCTTTCATGGAGGTGAGATCTTGCATGGAGCCCCAGACCAAGGGAGATTGACAGTTATTTTGTGTTTCTTCCATTTGCGAATAATCACACCAACTGTTGTCACCTTCTCACCAAGCTGCTTGGCCTTGTGTAGGTCTACAATCTTGTCCCTGACATCCTTGGACAGCTTTTTAGTCTTGGTCATGGTGGAGAGTTTGGAATCTGATTGACTGAATGCTTCTGTTCCCAGGTGTCTTTTATACAGGTAACAAGCTGCGATTAGGAGCACTCCCTTTAAGAGAGTGCTCCTAATCTCAGCTTTTGACCTGTATAAAAGACACCTGGGAGCAGAAATCTTGCTGATTAAAGGTCAAATACTTATTTAACCCATTAAAATGCAAATTAATTTATAACTTTTTTGAAATGTGTTTTTCTGATTTTTTGTTGTTGTTATCCAGTCTTTCACTGTTCACATACCATTAAAAGTTATAGAATTGAACCTGGTTGCCTTTGGCTTCCATAATATGGGGGGAAAATATTATGGAAATCAATGGCTACCAGCAACTCTTGGTTACTAACTAAAAGTATTCTTACAGTCACATGGACTATTTTAACGATGTCCTTACTACCTACCTGGGCCTTGAATGTGTCAGTTGCATTGCTGTCTATGCAGATACAGGTTTGGAACAACATGAGGCTGAGTAGTTAATGACAGTTTTTTCATTTTTTGGCTCAACTGTCCTATTAAGTTAAATGTCAATAACAGTCCTTGTTGGCAAAATCATATGTTTGTTTATTTAACGTGTAGTTTTTAAAAGTTTCTGTCATAACTAAGCAAAACAGCTACTGCATCAGTGCCTTGGGTGGAGGCTTACATGATCTCTTTTCTCTCTCTCTCTTTTTCTTTTTCCCTCTGCCCACCTCCTTTGAGGAGTTGCCTTGCCCCTCCTACCTGCCCATAAAAGTGGAAACCATGCTGCCTGAAGCCTTTAACTACATTTCTCCTTCTGTCTTCTGGATCTTCTTCCCTCACTTCTCACTCAGAGTGAAATAAACCCAAGGCAGAGACAGAGAGAGGCCAGGAGAGAGAGAGGTGAGTGCTGTTCATATATAATGCGTGTTTTAGTGTGTAGGAAAAAATAAAACAAAATGATGAGTGACTTGAAGTATTGCTCTAAATAGTGATATTGATCTGAATGGGAGTGTACATGCAAAGGAAAATAATATCAGTTCATGATTGATGTTTCTTGTCTGGTCTGTCTGGTTTATTGTTTTAGGGTTCCCATTGTCTGGGAATAAACATTAAGGCAATATTATTCAAATTTATGGCATTTAATAAAATACTAGCATTCTTGAATTGTAAAATATTTTGATGTTCCTCAAACATTTTGGAGATAATTTCAATGTTAAGATTTAATTTCTTCTTTTAATTCTGTAACATATTCTATTTCTAGCTCCTTTTCTTTATTGATTTCATTACTGATTCTTTTAATATTTGAGCAGTAATTGGTCCTAATTGTGTACCTAATAAATAGATCATACAAAACAAAATAAAAATTTTTGGAAAATTAATGTTACATTAATAAAAATTAAATTTAAGCATTTAATAAAATATGAAAAATAAAATATGAGGAATAGACATTTCTAATTTTTTTATTGTTTTTATTAGTATTTTTTTATTATTATTGTATAATATCTACACTCAAATTGTTATGTTATGCAAAAATTAAATAATAATAATAAAATATGTATTAAAATATGAAAAATTATGGAAACTTTCACACTTAATTATTTTATTGCACTAAAATTCTTTAAAACTAAATAGGTAAATTAAATATATAATTTCTTTTAAACTAAATATCTTAATATTGTGATTTCCAGGCTTATTTTTTTTTTATAGAAATGTTTTTTTATAGAAATTATTTTTTAGTTATAGAAATGTATATTTTTCACTTATTTGTAGTTATCCTGAGGTGTAAAATGCGTAATAAAATATAAAAAATTCTGGAAACTTTCACTGTGAATTATTTTCAGCATGCTAAAATTCTTGAAAACAATACTATTTTTGTTAAATTAATTATATACTTAAAAAAAAAAAAAAGTATTATAATTTAAATATCTTAAAATTGTAATTTCCAGGCCTTTTAAATTTAATTATTTAATAAAATATGAAGAATAAAATAAGAGGAATGGACATTTCTAATAGTGATTTTTTTAAGTATTGCATAGTATCCATGACCAAAATAACAGACATGTTATTATGCAAAAATTAAATAGTAATAAGAAAATATGTATTAAAATATGAAAAATTATGGAAACTTTCACAGTGAATTATTTTATTACACTAAAATTCTTACAAAAAAGTAAATTATATATATATATATATATATATATATATATATATATATATATATTTAAAATTAAATATCTTAAAGTTGTGATTTCCAGGCCTTTAACTGTCACTCCCTTTTTTTTTTTTTTTACATAGACGAGAAAATGCACTATTCAAACTTAAATTTGTATAATTCATGAATGAAAACATTTTGTAATATGATTTTGATGTAAATTTTCCATGGTAATGCAATGTCTGATTTTAAAATGGTTTTCAGAGTATGAATTTTGAGATTTTAAGTTTCTACTGATATACATATTATTATTTTTTTAATAATTTCTAAAGCGTGATAGGGCAAAAAAGAAAAACTCCTGTTATGATGTAGATTTTTTGAGGTGCACTCGTCATAAATTAACCTGTTACTTTTCCTACATAATTTGTAACACAAAACAGTGGTCAAATATCTATTTAGGAGTCTTAGACTTTTCCAACCATATATAGTTTGTCATGATTAGATTAGTAAAGTTAGAGAAGTAATGTTTTCATTAGTGATGTTTTTTTTTTAGGATTATTTTTAAGTATTGTGATTTCCAGGCCCAAAATAAGTTGTTATGCATGAACAATCATGGAAATTTCTATTTTTCACTTTTTGTAAAATGCGTAGCTAATAAAATACATCGGCAGCTCGACGCTAAGCAGAGGGCTGTTGTATAAGACTGAAGGGCTTTATTCTGCGATAACAACCCGATGGATGTATATTATCCCGCTTATTACACTGCTTCTTGCCACAAAAGTAAATAATTAAACATACAACCTTGATTTGAGTTAAAATATTAGAACGCAAAGCTTCAGTGAAGAAACCCGTTACAAGGAAACGTCAAGTTCAAACTAAACGGACATTTAAGGGAGATGGTGCCGTCATAGCACTTATTACACAACATTTCACCACAGAAAATAAATATGGCGATAAAAGATATTGATTTAAGACCAAAACGTTTCTTAATCTTACCAGTTTGTTAGTTATAATCCATTACAGTGTACAAAACAGTCGTCCCAAAATAACAGCATCCGCGTTTGTATGAAACGAGAGGAAGTCCGCGATACCAGGATGACATAATTAATTAAATAATTGTACTCGTAATATTGAACTGAGTTTTATATTTTATTAGCCAAACAAAACGCAAAGTTTCCACGAAGAAAAAATGTTTCCCAGTAAGCGAACAGCGCCGACTGCAGGCAGTTACCCGGATGGGCCTGTGTTATTAGTTTTTACCGTTTGTTATCTGAGAATATCAAACCTTGGAATGTGGTGACTGACCAATCAGAATCGAGTATTCCACGAAGCCGTGTTAGTCAAAAGGTCATTAGTCAAAAGAAACCAGGTAATTTACTGTTTATAGTTAGTCTATTATATATATATATATATATATATATATATATACACATATATATATTAATTTCAAGTGGCTGTCCGATCCTTTAAACAATTTTTGATTTGATTTCTGGGTTGAATGTAAGTGTGGATTCATGTGCTGCTGCATACCACACCTGTTGTTGTGCAAGAGTCTTTATCCGGCTCTTTATCCAGCACGCTTTGTATATTTCTAAAGCCACATTCACTTTAGTTTCACTTTGATTTTCCTGGCACTGGGCATGGCTGTGAGCCGGAGGGCGGCTGTGTGCGGTTTTTTCCCTGTTTCCTACAGCGATCAGCGCTGATGTTATGTCTCCAGGGTTCAGAGGATCCATTCCTGTGGGCACACGAGCAGCTCTGGACACTGAGGCAGGGCTGTGGTGCTTTGGCATCCTCTCCTCTTTCCTTTCCACTCTTCATCCCTTTCTCGAGTCCAGATGGACTGAAAAAATGCTGCTCTTTCCATTTCAGGCCTGACATTGATAACTTAATTGATTACATTTGTTTGTGTTTGTAATGATGATTATGGTTAATGATAACCATTAAAGTACTTTCAAGACAGCACTGTATTGATAGTCCTCAAACTCAATAATAGGGTCTCTTTACTTTTTTTCATTTCCAAACCTTTTTAATAACATCAAGGTAATTATTGATTGTGATTCATATTGCAGTTTTAGTCCTGGATCCTTAATGATTCCATTACTGATTCTTTTAGTATGTAAACAATAATTGGTCCTAACTGTATGCTTAATAAATGTTTAAACAAAACACACTCAAACACCCCCACATGTAAATATGAATTACATAAATTATCTTTTAAGTATCTTAAAATGGTTTTATTATATATATATATATATTTTTTTTTTTA
Organism: Cirrhinus molitorella; assembly: GCA_033026305.1. NCBI lineage: Eukaryota > Metazoa > Chordata > Actinopteri > Cypriniformes > Cyprinidae > Cirrhinus > Cirrhinus molitorella. The sequence continues at coordinate 27,458,091 of CM065121.1, read as the reverse complement.
ATTTTTTTTTTTATTGAGTACACTAAACAAAAATCAAACAAACTTTATTAAACACAAATTATAAAATGTTTAGCAAATTAATGTTAAATTAATAAATATGTTAAATTAATGTTAAATTTATAAATAAATAAATAACCCAAAATTGTGATTTCCAAGCCTGGAAAAGTCAGGATATTTAATAAAATCTGAGTACGCTAAAGTCATTAAACAAATATATATATATATATATATATATGTGTGTGTGTGTGTGTGTGTGTGTGTGTATATATATATATATATATATATATATATATATACACATTTATTTATTTTTTTTAGTAATAATAATAATAATAATAATAATAATAATAATAATATTTTACAAGTGTAATTTCAAGGCCCGGAAAAAGGATATGTAATAAAAAAAATTATATGAATTATGAAATTTCTATTGTGTGGGTGGTTTATTTATTTATTTAATGACTACAGTAAAATTATTAAACAATAATAATAATTTTTTTGGTAACTGATGTTACTTTTTAAATAAATAAATAAATAAATAAATAACTCAAAATTGTGATTTCCAAGACCGAAAAGTCAGGGTATTTAATAAAATCTGAGTACACTAAAATTATTAAACAAAAATAATACTTAATATTATTAATTAATTAATATTAATATAATAATAATATTGAAATTTCGAAGCCTGGAAAAAGCTATTTTTTTATTATTATTATTTTTATTATTATTATATTTTTGTTAAAAAAAAATGTCCTAAAATTGTGATTTTTAAGGCTGGAAAAGTCAGGGTATTTAATACAATCTGAGTACACTAGCAAAATGTATTAAATATTGTATAAATATTTTAAAATTGTAATTAAAAGGACTAGAAAAGGGTAATTAATCAAATAAATAAATAAATAAAATAAAAAATATTAAAAAACATTAAATAAATAAAAAATACAAAATATCCTAAAATTGTGATTTTCAAGTCCAGAAAAGGCAAAAGGTAATAAGTATTTTACACTGAATTAATATTACATATTTTTTTATGAAATATTTCAAAACTGTAATATAAAGGCCTGGAAAAAGCTAGAGTATTTAATAAAAAAATAACAGGAATTATGGAAACTTCTGTTGTGTGTGCGTGTGTGTTTTAATGTCAATATCCTAAAATTTAGATTATATTATAATATATTTATTAAATGTAGCTTTTTAAAATTAAAGTATGTATTATAAGGAAACTATTTTGAACATGTACATTTAACAAACAATATTTAACACATTGTCACATGAACAAGGTTAGTAAGCCTATTGTGCCTTAAGTACACATAACACAGTTTGATACAATTCTAAGCGATTCAGATTCAGTCAGTGAATAAATCATCAGACCCGTGCATTCAGTTCTTTGTGGAGTCAGTTCAGAATAAGAACTAGTTTTCCGTTCTCCGAGTTGTTTAGCTGAGGAGCATCTTTTATCGCAATGCAACAACCCTATGAACCTCACAACCCTGTTTTCTCTCTTTCTTTTATTATTTGGATCTTTCCTGAGCAGCTTGATTCATTAAACAGTCACAGACACATCCTGACCTGTGAATGCTCCTCCTTCAGTTCCCTCCAGCTATTAACAGATTGATGTTTTATAACTTTGTTTTTTGATCTGAATGAAAGACACTCTTACACAAATAGGAAACAAAGGAAATCGAAGGAAGCCGAGTCTTGCTTGAGATTTTGTAGGATTTCGGGGTGGATCGGATTGCTTCTTTCCCATATTATTTAGAAAAAATAAATATCGTTTAATAGCACGTACTAAAGTTTGGATCATGAATGCAGCTATTGTCCTGACCTCTATCTGAAGGCCAAAAGCTGTGTACCGTACAAATCTTCTCATCGTAGACTATAGAATTACAGGTCTTCCCTGGCAGCAGTTTCTCATGTCAAATCAGCATCGTACTGAAACAAGAACACCAAAATGCGGCAGACTAACGGTCTTCTTTTTAAAGAGAGGTTTGGCTCGCCGCTTAGATTCGGTTTCTAAGACGCCAGATATCTGAAAGGCTGACAAGACTCGGAGCTAATCGCAAATTTATCCATTTATCACATGGACTTTCTCTGGAAAAGCTGGAAAGCCCAGAGTTCGTTTACAGAGGAAGCAGTTTGTTTAAAAATCTGGTATAGATATTTGTTAACAGTTGTCAGCATCATTTACATATGGAAGCCTGTTTCCACAACTTAATATATTTTTAATTAAAATAATATAACTGCAACTTTTTAACTCACCATTCAGACCTTTTTCCCCCACTGTTGTGAGTTTATGTCTGTGTAGTTAGCAACAAGTCAGAATTGTGAGATATAAACTCACAATTTCAAGTTATAACTAGTCCAATTTTGAGGGGAAAAAAGACTGGCTGTTTTCTCACAATTGCAATTCTCACAAGTCATAACTGCGATAAATAAACTCGCAATTGTGAGAAAAAAAAATCTGAACTGAGAGATATAAACTTGCAGTTGTGAAAAAAGTAAGAATTGCGAAATGTTCATTTGAAATTCTGGGGGAAAAAATCTGAATTGAGAGATATAAACTCACAATTGTGAGAAAAAAGTAAGAATGGCGAGATGTAAATTCATAATTGTGAGAAAGAAAATAAGAATAGCAAAATGTAAACTTGCAATTCTGAGAAAACAATCTGAATTTAAAGATGTAATTTTGCATTTGTGAAAAAAAAATTAAGAACTGAGAGATGTAAATTCCCAATTCTGAGAAAAAAAGTCAGAACTGAGAAATATAAACTCCAAAATTGTGAGGAAAAAAGTAAGATTTGCCGTATTTAAATTAGCATTTGAAAAAAGTACAGAGTAAGAATTGCAAGGTGTAAAAATGCAATTCTGAGAAGAAAAAAAAAAAGAATTGAGAGATAAACTCGCAATGGTGTGATAAAAAGAGATGCTTAATGTAAATTGGCAATTGTGAGAAATAAGTAACATTTGCGAGATGTATATTTGCATTTGTGAGAAAAAAGTACAAACTGAGAGATTTAAATTTGCATTTGTGAAAAAAGTAAGAATTAAGAGATGTAAATTTGCAATTCTGAGAAAAAAAGTAAGAATTGAGAGATATAAATTTGCAATTCTGAAAAAAAAGTAATAACAGAGATATAAATTCGCAATTAAGAAAAAAGTAAAAACTGAGAGATGTAAATTTGCATTTGTGAAAAAAGTAAGAATTAAGAGATGTAAATTTGCATTTGTGAGAAAAAAGTAAAAACTGAGAGATGTAAATTTGCATTTGTGAAAAAAGTAAGAATTAAGAGATGTAAATTTGCATTTGTGAGAAAAAAGTAAAAACTGAGAGATGTAAATTTGCATTTGTGAAAAAAGTAAGAATTAAGAGATGTAAATTTGCATTTGTGAGAAAAAAGTCAAAAGTGAGAGATGTAAATTTGCAATTCTAAGGAAAAAAGTCAGAATTGAGAGAGAAATTTGCAATTGTGAGAAAAAAAGAATTGTGTGATGTAAATTCGCTAATTCTGAAAAAAAGTCAGAATTAAAAGATATAAATTTGCAATTGTGAGAAAAATGTAAGAATTGCGAGATATAAACTCTGTATTTTTAATTCAGTGGTGGAAACAAGTTTCCATAATCACCATCACCACCAAAATAAAAACATTGCCATTAGGCCAATGAGTTAATATGAGGAATTGTACTGTTCAGTCCTTTTTAAATGAAAGTATAGCTACTTAATTAACTGTTTAAATGGTTATTTAAATAATGTTTGTACATTTCTAATTGTGATTGTATCATATAAATTTTAAATTTGACTTGGAAATGAGCAAAGACTTCATATGCTGATCAATAGACTATTTATTTGTCAAAGCACTGAACAATCATGTTAAAGTTAATAATTATTATTTATTAGCTTCGCCTTAGCTTTTATTTTATTTATTTATTTTTTATTTTTAGCAATTATTGTGGAGTTTAGATTCTTGACCGTCTGACTTTATTTCAGTCAGGTCTCTTTTTTGGCTTGATCAGTGTGGATGCATTCACAGAATCAAACTATAGCGACGGTGTGAAGGCTAAAAGCGAGAACGAAAGGACGTGGGCTTGGAATCTGACACATACGCTCACAAATGCACAAGCGCACCTCTGATCTTGGCCTGTGTTTGCAGTAATATAAATCGCCAGCATCAGTGTCCAGCTGGAACAGAGAGAGTCATCTGAGGCCATCTATTAGTGCTGATAAAGTATTTGGAGAATAATTACAGATTAGGAAAATGATTGGACTTAAAGTCCTGCACAGATTTCACATGTGCATATTTGGCTTTGTTTTTCAGCACTAAAAAGGAGCTCAGTAACCCATTCCATGGATTTGATGCCGTTTAAGAACAAACTAATATTTAATTTTAATTTTGTTTTGTTTTGTTAATTTTTTTAACCAAGATTTACAACAAAAACAATTAAAAAAAACAACTGCTAAATATTAAAAAAAGAAAGAATTATATCTACTTCCATTTCTGAGAAAATATTCTATTTATTAAAGCCAAGAATGAATCTCATTAACACTCTTGAAAAATAAAGGTGCTTTAAAAGGTTCTTCACAGCGATGTCTATAGAAGAACCATTCAGTGAAAGGTTCTTTAAAGAACCATCTCTTTTTTACCTTTTTATAATCTGAAGAACCTTCTTTTGCCACAAAGAACCTTTTGTGAAACAGAAAGGTTTTTCAGATGTTAAAGGTTATTTATGGAACCATTTAAACAAAAAGGTTCTTCTATGGCATTGTGAAGCACCTTTACGAGTGCAGTTAGTGTTTTTATGCATTTTACATATATCAAAAACTCAAGTCAGTAACAATTTGAACAATATATTTTATTTGCAAACTTACGTTCACCTATTCTTTTTAATAGTTAACCAATTTTGAATTTTTCCGATCGTCAGTCGCCAAAGCTTCGTAAATACTGGTCACGGATGCAGAGGTCTACTTTAAATTTCACCAAGCTGATTAATCACTAAAAACTTCTTCAGATTATGTTTTCATGCCATTTTAAGTCTTATTTCAACATAACAAAGTTGTTATATCTAAGTGTGTGAGTTATTTAAGTTTTAAAATTAGTTTTGTCATTATATTGTTTATTTAGACTGATTCGCAAACACAGAATGCATACAAACACAAGACGTGGGATTAACGCATGAACCAATCATAGCTGAACATAACCAGTCATATCCAATTATATCTCTTACGTGACTTTCCTCCATTAATTCTCAATTACCCCCCACCAAACTCACTACATGCTTTAGGAGGGGGTCTGTTAAAACTCAATGGGCTCAGGGGAGGTGAAAAAGATGCAGACTCCCGTTGTAACTTTACCTGCTGGTGTCAATGCTGGACAGTGTTTCTTTAGAAAAACAAGTGATTTATACAAATGTTATATTTTGTAATATTGGCATTGTTTTGTTTTTGTACTACTTTGTTTTTCTCATCCAATATTTTGAGGAGGCACTGCCTCCCTTGAAACGTCCCTGATATATATTTCTTTTATGTTATTACAGTGTTTGATTTATCACAAGGCACACAAGAAACTTAGTGATACTACCAGAGTCTGTCTGGAAGTTTTGGTACCAAGTGGGGGAGATGGGAAAATATGATTTTCTTAAAAGGTCAGACATAAGCTTTCCAAATGAAATGATAAAAAAAAAGTTAAAAAACGAAGTATTTTTTCCTGAACTTTCCAGGCACAAATGGCACCCGTTCCATTTTCATACAGGAAACAGAAAGGCTTTCTGCTACCTCATCATGGTTTATATACTGCCCCAAAACTCTTATTCCCCTTAGACTCAAACATATGGTTACATGAAAAACTTCCCTTCTACCTGAGAGAGAAAAGCGAGCGTGTGAGTTACTGAGCGAGCGAGAGAATGTGTTTTACAGCAGGCAGCAGTTCTGGCTCACGGTTCGTTCTGTCAGCTGATTCTGCATTCCGCTGTCCTGAGGAATAACTGCAACTCAACCTCGGTGTATTTCAGCAATATCACACCAGCAAGAACGCCACTGCAATGAATTCCAAAACATTCACATTCATGAATTTATGCAAAGCGACTTATAAAATTTGTCAAGGAGCCAACAAATCCACTATATAGAACCTTTTGTGCATTTGAAAGGTTTCATAGATGTTAAAGGTTCTTCATGGAGTAATGGATGCCAATAAAGAACCTTTATTTTTAAGAGTGTAGGTAAATGTGTCCCAGTTTCTTGGGAAAAATGCCTTGGAGCTTTTTCTCACTCTTCCCATTTCCAGAGAAAGCCAGACCTGTAGTAATTGGTAGGGTGGGAACCCGGAGCGGGGTGGGTGGGTGGGTGAGTGTGTGTCTTTTGGCATTTTCTGCTGTTTACTGTCAGCACGTCATTATCACGGTCATGCTGACTGTAAAAAAACGTAAAGTTCTTCAAATTTGGTAGCCAGATCCGAAATAGCAGCTCCAAAATACTGCATCATGAATCCATTTGTCAACGTTACGCAAAGCAGCACCCTCTCTCTTGTTTTAGCCATTTAATCATTTTGCAGACAATCCGAAATTTCTTACATTGCATTCAAGGTATACATTTTATCCCTGGGAATCGAACCCATGACCTTTGTTTTACTTTCGCAGAGATCTATAGTTTGAACTACAGGAATGCATCTGTACAAAATTATCAGTACTGTTGTTTTATTTGCATCCATTCCATCTCATTGGGTTTCACTTGGCACGTTACAGATGCTTTTTATCCAATGTGTCTTCTGGTAATTTCATTATATTGACTGTCACCCCTGAGCAACTTGGTGAAAAAGTGCAGGGTTGCCTTTTTGGCATGATTTTCCATGACTTTTCCATGGCCTTTCCATTTATTTGTAATTTACTAGATCATTTTAAAGTGATTACCATTTATATGTCAGGTAAAGGCATGTCAGTTTAAACGTATTTATAATTTCTCTGTCAGACATCTTGACATTGAAATGTGACTTAATGGACAGTTCAACTTTTTAATCCTCCTGTTATTAGCTAGAAATATTTGCTGTCCGGTGAGTTATACAGACAGTTTTAAACATTGAATTTGGTCATGCAGGCTTGATTTTTGGTATGACACTCTTTATATTTCACAATAAGCAATATTAAGCAGATTCAATATTTTAGAGCAGTGGTTTTCAACCCTGGTTCTGGGCACCCACTGCTCTGCACATTTTGTGTCTCCCTTATTTGACACACCTGTTTCAGATCATCAGCTCGTTAGGAGAGAGATCCATGTACTGAAGTGAGTGCGTCAGATAAGAGAGACATACAAAATGTTCAGAGCAGTGGGTCCCCAGGACCAGGATTGAAAACCACTGTTTTAGAGCATAGCATATTCAATATACTGTAGACCAGTGGTCTCAAACTCAATTCCTGGAGGGCTGTAGCTCTGCACAGTTTAGCTCCAACCAGCTCCAACTCACACCTGCTTGGAAGTTTCTAGTTAACCTAAAGAGCTTGATTAGCCTTGATTAGCTGGATCAGGTGTGTTTGATTAGGGTTGGACCTAAACTGTGCAGAGCTGTGGCCCTCCAGGAACTGAGTTTGAGACCAATGCTGTAGACACATTCACAATATATGAGGTTTTATTAATTACTTTATTTAATTATTTACCCGACCTAATGTGTTTTAAAATTCGGATTATTACAGTTATTTATTTGTATGTTTTTTTTGAACATGGGAACCCTGAAAGTGTCTTAATGCCTTAGTACTGGGTTCATATCCTGGACAAATCCCCAATTTATGTTTACCTTTTGGTCAAACTTGAAACAATTTAAGTTACACTTGAAAATTTCAAATTTTCATGGCAGAAATGAAATCTGTCCAAATGGCATCTCCAAAATAAATCCAAAACAATAAATCAAGGCAGTAACAATTTAAACAATATGTTTTATTTGTGAACTTATGTTCAGCTATTCTTTTCAATCGTTAATTTTTAACTATAGAAACATTTGCTGCCCAGTGTGTTATGCACAGTAAGTTATACAGACAGTTTCAAACAGTGAATTTGATCATTGATCATGGTGGCTTGCTTTTGGGTTTGACACACTTTATAGTTCACAATAAGCAATATTTACCAGATTCAATATTTTAGAGCAAAGCATTTTCAATGTAGACACATTCACACATATATGAGGTTTTATTAATTACTCTATTTAATAATTTACCCAACCTAATGTGTTTTGAAATTCTGATTATTACAGTTATTTATTTATTTATATATTTGTTTGTTGTTTTAAACATGGGAACCCTTAAAGTGTCTTAATGCCTTAGTACTGGGTTCATATCCCAGACGAACCCCCAATTTATGTTTACCGTTTGGTCAAACTTGAAACAAGTTACACTTAAAAATGTGTAATTTTCATGGCAGAAATGAAATCTGTCCAAATGGCATCTCCAAAATAAATCTAAAACAGTAACTCAAGGCAGTAACAATTTAAACAAACATTTTATTTGTGAATGCATGTTCAGTTATTCTTTTCAATCGTTAACTTTTAACTATAGAAACATTGCTGCCCAGTGAGTTATGCACAAGAAGTTACAGACAGTTTCAAACAATGAATTTAATCATTGATCATGCTGGCTTGCCTTTGGATTTGACACTCTTTTAATTTCACAATAAACAATATTTAGCACATTCAATATTTTAAAGTGTATGTTCAATATAGACTCATATAGTTTAATTACTTTGTAATTTGTTAATTTACCCGACCTAATGTGTTTTCAAATTCTGATGTTTATTTATTTATTTATTATTATTATTATTATTATTTATTTTAATTTTTTTAACATGGGAACCCTGAAAGTGTCTCGATGCTCAAAGTACTGGGTTCAGATCCCGGGTGAACCCCCAATTTATGTTTCACTTTTGGTCAAACTTTGAACAATTTATGTTTACACTTAATAATAAAAAGTCAAGGCAGAAACAGTTTAAACAATATATTTTATTTATGAAGTTATGTTCAGCTATTCTTTTTAATAGTTTTCTATTTCTGAATTTGTCAGATCATCAGTTATCAAAGCTCTGTAAGTCTTCCCATTAACATAATAATATTGTTAACTCACGGGTTTAACTCATGAACCAATTACAGCTGAACATAACCAGTCATATCTAATTATATCGCAATGGAGGCATTACCTCCACCAAACCCACTGCACACTTTAAGGGGTCTGTTAAAACTCAGTGGGCTCAGGGGAGGTGAGAGAAACACAGTCTCCCTCTGTAACTTTACCTGGTGGTGTTGCTGTCAAACAATGTTTCTTTAGAAAAACAATTGGTTTGATATACTTTTTAATGTTATATTTTGTATTACTGGTGTTGTTTTTTTTTTCATCTAATATTTTGAGGAGGCACTGCCTCCCTTGCCTCCTCAGAGGAAACGCCCTGATGTATTATATAAATCTGAAGCTTATAAAAGCTTCAGAGGTGAATTGGCTAAAATAATGTAGGGCTGAGCACATAAGTTTCTTTTCATGCCAGCATTGACTATATGGTTGACACCCAGCATGTTCTTCTTTATTTGTTTATTGTGAATTGAAGTGAAACATCTGGAAGTAGTCAGAGAAGCAGGAATGGAAATTTGATTATATTAGAATCGGGGCAGGGCGATAACAGAGCTGTGGCATGAAACCAAGCAGACAAACGTTGCGGTTGTAAAATTTGGCCAAAAGAGTGGAGGAAAACATTGGTTCCTGCTCTTTGCAGTGGACGTGTAGGGTTGCTGTTGTTCTGTCATGCTTGTCCTTGTGGTTTTGACCCTCGCCTATCAACATATTTCTCGTTTGACCTTTGGCTTCAGCACTGAAATCTTTACTAAGAAGATCCAAATGTAGGCTGGAGGGAACAATATGAGAAGCTTGTTTCAGCCTTGTGAACTTGATAAATAAGCATGGAAATTTAACTAGGCCACCGTGTGAGTGGTTGAGTTCAGAATGAACAGAAGCTTTATGGGCAATGTTTTTTTTTTTTTATCCAATGACCTCTCCTGAACTGCTTCTTTTGAGATTGTTTTGGCATCTCCTTGGTGATTTATTCTGGGTGGGTACCATGGATGCGAATAAGAGCTATTGATTATGGTATTCTGTATCACTTAATATTTTTCAGACATGGCCAGCAGTAATTGAGAAGTGTTCCAAGGGAATGAGGGTGTTTTGATGCCCACAACATTTTTGGACATAGAACATTGGATGGACGTTTACTTTGATTTGCCAGTCTCGCCGAATACAGAGAAAGAGTTGTTTTTCCAAAGTTAAAGTTCTAGGCTGTACATAGTCAGCAATAAGAATGACACAAGATCCTCTGAAAACAAATCACTGGGTGGAGTTATAAATTAGGGAGGCCTGAGGAATGAAATGTTTGGTTTGTATTCAGTGCCCACTGAATGAGGGAACTAATGAATGAATCAGTGTCAAAGGATGGGATGTAGCCTATGGAAAACTAGGAATGCCCCTTAAAAATGAGAATCTATTAAATAAATGAATTAGGTGTACGCTCTACCTCAGAGAAACTGAATACAGAATAAGGTTTGAACGGATGATACTGGAGTTTAGAGATGTGAAAGAGGTGGAAAGTATCTTTGGAGTCACAGTCAACCTGGCGGGCTGCATCCCAAGAAAAATGGTTTATGTGTTCCTTTGTCTTTTTCTTCTATTCGTGCTAGATCAGTCAAGATCTCCGTTTACAGTAGCTCGCAAAAGGAAATCAAAGCTCTGGCATCCCACCCACGCACTGATCCCAATACGTCTGTATGTATTAGAATCAAAAACCGACTCCCTAAAAAGCATTCCAGCTTTTAAGATTTTTCCACGCTCAATCAAAGCAGGATGCCCCCTCCATTCTGGGGTCGGCTTTGGTTTAGGCTCACGTTTTGGATTTCAGTGCAGCTGTCGGCTGGGTGCTAAAACGCCAACGCTTTGCAACTGAGTGGCTGGGTTTCCCATTCATCAGAGTTTCAGGACAGACCTGAGAGGACGTGGCTCTCAAGACAACAGAAAGAATGGGCAAAAAAGTAAGGAGTAGATTTGTTTGTGCCATTTGTATAAAGTTTTCTAGAGATGACATCACGTGATGGCAGTCTACATTGTTGTGATTCATTGGTATTATCGGATGACGGTGTTTAAAGTTTATGTCTGCTGCACAAAACACTGAATACAAAACAATTAATGGGAGTAATGGGATAAGAAAAGCTAAGTCTGCCTTCTTTTCCGTTTCGGAGAAAGCAAACTGTTAGCATTTCCACTTCTTTCAAAAGCAGTTGCTCAGGATTATTTGCTGTCAGATGGTGTGCACGTAGTTAAGACCCCTTGATCCACACACATAAACTCCCAAACAGTGTTCATATGTGAGCAGATACTGACCTCTAATGGTCATGTTTGAGTATAACAAATGAATTACTTATGTAGTAGGTCTGTTAAGTGCAAACTAAATTTAGGAGACTTAAAACATTATTAACTTCAATGTGATTTATTTATTTATTATTATTATTATTTTTAATACGCAAAAAAAATAAAACAAAACAAACAAAAAAACAAAAACAAACAAACAAACAAAAAAAAAAAACAGATTGAGTATTACTCAAAATGAATTAAAACAGTGAAATGTGCAGTAATTAAATATGTTAAATAACACAAATGTGACCTGGACCACAAAACCAGTCTTAAGTAGCACAGGTATTTTTGTAGCAATAGGCAAAAATACACTGTATGAGTCACAATTATCGATTTTTCTTTTATGCTAAAAATCATTAGAATATTAAGTAGGCTAAAGATCATGTTCCATGAAGGTATTTTGTAAACTTCATACCATAAATATATCAAAACTTAATTTTTGATTAGTAGCATGCATTGCTAAGAACTTTAAAAAATAGAAAAAAAGAAAAGAAAAAAATAAATAAATGTAATCTTCTGAATAATTCAGGGTTTTTTTTTTTTTTTTTTTTGTGCACCTTTAGATTACTGATTTTCAAGTAGTTTCATCTCAGCCAAATATTGTCCTAGCAAACAATAGATCAAAGGAAAACTTATTTATTCAGCTTTCAGATGATGTATAAATCTCAATTTTTTTTATTTTTTTTTTAATTACTCTTATGACTGGTTTTGTGGTCCAGGGTCACAAGTATCCTTTATGTATTTAATCCCATTTTATTAACCAATGTTTTTGCTGCTGACATTTGATGATCCAGTTCATCCCTACTAATAAGCAAAAATGACTTTTGATGAACTAACATTTGTACCTAGTTGTTTTTTTATTATTATTGCTGAAGAGCAATCTTCTTCTCCTGTGTTCTACTGTACAGACGTGAATTTACTTTTCCTTCGGCCTGAGGCTTATTCGTTTCACTTTTTGGTGTGTAAGGGCTTTTGCATTTGCTTTTTATATTAAAAACAAACAAGCAAGCCTTTCCCGAGATTTAAAAAGTAACGTAATGCATTACTTTCCATAAAAAGTAACTAAGTAATGTAATTAGTTACTTTTATAGGGAGTAATGCAATTTTGCATTACTTTTAAAAGTAACTTTCCCCAACACTGGTTTAAAGGTTCTAATGAAGTTCATGTGATGCTGATTTGAATTTCGAGGGTCATTTCTTCTGTCAGTGACTAGGCAAATAAACATTTGACTAAAACTTTTGAAACAAAAAAAAAAAAAAAAAAAAAAAAAAAATATATATATATATATATATATAAATAAAACATTCAGAACTAATATTTATAAATTCTGTTTTTGAACATGATGATGATACTGTTTTTTTTTTTTTTTGTGTTTGATGCATTTATTTTATTTGTAATGTATTTTTTAAAGCTTTTCACACTTTTCCATTTTCTGCTGTAAATTGAAGGGACAATGCAGACTTTGTATGGGCAGCATATTATCTATAAAGCAGAAGACAAAAACATGTCTTTAAGATATTAAGATGTCCTCCCCACTTCAAAAAGACTATTTATTGAAACAGCTTATACATCCATACATCCTATACAATCCAACTTTATTTGAGACAGATGAATACATGACTCCAATTGTGTTATGTTAACAACACCTACTAGTTGTTTGGAAACTTCTGTTGAATAGTGGGTAGAAGTAGGATAGATGCTATCAGTACTAAACAAATGTATAAACAAGTTCACCAAACCTTGATCTGTTCATTGTTATATGTAGCACTTGCGAAGAATAGCATTAGAAGATGGTGTAACATTCATAACTCATGGTTATTTTTGTTGAAAACAATGATTTTCTGAGACTATTATGCAGCAGTGCAGTAACAGAAATTTTCCCGAATTAAGCACTATTTAAGAACTATATAATCGTTTAAATCATTAAGCAATAAGAACCAATTGGTCAGTCATGGAATGGATAATGACCTATTGGATGTCAACTTTTTAACCTGACTTTTTGCTGTATTTTTCCAAGAATACTAAACTTCTCTCCCCTGCTCCATTCCACAGGACATGGCTGGGCCTCTCCTCTCTGCCCGCTTGTTCGTACTGGTGGAGCACCTATGTCTGCTACATCATATCCATGCAGGGGCATTTTATGGTCACAAGCCACTGCCCCAACAGCACCAGCCTTTGCCACAGTTACCTCTTATGTCACATGGCAATGAAGGGATACCCCAACACCATTACCATGGAAAGGAAACGCCACACTTACCATATGGAAATGAGATGCCTTTGCTTCCACAGTTTGCAAAAGAACGTCCACAGATACCCATGCACATGGGAAAACCTATTTTAGGAAAAGGTTGGTAATTCTGCAAGTCTTTTTTTCTAGTTAAGTTTGCCTGCAGCTTTTATATCATCATATACTTTCAGGGTACATGAAATCTTGGTACTTAAAAAAAAAAAAAATCACAACAAAGGATCAGTTCGGTGTTCCACCTCGCACACATCCTTGTTCACACAGCTCTTAAAGTATACTCAACCACAGATGAGCACGGATAGACGGAGTTCAACACATGCACAGCACTACCTAATAGACTCGTTTTGTCTCAACATTTACCTTGTGGCTGTACTGTTGTAAGCGGACCGTTTGCACAAAAAATGGGTTGCACATGGATGTGTGCGGACATTCGCAGACACTTCTGATTCAGAAAATTGCGTTACTTGGACAGCGCGTAGACCGTTGCGGAACATGGATAGCCAAAGTATACTTTTTACAAAGTATATATAGGTTAACATCTTGCAAACACCTGCCATCAGACTTGACACTAATAACAAATAATAAATTTGGGAGGGTGTTTGTGAGTGTGTGTGCAATTTATTAAATTTATTGATTCATAATGAATATATATTGGTCCAAGAATTTATAAATACATTAATTTACTTTTTATTTATTTATTGTAACTTTTCGACTTGCTTCAAAATGTTGACTGATACTGTGATCATGACTTTTTTTTTTACAGGTGAAACCATTCCAAGAGGAGAAAAAGGTCCTCCTGGTGAGCCTGGTCCAAAGGGACTTCCAGGGCCTCAGGGACCTCCAGGACTTCCTGGTCATGGTATCCCAGGACTTACAGGTAAACCTGGTCCTCAGGGTCCACCAGGACTCCCAGGAATTGGAAAGCCAGGAATGCCAGGTTTACCAGGTAAACCTGGAGGTATAGGTTTACCAGGACCGAAGGGTGAGTCAGGACCAATTGGCGGTGAAGGGCCAAAAGGAATGCCAGGACCTCCAGGTCTTCCTGGGCCACATGGCTTACCAGGTGTGTCGAAACCAGGTGGACAAGGATTTCCAGGACAACCTGGAGCTCGTGGAGAACCTGGACAAAAAGGCTTCCCTGGAATCCCTGGTCTCCCAGGGCCAAAAGGTGAAAATGGGATTAGCTTCCCAGGACTGCCAGGAGTAAAGGGACCTCCTGGACCTCCAGGACCACCAGGACAAGTAGGACAACCTGGAATTGGCAAACCAGGACTTAACGGACTACCTGGGGCTCCTGGAGGCCAAGGTAAACCTGGTGCACCTGGAGAACCAGGACTGGGTGGAGTCCCAGGGGATAGAGGACCACCAGGACCACCAGGACTACCAGGCTTTGGCAAACCTGGTTTGGATGGCTTGCCAGGGAAACCAGGTCTTCCAGGTGGAAGAGGCGAGCCAGGTCCTTCTGGATTACCTGGTGGCCCAGGCTTGCCTGGCTTTGGCAAACCTGGATATCCTGGCCCTAAAGGTGATAAAGGGCATGGTGGTTTGCCTGGCTCCCAAGGCGCAAAAGGTGAAAAGGGTCATGCTGGTCTTCCTGGAATGATTGGTCCACCAGGACCAAGTGGCCTTCCAGGACCTCCAGGTCTCTTGGGACCACCTGGAGGCATTGGCTTCCCAGGTCCAAAAGGAGAGGGTGGTGTAGTAGGACCTAAGGGACAGCTTGGTCCAAAAGGTGAACCAGGACCTCCAGGACTTCCAGGCAAGCCAGGATTTCCAGGAGAATTGGGGCAACCAGGACCTAGAGGCTTACCAGGACCCATAGGTCCTAAAGGTGAAAATGGACACAAAGGCTTACCTGGCCTACCTGGAGTCCCTGGAAAGCCTGGCGCAAAAGGAGAAGTTGGATTCCCAGGGGAGAAAGGTCATCCAGGGCCTATGGGAATCCCAGGATTAATGGGTCCAGCAGGACCAATAGGCCCACCTGGTCTGCCAGGTCCAAAAGGGGAATATGGACCACCAGGAAAACCTGGAATGCCAGGCGAGGGAAAACCTGGGCTTCCAGGACCAATAGGTCCACATGGTATACCTGGACCAGGTGGGCCCCCAGGTCAACCTGGAATACCTGGTCCTCCTGGCCCACCTGGCCTACCAGGACCTCCTGTTCAATCTCCATTTATCGGACAAATCCTTCCTGAGACAGGTCCTGGGCTAGATGGGGGAAAAGGTGGTTATAAAAAAGAAAAGCCTGGGGGAGCCATTATTGGTAGGAATGGCCTAGAGATGCCTGCTTTTACAGCTCAGCTGACAACACCATTTCCTCCAGTTGGGCAACCTGTCGTCTTCAACAAGATTTTACATAACGGCAACCAGAATTACAACCCTCAAACTGGCATCTTCACTTGCAAAATACCTGGAATTTACTACTTTGTCTACCATGTTAATTGCAAAGGAAATAATGTATGGGTGGCATTATACAGGAACAATGAGCCAGTTATGTATACATATGATGAATACAAAAAAAGTTACCTGGATCAAGCATCAGGGAGTGCAGTGCTGCCCTTACAGTTTGGAGACACTGTTCATATCCAGTTACCATCAGACAAAGCTGCAGGACTTTATGCTGGTCCATATGTCCACTCATCATTCTCTGGGTATTTGTTATATCCCATGTGAATTTGTGAAAATAGTCACTCAATATAAAATCAATGGTACGTTTTTCTAAAGTGAACTTTGTTTGTGCTATCAGTACAGAGCCACTTGTTATGTCTGAATAGAATAGCATATTGTGGAACAGTGGCAAAGGAACATATGAGAGAAAGTTAAAAAGAGGTTTTTTGCCGATACACATAATTACATAATTTGAAACAGCATCTTACATTATCCATTCATCCATATGGTTAGCACTTTGTTAGAACTCTTATCGCATTATTTATTTGCATATTTCCTATTGTTTGACAGTATATTGATTGTATATAGATGGGGTTTCATTGACTACATATCAATGTAAAATGATGTGATACTGACATATGTCATAATGATTCAGATTGTTAGATATGCACTACTTTTCTGCTGTCTTAGCTTCTCATTGTGCCATATCAATGAACAAGAGAGTATCTGAAATGCCCTGAACCTTGCATTTTAGGTTCTTTCACACCCAACTGATCTGAGTAGATCAGATCATTGTTTATTAAAAAACTGAAGAGTACTGATTGTTATTAATTATAATATCAGTATATAAAAGTTGATAAGGCCACATGGACACTAAGTTAAATTCATTTAGTCTTAGGAACCTCTCTGTAATTTATTTTTAGTTTTACTACTGAATGACTAAATTTGTATATGTGCAAAAAGATGGTGGGGCACAAAAGAAGGAATTTATTCTTTGTTATTTTTGACAATGGTGCTAAACTGTTAAGCAAATTAGGATTTAATGTCATTGTTGATGGTTTTTTTTTTTTTATAAATTGAACTGACTGAAATTGTGTGTATTTGTAATTAGGGAATTCCATAAAAAAATAAAGAATCCCTGCTTTGAATCTTTATGCTGACCATTATTTATGGAATTTTGGATGTTATACACTTAGCCAGACACTGATCTGCTGCTTTTAAATAGTGTGTAATTTCTGGAAACCTCAGCAATGTCAAAGGAGTGATACCTTTTTATTCTACACAACAAATGTGCACCCTGATCTCTCAAATAGATCTCAAAGGGACCAACAAAAAGCTTCAAGGTACTCAACTTTTTTTTTTTTTTTCAATTATTTAATCAACGTAATTCGTTATTTAATAACCAAGTCTGTGTCTCCATTTCATCAATCCCAAATCAAACTTTTTTTAATCATTAAATGTTCCCACTCCACGCCAGTGAGGGCGATATTGCATTATGTGCACACGAACGCACATGTAGAAGAAGAGCTACTTCTGCTCACGTTTCTACTGTGTGTATGTAAAGTTGCTTGCTGGTTCATGTTGAAATAAGGTAGGTATGGTACAGTATGGGTGTTCATAAATATGATATATTTATATATAAGTGTGCATCTTCTTATTTGTAACAACAGTTATGACTGAATGTACTTTTATAGGGTCTCGGAGAAATCGTATTGTTACTGTACCTTTAGGAAGCGTCAGCAAAAGCCGTAGAAGTTGGTTTGAGTGACTCATAATTGTGATTTGAAAAGTCATTGTATAAGAATACAAAATGCATTGTCAGGCGAATATATTTGTAAACTCTAAGTGTGGGGTAATATAGTTTAGTTCAGTCCAAGTGTTTTTAGTTCAGTACAAGGTCGTGAACAAACAAACATTACAGCACAGTTAAATATTTTAAAAAGCTTTTGTACTTAACTAAAATAGGATGAAAGCTACTTCGCCTGCGGAAATTGAGCCTTTTTACAGTTTTGCTTGGTATTGTTTGGAACATATTAGACAAAATTAATTAGTTTTATATTAATTATCACTTATTTGCGGAAGCGCGTAAGATTGGTCTACATGCACTGTGTAATTAAGCTATTCAAATGTATTTATTTGAATAAAAGCTACAAATATTGGTAGAAATGGCTATTTTTATTTACATACGTTTATTTATGTTCCGCAATGTCTTGTTTTCGTATACGTCAACACAAAAGAGATGTTTGAATGACAGCAAGTCATTAACTTTCATTGTGGAAAAATGCAATTAAAGTGAATGTTGACCTACCCTGTAAACCTCTATCATTCTGTGTCTCAATTTGTGTTTCTCGAAAGTTTTTGAACAACATGAGGGAGAGTAAATAACGTAATTTTCAACTTTTCTGTTTTTTCGCGGTTTGTAACGTACGCGTTGGCTATAATTCGTATACTTGCATCATATACGTTTGTTAACACATATCGCGAGTGTATCTTTTGCCTCATGTTAAACTATATACCTACAATACAGTGAGTTAAATTTGGAGTTTACTTTTACCTCAGGTTGTCGACGGTAGTGGGTTGTCATGGCATCACGAGCAGGACCGCGCGCTACAGGAACAGACGGCAGCGACTTTCAGCACCGCGAGCGTGTGGCGTCCCACTATCAGATGAGGTACTTATGTTATATTGTTGTTAATGTGAAAATATGATTTATAATATTTGAGTGTTGTATTTACACCTATTTCGGTTGTACAGTACTTTATTTATTTAATTTTAATAATAATAATTCTAAAAACGAATACAAAGAACATCCAGTTCTATTATTTACTAATATTTGTTCGTTGTAAATTGACAGTTTTTCATAAGTGCTTAGCACTTTGGGGACTTGGCATATTGCACTTGTAGTCCAAACCAAAGTAGTTAAATGCTTTAAATATCACATAACTGTAATATTGTGATAAATTAAAGGAAACTAGTATTATTAACATATTCTCCAGTACATTAAAGGATTCATTCACCTCCAGAATAAAATTTCCTGATAATTTACTCACCCCCATGTCATCCAGGATGTTCGTGTCTGTCTGTCGTTCTTCAGCCTCTTTTTGAGGAAAACATTCCAGGATTTTTCTCCATATAGTGGACTTCAGTGGTGTCCAACGTATTGAAGGTTAAAATTGTTGTAAAAACAGTTTCAATGCAGATTCAAAAGGCTCTACACATAATCCCAGCAGTGGAACAAGGGTTTTATCTAGCGAAATGATCATTCAGAATATATATATTTATATACTTTTTATCCACAAATGCTCGTCTTGCACTAGGTCTGCGATACGCGTATATGAGTATAAAAATGTAATTTTTTTTTTAAGAAACTGACCGATGGTTTCACTAAGTAAGGTCCTTATTCATTGGCTGGGATTGTGTAGAGCCCTTTGAAGCTGCATCGAAACTGCAATATTAACCTTTAACCTGTTGATCCCTTATTGTCCACTATATGGAGAAAAATCCTGGAATGTTTTCCTCAAAAACCTTAATTTTTTTCGACTGAAGAAAAAAAGACATGAACATCTTGGATGGCATGGGGGTGAGTATATTATCTGAAAACATGATTGGGGTATATATGGTGAACAGCCCCCCTAAAAATATTTCAAAATTGCAGTAACTCTGATCCTGTTGAACTGACCCTTCTTTATCATAGTGTGGCCCTGAAGTCTGAGATCAAGAAGCTGAACATCGCTCACGCAGTGGTCTGGTTGCTTGTTGCAGCACAGGTGGTGGTCAGCCAGCTGAACTTGGTATCCCATAAAGTGGTGGCCTCTCCTTACCAATGGGAATACACGTATCTTCTGAGCATCATACCTACAATCTTCAGTTTTATGGCTTTGCCAAAAAACAACATCAGTTATCTGGTCATCTCAATGATCAGCGCTGGGCTTTTCTGCGTTGCTCCTATTCTTTATGGAGGCATGGAGATGTTCCCTGTGGCTCAGCAACTTTATCGGCATGGCAAAGCTTATAGGTTCATTTTTGGCTTCTCTGCTGTTTCCATAATGTACTTAGTTTTGATTATTTCTGTTCAAGTACATGGCTGGCAGATCTACTATAGCAAAAAGCTCCTGGACGCCTGGTTCACCAACACACAAGATAAAAAGAAGAAATAAGAGACTGCTGAGGAATAATAGTTTGTCAGCTGTTTATTTGTCTTTATTTACTCTTCCTAAAGGCTCTTCGATCACATACGTTTTTATGCTTACCTGACTAAGTAGAGGAGATCAGATATGTTAAACCAGGATGTTCGGTGTCAAGCTTTTCATCCACTGGCTCCTGGCCCAGATCAAGACGTCACTGATGTCTGTTTCTACTTTGGTTTGAACTGCTGGCTTTGTAATCTCTCTCTGTTTCCACCACATTTTCACACATT